>CM014733.1:80395736-80995736 GCA_004329165.1 Spatholobus suberectus
ATGTTGAACTATTATCTTATTATATACTTAATTGATACTTTGATGTAGGCATTCGAAGAACTTCTTCAGTATCTAATGGAACTGCTGGCAGGGATACCATTGCGGGTATGTTGGCTTCATTAATGGAAGTGGTACGGACAACAGTTGCCTGTGAATGTGTTTATGTACGAGCCATGGTGATCAAGGCATTAATCTGGATGCAAGGTCCAATTGATTCATTTGATGAACTAGAATCTATTATTGCATCGGAACTTTCTGATCCAGCTTGGCCAGCAGCACTATTGAATGATGTACTACTCACTTTGCATGCTCGTTTTAAGGTAAATGGACTTTCTCTTGTGGAATGATATATCAGTGTTAAGCACGCTTAGATTTGTTCAACAAAGCATTACCTGAAGGATGAGCAATCAATATGGTTGAATTTTAGCAATATTTTTGCTAATAATATAGGTTGATTTGCTGGCTGTTAAAGACCAACTCTATTAACATTTTAATCTGTTAAGTGAAGGCTTATGGATGGTTTTATACCTTGCATGACCCCTTCATGCGAGATCCTTTTAAACTTGAAGCATGGACAATGCTTTACTTTTTGCAGTAATTCAACTTTATTTTAAAAGAATGAAGAAGCAAGGGTCAAACTCTTGATCACCTGGTCATCGAGGCTTTAATATCATGTGAAAGACCAACTCTCCTAAAAGCTTAAGTTGTTAGGTGAAAGGATCATAATGGTTTTATATCTAAGACTCCTTTTCTTTTAACACTTTATTAGTATATTTTATTCTGTGAGTTATCATTTGTTGAATTATGTTCAAATATTATTGTGTGTGTGTGCATTTTTTTCCCATGCACTGCCTAAGGATAAAAGCCATTGGGTGCTTTAAATGAGGGGGTATGAGCTTGAATGTCAGTCAGATTTTTAAAAATATGTTTTTCTGAAGAGACACAACAATATCTTATTACCAGTCTTCCTTATAAACTTTGTATAACTTAATGCGAGCAATGGGTAAATGTGCTTTAGTGTTCATGCACAATGGAAAGCATAAGTTTGCTTAATAGTTATTTCAATTTTACTTTGAAGGCTTCTCCAGATATGGCTGTTACTCTCCTTGAAATTGCGAGAATATTTGCTACCAAAGTTCCGGGAAAGGTTGATGCTGATGTATTACAACTGCTTTGGAAGGTCAGTTTAGCTTGACAGTTCTTTTAAATTGATGTGTGTTTGTATTAGAGTATACAACACATCTGTTTATAATGGAGTGGTCAAATGATGATTAGAGACAAATGCAAACCACAAAATTTCTGAAGCAACACATCCACATTACATAGATGCATGCACACAGATACCCAGTTCATTTGATCAATTTTGAGTTTCCTTGATGATTTTGACTTGAAAGAATGATCGACTAAATGAATAGTCTGTTTTCAGACTTGTCTTGTTGGAGCTGGTCCTGATGGGAAACATAAAGCTTTAGAAGCAGTCACAATTGTACTTGATCTACCACCTCCGCAGCCAGGGTCAATGCTTGGTCTTACTTCAGTGGACAGGGTGTCTGCGTCTGACCCAAAGTCTGCTCTTGCATTACAAAGACTAGTCCAAGCTGCAGTAAGCATTGCTATTTATTCAGAAGACCTTTCTCGTTCTTTGGCTTCTGCAACCCAATAAAATGTCGAATTAAGTTTCGCTTTTTTCTGACAACTTGTGCTTTTAGGTATGGTTTCTTGGGGAAAATGCAAATTATGCTGCTTCTGAATATGCTTGGGAATCTGCTACCCCGCCTGGTACTGCATTGATGATGTTAGATGCTGATAAAATGGTAGCTGCTGCTAGTTCTCGTAATCCTACATTAGCTGGTGCCTTGACAAGGCTCCAGAGGAGTGCATTTAATGGCAGTTGGGAGGTATATATTGCCCATTTGAGTGATTTCCCATTTTCCCTTTCTTTACTTGTTTAGTTGTTTATTACCTCCCTCTCAAAATTTGAAGTGATTTTTTAAATGATATTACACTTCACTAGGAGAACAATAATATATTTTATTAGTATACAATAGTGTTAGTTGGCCTCCCCAAAGTTTTGGTCTGATTCAGCCTCTGGGTATATGTATTAGGGCATATTTTTACCATATGATTATTTGTTCTTGCTGTTTAACTTAAATATTCTCTGTTAAATGAACATACAGATTCGAATTATTGCTGCTCAGGCTCTTACAACGATGGCAATTAGATCTGGTGAACCTTTCAGGTTACAGATTTATGAGTTTCTGCACACTTTGGCGCAAGGTGGTCTGCAGTCACAGTTCTCTGATATGCATCTTAGTAATGGAGAAGATCAAGGAGCAAGTGGTACAGGCCTTGGAGTTTTATTAAGTCCTATGATAAAGGTTCTTGATGAGATGTATAGAGCACAAGATGATTTGATCAAGTGAGAGCCAGATCCTAATTTTGTGCTTGCATCAAATTTGATGATCCTGATTACTAATGCTCATGAACTGCTTATGAACAGGGAAATACGCAATCATGACAATGCTAAGAAAGAATGGACTGATGATGAACTGAAGAAACTATATGAAACCCATGAAAGGCTGCTAGACCTTGTTTCATTGTTTTGTTATGTTCCAAGAACAAAGTATCTACCTTTGGGCCCAATAAGGTACTAATTTATTGAAGTGCATTCTGTATTTGAGTTAATTTTGCATATTACTCATGTTGTATCTAAAGAGACTAGTAGGCTCTTCTGCATACGGGGGAGTGTGTCAAAAGCATTACTTTTCAAAATGGGATGAGGAACTTTGTTTTGGTTTTTGAGTGTTCACATTTTTTGTGGTTCTGATTTTTGATCTTTATTTAAAACTTCGTCCTTAAGTTTATTAGGTATTAGTAAGAATTAAAACCCTTGTGTATTTGTAGCTTAGTCATTAGCTTTGGCATGTTTCAAAAGTAAATCTGATCTTTATGGGTTTCTAATTTCTCTCAATCTTGGTGAGAACATCTTCCAATTAATCATTTGAATCGATGAAATTAGTGGTAATGTCTCTAGATAAGATTTTCTCCCTAATGAAATGACAATTTATCTCAACGTGTTTGGTCTTCTGATGAAACACTTGATTTAAGGCAATATAGAAGGTTGCCTGATTGTCACAAATGAGTGCATTTGTGCAGCCACCCCAAATCTCAATTCTGAGTAGCTGTTTGAGCTAGATAAGTTCACAAGTGGTTGAAGCCATGACTTGATATTTGACTTTTGTACTTACTTTGCAACAACACTTTGATTCTTGCTTTTCCAAGAAATCAAATTATTGCCAATGTTAGAAGTGGATCTTGTAAGTAGGAGAGCTTGCCCAATTTGCATTTGAGTATCCCACAATTGAGTATGACCTTTGTCTTCATACAAGAGACCTTTTCCCGAAACTCCTATAATATATTTTAGGATGCAAAAGACTACATTCCAACGTCCTTCACAGGGTGAGTTAAGAAACTGACTTATCACACTGACTAGAAAGGAGATCTATACAAGTAACAATGAGATAGTTCTATTTTCCAACTAGTCTTCTATAACTTTTTAGATTTGAAAATGACTTTCCTTGACTTGCAGAAGTTTGGCATTAGGATCCATGGGAGTGTCCACAAATTTAGCACCCATCAACCTGTCTCCTCTAAGATATTCATCACATACTTTCTTTGGGAAATTACAATACCATTCTTGGATTGTGCCACCTTCGTTCCCAAGAAGTATTAAAGTTTGCCATGATCTTTGTTTGAAAATGGTGACAAAGATACTTTACATGTGCAATGCCATGGTGATAACTACCTGTAAGAACCATGTTGTCAACATATACAACCACGTAAATACATTTTGTGGCTAAATAGCAATAAAAAAAACAAAAGAGTTAGGTTAGATAATCACTCCAAGTCTTACCAAACTGCTAAACTACAATGCTAAATCTATCAAACTAGTCCTAAACTAGGAGGTGACAAACTCCAAGTCTTGATTATTTAAGACTATACAAGGATTTTTTGAGATGACAAACTAGTCCTAAGGACTTGAGCAACAAATCTATGAAGTTGCTCTATATAAATTATTTTTTGTGAGATCATCGTGGGAAAAAAATTCTGAATATCAAGCTGGTAAAGAGGCTAGTGAGGAATACTAACCATAGACAAAAATAGTTGAATAGAGGCCATTTTAGCCATTTGAGAGAATGTGTCACCCTAATCCAATCTAAAGACCTAACTATAGCCTATGGCCATGAAACAAGCCTTAAGTCAATCAACTTTATCATTAGGTCCAATGCTATGAAAATCCCCTTACTACATCCAACAATGGACTTCCTTGGAGGAAGGGGAACAAGTTCCAAAGTAGCACTACTTTGAAGTGCACACATCTCATCAATCTTGGCTTGTCTCTAATAAGGACGAGATAAAGCATCCTCTGCAACTTGGGAATGGATAAAGAGGACAAAGAAGAAAGATAAGTATAATGTAAAGGAGTAGGGATGACAAAAATATTCGTACCTGCGAATATCCACGGATAAAATCCGTAACGGATAGTAAATGGATAATTAAATGGGTGCCCATGGATAATTTGAACGGATATATCCTTACCCATTAATAAACGGGAGTGGGGACGACGGGTACCTGTTAAATACCCATTATAATAAAATTACTTAAAAGTCCTTTTTTAAATATATAACATGTATTGAGTGTGGTTTTATTGACTTTTGTAGTTTTATTTGGACTTGTATGAAATTGAAGTATTTTAGTTTATTAACTTTTGTTTGAACTTATGGGATCGGATTATTTAGTTTATTGACTTTTGTTTAGACTAATGGGATTGAAGTATTTAACACTTAAATGTAGTTTCTAAATTGAAGTATCTTGATTAGTATAACTGTGTAGAATATTTGAATAAATTTAGTTTTGACCTTTAAACTATTTTTTTAAAGAAATTGTTATAATAAATAAAAGTTATGGTTAAAGTATTTTTTAAAATATTTTTAAGCTATTTTATTTTTTTAGTAAATATCCACGGATACCTACGAATATTGAAAAAATCCATAGGTATCTACTTAACAGGTACCTGTGTGGGTACGAGGACGAGCACGAGACGGATATTTATCTGGCGGGGTGGGTAGCGGGGGACTGTTACCCGTCCTCGTCCCGCCCCGCCCCATTGCCATCCCTAGAAAGGAGACAATTGATGATTCAAGATAACATAATGAGAAGAAGGATTATGAGTGGAGCACATACCTTTTTGGAGAGCAATGGGAAGATTAATCTTAGGACGTAGGGCCAAAGGAAGTGGAGAAATTGGCTTTGGAGGAGAGTTAGAAGTGGTCTCATCACTAGTTGGAGGTGGCTGGTGCCAATGGTGATACACTTGCAAAGTATACTGAGGAGGTGGATCGTTTGGAGCATGTGACATCTTTGGTGGGTGAAAGTGTAGGAGGAAGAGGGGAAGGTGAAGAGACAAACTCAGAAGGTAGCATTAGTTGAGACAAGATGAATGCAAAGTCAGAGAGTAACATTTATAACCTTTCTGAGTTTGAGTGTAACCTAATTGTGAGAATGAACTAAGAGTTTATCAAGCCTTGGACCTCAATTTTGAACAAAACATATAGATCCAAAGACTTAAGGAGGTAATGGTTGGATATACTGATGAGAGTACAAGACAGAGTGAGGTACTTGGTTATAAAGAATAGATGCAAACATTTAATTAATAAGATAACACGCAATAAGCATAACATCACCCCCAAAATGATGAGGAATATTAATCATGAAACAAGAGACTTCGAGTAGTTTTAATTAGGTGTCTATTTTTATGTTTGACAATCTCATTTTTGTTGAGGGGTATGAGCACCAAATGTCAGATGAAAAATGTCGTGGGAAGCCATTAAACCCATAAATCGTTGAGATAAATATTCACTAGCATTATCACTATTGAAATTTGATTTACTATGTGTGAGCTTGTCTGGTTGAAACAACTCCTTAGTGAACTCAAATTCTATAAAATTGAATCAATGAAACTCATTTGTGACAACCAAGCAGCCTTGCATATAGCATCTAATCCAGTCTTCCATAAATGAACTAAACATATTGAAATAGATTGTCACTTTATCCGAGTAAAGATCATTTCCGGAGGTCACAACCTCTTTTGTCAATTCCAATGATCAGCTAGTAGATATCTTCATCAAGTCTCTTAAAGGGCCGAGAATATCCTATATTTGTAATAAGCTGGGTGCTTATGATCGTTATGCTCCAGCTTGAGGGGGAGTGTTGAGATTTGATTTACTTGCTGGGTTTCCATTATTATTTGATTTAGTATGATTCAGTATCTGTTTCATTTCTCATCCCTTCAATAAAGGGATCTTGTAATTAATATTGATTGTAATTTCATCACTATAAATAAAGCTGCTGAGGGATCTTCTCCTCAAGCATTTAGAATAATCAAAAGTCTGTTTTTCAAGTATCACTTTGTAAAGTGAGAACAGAACAGCAAATTGAGTGTTGATTTCATAAAGTCAATTTAGAAAAATTGGGCACCGGTTGCTATAACTTGGCAAGACTAGGATTATCCAATTGAGCATGAATCAAAAGAGGAGAATCCACCACTAAACTAGCATAAGTAGAGGTGTTGAGTTCAGGGGTGGACCCAAACTTAGATGAGGATGTCAAATGCACCCCCTCAATTTGATAAAATTACAAATAAATATGTTAAATTTTTATATTTTGCCCACTCTATTTTAATATATTTGAACCCACTACTAAGGGTGGACCTATAATTCAATAAGAGTAATCACGTAGAGGACAATTATAAGGTATGTAATTTATTTGATTAGATATATTAAAATTTTATGATTTTAACATGTATGTCTTTATGTTTATATGTATGATAATTATTATTATTATTTTTTATTTTTTAAATAGATTGCCCCCACTAACCCGAAGTTTTGGATTTGCCACTGGTTGAGTTGATAAAGGCCATGAGACTCACATTCAAAACCGATTGTTTGCATCGAACTCTGGTTCTATAGGAAAACAAAATCATTAGTGATGAAAATTGAATAGTCAAGAGAATGGGTAAGATGACTAATGGATAATAAGTTGAATGGAGAAAGGCAGTACCAAGAGAGAGAGAAGGAAGGAGAAGGGTAGCATCGAGTCCTTGAGATTGTGTTTGAGACCCATTAGTCATTGTGACAGAAGGTAAATAACCATAAGTGAAAATAGTGGAGGGTAAGGACTTATTACCAATGATGTGATTGATGGCCCTAGAATCAAAGACCTGTGCATCAAGAAATGTGGATTGAGAGAGATCAACAAGGGAATTGCCTGTGTGTGCAATAGAGGGATTGGAACTGGAGGCTTGACTCTCCTTATACTACCATAGGAAGTCAATAAGAATAGGTGGTGGTGTTGGAGGATCAGATGTTGGAGCAGCAGACTCAGAGGTTTTATAATTACCATAATTATAAAATATATTTACATCTCATATTATTCCTTTTTACAATATTTCCTTATTTAGATCTAACATTAGCCCTACTTGGTGATGAAGCAGCTACCGTTTTTTTAAAATCTTTTTATATAGATTGGGACTGTCATTCATCTTGTAGTTTGTCAGATGGGTGTTGATAATCAATTAGGTAAACTAGTTTGTCTTCCAAAGTACACTACCACTTGAGATTGAATGAGGTTTTGATATTTACTCTGCAGCCATAATATTTGAGATGGCATTAAGTCCATCCCTTCATTATAATAACAGTTGCAGGAGTTTTAGAGTTTTCTTGTTTTATTGGGAACCAAATTTGAACGAGGTACCCATAATGGAAATGTGCAATCTGCACAAAGCCACATTGTGAAGATCCAATTTGGAAGTTCTTACATTCCCAGAAGCTTTTTCCATGCAGGATAGGCGTTTTATTTTGTGTGGTTTTGGGTGTGACGTCAATTTGAAACAACTTCTTTTGATTAGTTTGGGAGGTTTTCATTGGGGCCATGTGGGGAATATTTTATGGAGATGGACAATGTATGTTATTCTTCGGTGTATTTGCTTGGTCCTAAAAGTGCTAATTCCTATAGAGATGTATCTTGGATTTATTACGTGAGACAATTTTCCAGGTAGTCTCTTTGATGTGTATGAAGAAAGCTCTATTTTTTTAACCTAGTTTATTTTTTTTCTTTCTTTTATCCATTTTTGTTTTAGAGATACCTTGTGCTCCATTTTCTTTGTGTAACTTCTCTTAAAACAATCTTTCTTTAATTACACTTTGCTTTATATATAATTAGATTAGATTGTCTTTTCAATATGCATTGTAGTACTTTCTATGTATATTAAATATCCGAGCTATTAAACATTCCTTGTCTTATATTTCTATTTCTTACATTTAACAATTGATTAGGTTACTATTAATTGTTAAGAAGTAATAACGTAAAATTTCAAATATTTTGATTTCTGAGTTGTAAATCTTATGATTCACCTCTTGACACAATTCTTGACATAGTTTACTATTTGATTTCCTAGTTGACATTGACAACCATGCGGCTTGTTGGTGACACTTGGTTAACAGAACTAGAAAAGAGCAACCAATCTCAGTTAAAAATATATACTTTTATACAGAAAGGCCCTATACTTATTTGGAAATCATTTTCAATTTTCTATGTATTTATTTGATAATTTTAAAATTTCAAAATTTACCATCTTATTTGAATTGGATTTTTTTTAGATTCCATTAGTTTAATTAGGATATGAAACATGTTACTCTATCAAATATTTGTTTTAATGCTTGTCATTGTTATATTTTAAGCAAAAAATATTTTGTTAAAAGGAGAGGCAAAAATGAAGGAGACCCCTATTTTGGTTTTGAGGAGTGGACATCAAACCAGAAATCCCCCTTTTCTGCAGTAGTGGTAGTATAGATGATTGATACATCTATACAGTTCCCTTTCATAATTTAATCATAATGTTTTGGTTAAACAATGAAACATTTTATTTGTTGTGGTTGTGTCATTGGTGTCATTCTCTAAATATGATTTCCTCTAAATTTTTCGACAGTGCCAAACTCATTGACATCTATCGTACGCGGCACAATATTAGTGCATCTACTGGTTTGAGTGATCCAGCTGTTGCCACTGGTATATCTGACCTTGTCTATGAATCCCAACCACCACCCGCTGAGCCTGATACGCTTGATGATGACCTAGTAAATGCTTGGGCAACAAACCTTGGTGATGATGGCTTGTGGGGAAAAAATGCACCGGCAATGAATAGGGTATAAGTTAGTTAGTTTATTGCTTTTTATCTATTTTGCTTTGCTTCTCTTTAATTTGATAAGAATATATATATATAGGAACAAGATCAATTGACACTAAGTATCAAACTTTTGTACTTACACCACGTAATATCTTTCTGCAGAATATGAAATTAACTAATCCAACCGTTGAATTGGAAGTTCTTATAAAATAGATCAAGTTTATAAAATTTCATGCAAATTAAAAACAAATTGATACTTCATCGCATTAGTTTATTTTGATGGATGATATATTATTTAAAATATAAGCAAATGTCTATTGTTGAGATAACATACCAACAAATGTCAAATTTATCATGTGAAATTTTATACACGTTCAGCAAGATAATATCAAATGATTGAATGGTTGGATTGGTTAATTTCATATTCTATGTAAAGTTATTAAGTGATGCAAGTGCAAAAGTTGACACTTGGTGTCAATTTAACACCGGGTGTCAAACATAACAAAATGACGCTTTTAATAACTTCTACAAATATTAAATTTTATCAATCTAACCATTGGATCATGTGATATTATTTTGATGATAATGAATATCAAATTTTTGATAATTTAAACATTTGTAGATGTGTAATTTTATAGTAAAAGTTTATTTATATTTTAAATAACCTGTTATATGTTAAAATAAAGTGGTTCTTAATATACTTCATTAAAACTTTTAATACAATGGTTGGATTGTTAAAATTTAACATTTGTAAAATGTTATTAAGGGTGTTATCTTATCGAGTTTGACATCTGGTATCAATTGATCTTGTCTTTTATTTAACACACATTGCTAACCTCCTCACCTTCCTGTGGAGATTATCATGCTTTGCATTTTGTTTTTGACTAAACACTCACATCTCTTTTTGTTAAAATAATTTAATATAATGGATAATTTTTTTTTTAACTTTTTAAAATTTAAATATTTTTTAATTATTTTCAGTTACTTATACCACACTCTCCTTCCCCTAATTTTCTTGCACGTTCATGTTCCCATGTGCTGCCTAAGGAAAATTAATTTTTCTGATATTTTTATGTGAAAATTAGAAACTCTTTTTTTTACTTGACTCTTCAATTTTCTTATTTGTAAAGAGGCATGCTAGACTAGCAAACTGCAAATTGTTGAGTGGCGACTATCAGCCAGCCTTTACATTCTTGTTACAATATCGACCATTAGCCTTTGCATTTGGTGATCTAAGAGATACAAATTGCGGTTGAAAATTCGTGCTTTTGTGATATAAATCTTGTAACAGAATTCATGTTTTTGAACACTGGTGTTGGTATGAAAAATAATGAAAAAGTCAAAGCATTTAGAATGCAAAAGAAATTTTACCCATTTTGTTCAATTTTTTTAACAAAGAAAAAAATGGGTTTATAGTCCAAATCAAATGTAGATAATGCTACCTTCCACATGAATGTGTGGTGGTTAGCAATATGTGTGTGTTTGTGTGCAAAATTTAAAGCTAATATTCCCTGTGATTTGAAACTAAGTTGACTTCAAATTGAAAATGCTTTTTTTCCCTTTGGATTTAGGTAAATGAATTTCTGGCAGGTGCTGGAACAGATGCCCCCGAAGTTGATGAAGAGAATATGATCTCTAGGCCTTCAGTTAGTTATGATGATATGTGGGCGAAAACACTTCTAGAATCTTCTGAGCTAGAGGTAAGGATTAAGCCAGATCCTTTTTATGTATGATGCATTGGTTCTTAAACTTGGTTTGTATCACTTAAATCCATTCCTTGCAATAACAGGAAGATGATGCCAAGTCATTGGGATCATCATCTCCAGATTCAACAGGATCAGTTGAAACTTCAATATCATCCCACTTTGGTGGAATGAGCTACCCTTCACTGTTTAGTTCACGGCCATCCACATATGGAGCATCACAAACTACGGTATCAAATACTATGATTAAGAATCAGTTTGTATTGCAACATGTACCATGCTTCTAATCTGATGCTATTCGGAACCTTTTATGTTTGATATTTTGTGCATATTTCTTTAAGCCAGCATGAGATGACTGATATAATGCATAGCATTCTAATTTAATGTGGGGATTGAATGGTCAAGTCTTAGTGTTAGTGTTAGTTAGAAAGATACAATTACATTGACCCTGGATTAGAGATTACAAACTTCCCAAAATATTCTGAAATCTGGTACAGGTAGAAAGGGAAGTATATTTTTTTATACGTGAAAACCATTTAGAAATGGATTCCACCACTAAGATCATGGAATCAATGTTTGTGTGTAGGCAATTGGCCTTCAGATCTCATTTATCGGTCTTTAGGGACTGGTATAATTGTCATCTTTCTGTATAGGATTCTCTTCAAGTTGTTGCTGGGGGGTGAAGATACATGGTATGATGGGAGGGTCAAATCACATAATCATAATGCACTTTCCACCCTCATATATCAACTTAATCATAATGCACCCCAATTTAACACGATTTATTGTAATTTTCCCTTTCCATTCAATTTAATAGTAAATTTTGATGGAGTCAAGTGCGGATGCTCAGTTGGGTACAGGATTTTTAATAGAAAAATCTGTTAAAAGACCAAAGAAGTCCTTTATCAAAGAAAAGTTTCCAATTCCATACCAGAGAGTTTGGTTACCTTTTTGTTACCTTGCACATGTTTGTCACTAACTGAATTGTTTTAAGTGTACCTCTATTCATTCTCTCTTGTCGTTGCATGCCGCTCACAAATGTTGGTCCTATATTCTTCATGTGAATTTCTCTAGGATTCAGTGTTCCTTTCTTTTAAGAGTATATTACACTAACCCCTCCTGAGTTTTTTTTTTGTTTAGATTGCACATGATACCCTTCCTTTTTTTATCCTTACACTAACCCCCTTAATTGTTTAAAAAACATTACGTTAATACTTCCTATACATTACACTAACTCCCTCTTAATTGTTTAAAAAACATTATATCGAGTACCTTTATAAGAAAAGTCGTTGTAAACATTAAAAAAACAGGAGAATTATGTGCAATCTGAAAAAATCTCAGGGAGTGTTAGTATAATTTACTCTTTTTTTAATAAAACCCCCTTTGAATTTTGAACAGTTGATCACATAATATTGCATCAAGAACCACAATGGATTGTTCTGTTAGTTTCATGAGATTTTGCTTTTCAATTATTTGAAGACAATATGAGAAGCTTTTAAAGCTCTAAAAAGTTTCCTCGCATCAGCTTCTACAGATGAAAATATGGAATAGACATGTATACTTGGCTTGTAGATTTCAGCCACTTCCAAGAGTTTTGGATGAACAAATTTCATTGGCATTTATAATTGGTTTGTAATTTTAAATAAGATTCCAGATTGCCATGTTGACGTGTCCCCTTTTTGCATTACTAATATAACGAACCAACTATAGAGTAACAAGTAACTCGTTTAACACAATTGTCTCATGTTTACGTGCTTGTCATCAAAAAATTTGATTTTTATTGTCTTTTAAATATATTTTTAGTCAAAAAGCATGTGCAATGTAACTGTTAAAATTAACTATTAAATTGGATGGAAAGGGAAAATTAGAATAAATTGTAATAAATTCGGTTGTATTATGCTTAAATTGACATACGAGGGTGGAAAGTGCAACCCAAGTGATATTTTAGGGTGGTAAAGCGCCTTTTACCCCATAATTTGTAATAAAATTGTTGGAATTATGATGGGGTTTAGGCAGGGAAGGAGAAAAAGAAATAATAGAAACTCAAAATAGTATGGTAATAAATTGATATGATTATCATATTGTGATGTGATACAAAATACTACCTTGTAGTCCTGTTTATACTAATACCAGACTCTTAATTCTAATTAAAAAAGATTAAGATAAGATTCTTAACAAGATAAGATCCTGAAAATTAGGCAGCGTAATCATCCCTAGAATAACATAAATTATCTTAATTTATTTACATCATTCTCTACCTTAAAATATTTTGTGGATATTCTAGTACTTAGGCTGAAGCTTACTAAGCTTTAAACTTATTACAAATGAACACTTAGATAAAAGATGAAAATAGCTAGCGAGCTCCATCAGACATGCCTGGAATAGAACTCAAAGACATACTAGAGATGCCGGAGATGTCCGGAATGATCATTAGCCTGATGGAGATTTCTTGGTAAGCAATCAAGCATAGCAAGGCCCAAACTTCTCCAAAGAACATTTGGTATTACAGTTTGGAAGCTTCAAACAGCCAAAATGTTTTAGGAGATCCAAAAAAATGAAATTGAAACTAAGGCTGTTGGCAAGGAGAGTGACTTTGGGTCACCAAACAAGTTCAGAAGCAGTACATAGATGCAAGCACTAGAATAGGAACAACTAGTAGCCAAACAATTTGAACAACATAATGGAAGCCAAAATGTATCAAAGCACGAGATCAAACCAAAACAGAGTAAACTGAAGGGAGTGAAAGGAATCCTCATATATAATAAAGTGACATGGACGGAAGAAATTCTGGGATTTTGATTTATCCTAATTTACTGTGCATCATTCTCCTCTACTAAGATGTTTTGTAAATATTCTAACAATAATTTTGCATTAACGAGTTCGTAATTTAACCACCTTACCTTGAATGTTGTAATATCATCACATATTAATTCACTTTTTATAGAGTTATAACTCTGTCATTATCAACTTCTTTTGTATTTGAAATTACTCATGGAAATCTAAATTATCCATGGCAGGATAAGGCACAAGGAAGCCGAGGTAGTGTTCCCCCTATATATGAGGGTCTTGGTTCTCCGGTAAGATCCGTTTGCCTTTTTTAGTTACATTTTATTCTTCTAATCTACTTTTGGCATTAAATCTCAAAATCTTTTCAGATAAGAGAAGAGCCTCCGTCATACTCATCCTCTGTCATGCAAAGATATGAATCATTTGAGAACCCCCTAGCGGGGAATGGATCGCACAGCTTTGGGTCTCAAGATGACGAACGAGTTTCATCTGGAAATCCTCAATTTGGAAGTGCACTTTATGACTTCACAGCAGGAGGAGACGATGAAGTAAGTTGATTTAAAATTTTAACCATAGATGGAAAAACCATCAGACTGGCCATTTTAACTGGAAAACTTGTGAATAGGTTAGGTCAGCAGTCTAAACAATCCAAAAAATTGAACAAAAAAATTGATGCAAAACCAGTTGAACCAGTGCCAGAAAACCCAATTTGAACCTTATTTTAAAATTTTTACTTTTAAATTTTTTTATCTTAAATTTTTTATTTAATGTAAAGACTTTGAGACAAAACAATCGTGACTTGAAAACAAAAACAACTCAAAACAAATAAAAAGGTTTAGTAATGTTAAAAATTAGAAATCAACTTCAAGTATCGGTAATAGAGGCTGAAGATCCCCTACGGCGGTGGGAATTTGAACTCTGGCTGTACAATGCAACACTTGCATGTGCATTGATGGATCTCGACCTGGAAAACAAAAATACACAAAAATTAAAGAAAAATGGTTAGTAATATTAGAAATTAGGTCCACATGTTGATGACTATTATTTAGCCTTTTTATTATTGAATTTTTTTATCTTTCAAGCCTATAATATGGTCATTTTATGCTAATTTAAAATTTACATTATTTAATTTTATTTTAGTTTATTACTCAATATTTTACATAATATTAAAATATTTTAATTATCACCAATTCAACTACAGTCACTCTGATGAACCATAAACCTTTACCTATTATATTCAATGACTAGTCTGGTTTTTGAAAATGTTGATGGATTTACTTTTTAAGGTCCCACATGTTGATGCATATTCGATATTTCTTTGGACTGGGCCTTTCGGCCTGTTGTGTTCATATCGTTGATGTATTATTTAGAGGTAGGCTTGGATATTTTAGATGCAAACATGGATATAATTAATTTCATTGTTTTTCCTGGCAGTTGAGTTTAACCGCAGGAGAAGAAGTTGAGATTGAGTACGAAGTAGATGGCTGGTTTTATGTAAGTCTTTGAGGAGATTTCTATTTGTATCTCGTGTGAATTCCTCATGTTTTTAGTTATGCATAGGAGAATCAGTTGTTGATCGCCTACTTTTTGTTGCAGGTTAAGAAGAAACGCCCTGGTAGGGATGGCAAGATGGCTGGATTGGTCCCTGTTTTATATGTTAGTCAATCTTGAATCCTGTACGTAAGCTGTTGTAACTGCCGAGTCATGCACATGGCTTTTTTGCTTTATTTTATCCAGTGTTGCTTTCATTCAAAAGTTTCCATGTTCTCCTGTCGTATGCCATCCTGGTTGTTTTCCTCCAATGTATCTTGTATCCTGGTCCCCAATTTGTCAAGTTGTATGCTATCGAAGTGTTATTTTCCATGGTAATTGCTTGCGAGTGTCTAGTCATTCATCATAGTAGGGGTTTCAATTTATTACATACAGCTATTGGAAGTACCATCTACTCGAATTACTTGAATGAGTGTTTGTCATACACGGGGAGTTCAATATATGAAGTGAAAGCTTCACGTTTTCGAAGCCAGCATTTATCATCTTTTCTGGAGATCTATTCAGTACTTACATAATAACAAATCCTGATAATCTTTTGACGTCCAGATCTTCCTAAATCTTAACATCCCGTTGAGCTTTATATACAAGTTTCTTTTTCCGGTGAACGCTCTTATTACCTGCAGGGGTGGACCCAAACTTAGATGAGGGTGTGCAAATGCACGCTCTTAATTTGATAAAATTACAAATAAATATGTTAAATTTTTATATTTTGCTCCTTTTATTTTAATATATTTGAACCCACTACTAAGGGTGGATCTATAATTAAATAAGAGTGTGCAAATGCACTCCTTTAATTTGATAAAATTACAAATAAACATGTTAATTTTTTATATTTTGCCTCCCTTATTTTTATATATTTAAATCCATTATTTTCAATTTTTTACTCCTTTCACGTATCTATTATTTTTTTATTGACAATGAGTTGATCATTTAACGATTTTAAAATATGAAATCACATAGAAGATAATTATAAGATATGTAATTTATTTGATTATATATATTAAAATTTTGTGATTTTAACATGTATGTTTTTATGTTTATATGTATGATAATTATTATTATTATTTTTTATTTTTTAAATAGATTGTTTCCACTAACCCGAGGTCTTGGATTTGCCACTATTTACAAGCTAATTTTTATTGGTCCAAAATGTGATTAATTACAAACATCTTTGGACAAATATGGGATCATGGGGCATAAAATATGAAATAAGACGAGAAAGCACATCAAAGCGATAACAAAAATATGATCACATGTAATTTCTAATAAAATGACAGTGTATTCAATTTAGATGTTTGTCGAGCATTAAACATAATTATCAAAATACAATAAGACAAGATTGTGTAAAAAATGTCCCTAAAAATATGCTATCTCACAAAAATTGCCTACAATATTATATGACAGCTTAAGTTTCAGTAAGTATCAAAGGTTGTCCAATAACAATCATGTACACTCTCACTAATCCAACACATACAATATAATACATTAACAACGTCGTTAGTGTTTCAACGTAGTCAGTACTTTTCTCTCAAGCAACATAAAGGCAAAATATAGACATTTTGTAAAGTTGTCAAAATAAGTAGTCATAAAATTGAAACAATATAAAAGTCGAGGGTAGACAATTGGTAGACTAAATAATTTTACAAATGTAGCTTTATTATGAGCTAAATGCCATGTCCATATATAAGAAGAATGAATATATGTCTCTGTTTGAGATGGGATATTCTCCCCTCCAATACTGGAACCCAAGGTAAAAGTTATATATTACGTCTCGTATGAATTGAATGTGTATAAATGGTTAAAATTTAAGAAAAAAAAAAATCCTTTAGAAGTTTGTATTTATTATAACAATATGGGATGGTTTGTTGTAAGGTATCAAATAGTTACTTATAATCGCTTATAATCGCTAAAGATACGGAGGCAGGGCATTTAGTTCATAATGAAGCCAAGTTTGTGAAACTATGTGATCAACCAATTGTTTGTGCTGGACTTTATATTGTTTTTTATTTTAAGAACTTGCTATTTAAAAACCTAAAGACTTTTATAAAGAATAAAAAATGAAAAAAATTAATGAAAATCTACTATTTAATACATTAGAAACTTGAATCGTTAAGGAAATAATATCTTTATTAATTGAGGTGACTAGTTAGTATCTTTATGCATTATATGGTGTTAAGACAAAGGAAGAATTTATAACCCTCAAATATTTTGATAATAACAAACAGTTAAATTTATATATGTCCTCGCATAATTGTCTGATCATTCGTTCGTATATAATCGTCTGATGTTTTTAAGATAAGTATCATCTTATCCTTTGATTAGATAAACTTTGTAACTAACAAATCTTACAAACGATGACAACGTTCTAAAATAATCTGCACATCAATCAAAGCGTACGCTACCTCGAAACGTATTATGCCTATACAACTACTCTTGAGGAAAGTCAGCGAAAAAGAAGGAATATGTGTGCGAATGTTAGAACGGGAAAGCGGACATGACAACTGCTAAAAAATTGAGTACAAAAATAGAAAAGATAAGCAAATTGTTTTATCTTATCATATGACAAGTTGGTGAAAGGCATTAAATGCTGCATTTAATGCTCCAACGACTCTCTTCACCAGATGAAGGTCATCTTTTGCAATACACTCAACGGATTCTTTTTAGAAGCCTATAAATAGAAGAAGAGACCTCTTTTGAAAGGTTGTTGTTGTTGTTGCTGATCATAATTGCTTTAAGAAAAGAAATAGCTTGCGTAAACTTTGTTTGTAAAATTCTTTTTATACTTCATTGTATATTCGTCTGATAAGACGTTAAACCTAGTGAGGTAAACTCACATGTAAACCTTTTTCTTAACGAGATTGGTGGAAGCTTGAAGAGGCTTTGATTCAAAGAATACTTGGGTGTTTGCTTGGAGAGGCAAGTGAAAGACTACTTGGGTTGAGCCTAAAGAGGCCTGTGGAAAGAATACTTGTAACTTGTGAAAGTTAGTGAAACTTGGTTGTTACTAAGAACTGAACGTAGTCTTTGGGGTGAGACGAATTAGTATAATTTCTGTGTGCTTTCTGGTTTTGTTTTTCAGCTTTTGTCTGTCTTTTAAAATGTTTTTGAAAATCCTTTAGATCTTATTTCAGACAATACGTCGTTTACAAAAGAATTGCGAAAATTTGATATAACACAATTCAACCCCCCCTCCTTGTGTTATCTTTGTGTTCTACATATGGGTACTTTAAATTTAATTAAAATTTAAAAATCTAAATTAATACAAAAACATTTAAAATTACAAAATATATAAGTAATTCATGTAAATTTTTAAAATATATATCAAATAAAAATGTTTGAGATTATAAAAAATATATGCATAATTAATTTAAAAGAATTTAAATTAAAAAAGAGAATAAGAATGAAAGGAGAAAGTACATTAAGAGGTTAAGTTGCTCTAAAAAATACTCTAATTTCATTTATAAAGGAGAGTTTAAAAGTAATTAACTTGAGAGTACACACAATTAAAGTGTAGGTAAAAAAGAAAAATAATTAATCAAAAAAGTAAAAGTAAATATTTTGAGCGTTAATGCAGATAAAATTGAAAATAAACAATACTATAAAAAGAAAATTTTAAAAGTAATTGTTTTAAAGTATAAATAATTAGGATTTTAAAAGAATATTATAAATTTTTTTGAGACAAATGTGAGACTTCTTAAAAATGTAGAAACAAACTTTTTAATGATAAAGTCTTGCGTCTTGAAAAGAATGAAAGCACGATAGAAAGTTAACTTATTTTTAAGAGTGAAGACTACATATATATATATATTTTTTATTATTATATAAGAGTGGATTGATATGACAATTTAGGTTAAAAATATTTACTCACAAATAAAGATTAATTAAACTCTTTATAAAAATAAATTTTACAATAAATAATTTGAGAATAATTTAGAATAGATTTTGATCCATGGATTATTTTTCTCTTTCGGGAAATTTCACAAAGAATCCAAAAAGCCATAATACAGATGCTAATAAAAATATTTATAAAAAATGAATACAAAATATATCATAGAAAACGTTTTTTAATTGGTATAATATTCAATAACTTTTTTTATATTAGAGTATTACATAAAACTGATATAATATTCAATAACTGTAATTTAATTGGTATTATTAATATATACTTTAGAAAATAACTTAATTCCGAATTGACAAACTTTGACCTATTTTCGTTCTTAGGACACTGAATATGTAAGTAAACTAAAAGAACAGTATTGTCTATATTAGTAAGGAGTCAAATTATATTTCATCATTGTAAGATAAGGATGTAGTTATGATTAGAGTAAATTATAATTAAATGCTCAAATTATAATGAATTTTTTCTCTTCTTTTAAAAATTACACTCTACTTTTCTAAGAGATTAATATATATATATATATATATATATATATATTATAATTTAGTCTATTTTAATATAAGCAAATCTTTTAAAAGGTTATTTTTTCCCCTCTTATCAACAACTGGTTTTAAATTCCTATTATTAACTTGATATGAGAATTTACAAGATGAGATGAACATTAATTTGAGTCAAGTTTTACGGATTGTATGAATATTTAAATCATTATTTCATCTACTAAAATCTGAATTTTAATAATACGATATTTAAAATTAGTCTTCTATATATAATCATAGAAATTTAAGAAAGTAATATTTTAAAAGTTCTATTCATTATTATTAGAATAATATTTTGTGTTCACTTAAATGCCCATTTACAGTTATAGAGAGAAAGAAATAAAAAAGAAAAAAATGATAAATATAATAAGAGATATAATGTAGCATAAAAAGAAAGATAGAGAAAAATTAAGGATGTTAAATGAGTATTTATAATATTGGAGCGTGCATATATCAACAAAGTTTAATAGTCATGTATTGTTAGTGTAAAAAAATTTACACTGTCAATCAGTCACAAATCATTAATATGACTTTTAAAATATTTATTATAAAAGTTAACAAACTTATAATAAATGGTAATTTGTGATTGGATAACAGTGTAAAATTATTTTATACTATTAATGCATAGCTTGTTTTTTCATATCAATATTCTTAAAAGGTCTCTTCATATTATATATTTTGCTTATATAAAAAAAAAAGTCTTGCATAAAAAATTAAAGTAACTTTAGTGACTTGCTGGCAGACACGCACCCAAAAACAACTGTGTTTGGACCCTCCTAAAAGTGTTAGGATGTACTAGGAATCTGTGTAGGCCTGGTCAAATGGGACCAGTTGAAAGGAATGAAGGTTTTAGGAGAAAAGAAAGAACTCTTTCCACTGCCCACCCGCAACGTTGCATGCTTTGCCGTTGGAGATTCCATATTGGCTGCAACGCATGCATGCGCTGTAGGTTGCTCAACTTCTCATTTCGAAGTGACAAGATTAGTTGCCTCTGTCGCCAATAATTATTTGGTCCCGTCTTGTCATTTTGCCCAACATGCATGCACGACTTCCTAAAGTTTAGATCAACTAGGCGATTGATAATGCATGAAAGAATTAGAGGCCCTGTTTGGCTGTTTAGTTATGGTTGGAGTGTAAGTGGGAATATGGAATTTTATATTGAGTAAGAGTGGACAAATTAAGTATTGTACAAGTAAGATAGACTCACAAATATGATGTTTTAAGATTTTGGGTTAGATATGATGTCAAGTTTATTGACACTTATGTGGTTGGCTTATGGCTTATTGATGAAGTTCTTTTTAATGTTTTATTTCCTTGTTGTGAACACCCAATTTTGTCCGGATAAATAAAAATAAAATATAAAAAAAAGAAAAAAGAAATAAGAGAACTATTGAAGAAAAAAGCTCTTTTTTTTTTATGATAAATACCATGAAAAGACAATGTCGTATCTTGAGTTATATTTGTCCGTTTGAGGTATTCTTTGCACGTTGGAAAGCTTGTAGAAAAATCTACAACTCATCTCTCTATTTCAAAAACCAAAATCAACTTCTATCTTGATGAAAATCAACCCTGAAGTGAGTAATTTAATCATAAAAAAACTCAAGTCCCACATTACCTTCCCTTCACTTAAAAGTCCCACATTGGACAATCTACATTCATGCATCTTCTCTTTCTCCTATATAAAGAGGTGCCTACCAAGCAATGAGGGAGGCAAAAAAAAAAACATCCATTAATTATGGGCTTAATGCAAAGTATGAAGCCTATGAAAGCTTACTCTTTTTTTATTATTTCTTTTATTTTTTTTCTCTTGGAGCTTTTACTAGAAGCTTGTGGTGGATTATTTTGTGTTCACCACAAATTATATCTTGAGGTAAATTTGTCTACCTTATCTTTTTTATATATATGTTTTATTTTCTTTTGTCATTTTTGTTTTGTTAAATTTTATTCTTTGTATGTCCTTTTCAAATTAAAAATATTTTATATTTAATTAAATTTTTAGAGAAAGGATTAATTGGATGTGACATCTTTTTAATCCTAAGGTTTTAAGGCACAAGTTGTGACAACTTGATGTCTTTAAATTCCTCTCTAAAATTAGAAATGTTAAACTAAAATTAATTTGCTTCAATGGATTGACTTGGGTGTACACCTCTGTTGATTCTATTTTTAGGACATATAAGCCGTGACGGTTTAGAAATCCTAAAATTTAATAAACAAAATTAAAAAAAAATAACAACACACAAATATTTTCTACAAAAGAACTACATGAGTCTGATTCTCCATTGCACTGGGAGATACGTAGGAGCAAGGGCCCACTTCTGTCGATCTCAAAAAATAATAAAATTTAAGATAAAATAAAAATCTTTTTTATAATAATAAAATTCTTCTTGCAATTATTTTTAGGGTGAGATAAATATTTTAAAAGTCATTAATAATTTGCTTAATCAATTAGAGGTAACCGTCTTTATGACAGACGTTGTAGGATGCTAATACCTTCCCTACACGTAATTGACTCCCGAGCCTAAAATCTGGTTTCGTAGACCATTTTCTTTTAGGTTTTTCCAATGTTTTTCCTTAATAAATATTGGTGGCGACTCCCTGTTTTTAAAACTCTTTTTTGCCGTCCCGCCGCGACCTCGGTTGCGACACTTGTATTTCCCAACAGTTATGAAATATGATGAACAAGGGTATGGAAAACAAACTTGACAAATAAAGTATCAATGAGGTGTCATGATTTTATGAGAAATCCTATGTTAGGTATAGGAAATAAATGAGGAGAAAGGAAAAGGAATAGAAAGTAAAATGCTTTTTGAATTGTTTGATAAGAAAGAAAGTGAAAGGAAAACAAAGTTTTGAATGCTCTTTAATATTGCTTTCTTTCTGAGTTGGGGGGAATAAAAATTATAGTGGAGTCCACAAAAAACTTTTCTTCCTCTCTTACTGTCAAATTAACCAAATGAAGGAAGAGAACAAAATTCAAATTTTTTTGTTCCTCCCTTATCAATTCCTCCCCTTTTTGCACAAACAGATGAAGACTAAGAGTCTTGATTTTTGGACACCTAAAGAGTGTAAACATCTCATTAACACCCCTCATTTCTTTTGATTTATCTTTTATCGTCATATCACATCACCGATTATATCAATCACTTATTTCTTTCTCTCTTTCTAGATGTCTACACTCCTTGAGTGTCCAAAGATCTTTTTCCAAATCCCAAATATAATGTCATGATTTCTGTTAAGAGTTTATTTTTTTTATATATTATCAATAAAATTTTTATACCATTAATTAATTCAAAATTACTCTAGTTATTAATAGTAAAATGCTTTTACCCTACTTTTATCCTATCATTTTTTTAAAATAACTAGGTTAGGCTAAACAAAACCTTCAATTGTGTATGATAACATTATAAAAATAGCAACTTTTAAAAAAAATATAAAAAGTGTACTATATATTCACTATTTTTTTTTTTTTTTAAAAACTTAAACAAACATATTGCACTTGCGAGATATCCTTTTCAACACAATAACCTTAGCTTATGAACATTTGCATGTGATTCACGTTGATAGAAACAAACCATCACCGCCCTCCGCTTTGCATGAAAGTAAGAAATAATTGAAGAAAAAAATTCACGTAGACAACAATATATTTTCTAGTATAAAATCCTTTGACAAAATGGGAGTAGTTGCTACAATTGAAAAGCAAAAAAGGCACCCCAAAACAATAGGGAGTTGACTCCCTAAAACTACTTAGGGTGGCTGCTAAACCATAAGCAAACTTTAGAATGAACGATTTTCACAATCGCTTTTGAAAATAATTTCAGACAGGGTTGACGGTTATTTTTATTTTTTTTATTTTCTCTTTTTGAAAAAACTGACCAACCCGTGCAGCCTCAACTGTCAATTTATGATAAAGGTTGCGTTGCCGTTGGAAATTCCATGGAAGCTAGCGCTTATACTAGGTTGTCTAACCTATCAATTTCTAAGTGACGAGGCAAGTAGCCCCTGTCGGCAATGATTTGGCTTCGTGCTTGTCTTTTTGTCTTGAAGTTTTCTAAGTGACGAGGGAAAGTTTTTTGATGTTTAAGCAAAGTATATTTATGACTTGAATTTTTATTAATTATTGGTGGTCCTCACTCCTCACTCAAGTGGGTAAGTGTTAGTAATATTCAGAGGCGCTACTAGGCTAATGTAAGGTGGTTTTATTAGCACCGAGAGAATGTGAATTTAACTTCTACCCAATCATATATCCCATGTTAAAAAAATTAAAAAAGAGATGATTTTGAAAAAGAACATGCGTGTGTTTCTCCCTATATAGTATTTACTTTCAAAAATCATCTTTTTGCATGTGTGTATTTTAATCTTTAACTACCATTTGATCACATTTCGTATTAATTACTTCTTACCAAATAGATTTCAGTATTCAAGTTTTATAAGATTATTTTTGAAAAGAAAAAAACTTAGTTGCAATTCTTTAGGTGTTTTTGGTGTTGTTCTCCAATCAAAATTGGAGTTTCACCTCGATAATCTGTATTGATCTTTAATGCATGCAAATTATCGAGGTAAAACTCCAATTTTAATTGGAGAACAACACTAAAAGCATCTAAAGAACTACACTTAAGTTTTGTACTTTTGAAAATATAAACTTGGGATTATAATATTCTCATATTTATTACAATTTTGTAATATGATATCTTCATGAGTGTATTTGTTTCAAATTTCGAAAAATTATTCTTGGAAATATGAATTTGGGATATAATACTTTCATGTTTGTTACAAATTTTAATTTTTTTTCTCAAGCATAATTGGTTTCCAAGAATGTATCATATTCATATTTTTTAAGACTTTTATTTCGTTGGTGAGGGATGGGCATAGTACACTCATGAAGATATTGGAAGTTATCATATACTCTAACTAATAGCTTCCATTCTTGGATTGGCAAGAAGGCGGAGTGAGAATAGATAGCAACCCCCCATTATTTGCATTGTCGAATAAAATTTCGTTCTATGTTCACCCCATACCCATGCGAGTGCCTGTTAAGTGGATATTTGCGAATTTTATCAATATTTGTGGATATTCGTGGTAGAGATGGCAAAGTGGATTGGGTCCAGCGGGCTGGCCCGTCAATCCACCAAGAAAATGACAGGGTAGATTAGGTGGTTCAGCCCACCAGCCCGCTTAAGCCGTCCCGCCCAACTCGTCAACCCAGCGGACTACTAGTAGGCTTGGGCAGGTTGGCCTGCCAAGCCAATAATTTTTTTTTAAAATATATGTATGTTATTGTTGGGTTTAGGGTTTTTATTGCATTTACTGTTGGAGTGGTTAATTTTTTTGGGTTGTTCAATTTAAATTTTTGGTTACTCAATTAGTGTTGGCTTGAATTTGATTTAGTAATTCTCTGTTTTGCTCCCCAAATTGTGATTGTTGTGTTGGTTTTCGCTTCAATCGTGGGTCGATTTGGGTGGTGTTGCACTCTTCCTTCGTTTCCATTATATTTATTAGTTGTGATGAGTGCATTCCAATTTTTTAATTGCTCTGTTTTATTTGATTTCGTCCCTGCCAGTGGGGTTTCGATGGTGAGTGAAGTTAAGTTTTGAAATTTTAAATAGAAGATGAAATTTTGGTGCATGAGTGACTATGGGTGGAAAATAGAGGAATTGGAATGAAGCTGGGAGTTTCAAAAATTTTACACTTCACTATGGAATGAATTACCTTTGGCATTGGAAGAAGTTGTTGGGTGAGAAAACTAATTTAAAGGAGAAAGCTGATTTTAGAGCCCCTGGACTGAGGGGCACTTTGGTGGGGATGATAATACATAAAACAAAATAAAATAATTTAATGGACTATTATTTTTTTCATTTTTGGCCACGGCTAGACAGGGTGAGGCAAAGCGGAGCGGGGAGGCCCACTTTACCACCCCTAATTCATGGATATCTATAAATATTTACTAAAAATAAAAAATAGATTAAAAATACTTTACAATTTTAATTATTCTAGTAGTTTTTTAAAAAAGTAGTTTAAAAGCCAAAAAACTAAAAAAACATAAAAAACTTTTGCTAATTAATAATAAGTAAAAATAACTTAGCAATAAAGGTAGTAATATATATTTAAATAGGAGTATTTAAGTAATTTTACAATAAAAGGTACCCTTGATCACATATATCTTGATATCCACCCCTGCACTCTTAAAAACATTCATTTAAATTATCTACATATATCTATTTAACTATCAATCTTCTATATGTTACATGGATTTTACCTAAAAATATCTGCATGTATGAATATTTTTGCCATCTCTATTTCATTTCCACTTTTTTTTTTTCCTACCATTTAAATTTTGAAAAACAATTCCATAGATGTTAAAATCTAACTAAACATGTTTTTCAATTAATTTACTTAGAATATATAGCATTTCTAGTAATACATTTTTTTAGGAATGCTATCCGCACTTTAAAAACAACGTGAACCATATTTTATTTATCTTTTATTTCCAGTCCGAGTGATGATAATATTACATTTATATGAAAATATTAGAAGTTATCACCTTCATTCTCAAATTGGTGTATAAATCTTGTGCAATGCATTATGTAGAGCATTTATAATACTTAGCTGTGGATGATGTGTGTAAGAAATTGTGTAATTTAAATTTGAGGGGGAGATTTTGTTGGAAAAAAGTTGCTAATACAAGAAATTCTTAAGGTATTGAATTTTGTTTGTTTGTTTAGGTGAGGTTGCGTAAGACTTTACTATATGGACATTCAATATTATAGAAAAAGTTTAAATATGTTTTTAGTCCCTTAAATTTAGAGTTTATTTTTGGTTTCTCAAATTTAAAATTAATCTTTTTAGTCCTTGTAATTTAAAAAAATTGTTTTAGTCCCTCAAGACCACCTGTAGCATTATTGACAGGGACAGATAGAGTCAGTTTTGCAACATCAGCTAAGTTTGGTGTGATGTTTTTACTAACATGAATATTAGTATGTGAGTTTTGTCTAGCAAATTTAGTAGTGGGTGAGTTTTGTGTAATAGATTCACTAACGACGTTTGGACAGAGGGATTAAAACATGCTTTTTTCAAATTATAGAGACTAAAAATTAAATTTGAAAGACCAAAAACAAACTTACCTTAAATTTAAATGATTAAAAACATATTTAAGCCTATAGAAAATTATACACTATCAATATAAATGTTAGTGTAATATATCATACTATCACTACAAGAAATTTTTAATTTTCCTACTAATTTTAGCTAGCATTTAAATTAAAAGCTAATTTCAAGCTATTTAACTATAATTAGCTACCACAATTTTTTCCTAGCTAAATTTTAAAAAATATTATTTATTAATATCTCACTTCCTAATTTATCTCCTCTCACCGTTAAAATTCTCCCGCCGTATCATTCTCACACCGATTCCTCTCTAAGATGGACGAATATATAAGCTTCTATAGTTTTTATAATAAATATACAAGATAGTGTATATTTATGGTTGGAAAACTAAAATTCTATACTTTAAGGGCTCAGATTCCTTAAGTAAGGTCTTGGGTTCGAGTCTCGTGATTGAAAAAATATGATTGAGAGGAGAGACCCCACTAAAGGTTGTCAATTAGGTTTTTCGGCAGAGATTAATGATTGACAAAGTTGGTTGATACTTTGCACGTATAACATAGTTATAAAAATAATCATTAAGAGTGTGATTTGTCAAAAAAAATAAAATATAAGACTGATGTATTCAACTAGATTTGAGAGTAGACATATACATTTATTATTATTTTGTGTGCCTTTTCATTTTATAAGTGTTTTCCTTAATAATTAAGGACCACAAAAACAAGACTACTACTTTGGCACAATGGCTGCAGATTGTACGGGAGGGCACTCAAGATGTCGAGGTAAAAGAGATTGACAGCTTGTTTTCTCTTCTCATTTTTTACTTTAAAAATTATTTTCTAAAACAATTTTAGACTACTTGATAATTAATTTCTCATTTAAATTCTATTATGATTTAAAATTTATTTGCAAAAGAAGTATTTTAAAAAATAAAAAATAGAAACAATAGAGATTTTTTTTGTTTATTCTTTTCTCCTATCTTTTTCAAGTGCTCTTTTCAAATGTTTATGAGAAGAAAACATAAATATATTCAAGAGACAAATACTTTCTTGATGAGTGCTAGTGTGGTCCTCGAATGTAAGTGGTCCATGGTGATTTATTTTTACCCATCGATTATTTCAATTTCCTCTCTTTCTTTCTTTTTTTTGACATCAGTAATTTTTTTTTAATTCTAGAATGTCCTTTTTACTGTTATGAATATGACATTTTTACCCTTATATACTATGACAATTATACCCTTAATGAGAGTAAAGGAGATCAAGCTTTGCCTCGGCTAGAAGAAGTTTCAGAAGCGCATTTCAAATGTTGGGAATGTCGGTCTCGGCATCTGTAGGTGGATTCTCTTCGCAAGTTGATCGTAAAGGACCGTTTTAGGTAACATTTTTTTCATAGTTGATATAGTGGTGAGTTGAAAATAAAAAGAATAATAAGAGCAGTGATGCATAGCTAGCCTCACTTTCTCTCTCCAATCTCTATCCATTTGGCTTCTGTTTTGAGCTATTGATATGCCTCCACCTATTTCCCCAAAAATACAAAGAGCACTATAACAACCAAAAGACAAAGAAAGCACAAGATAATAAGCAAGAAAATTCTAGAGAGAGAGAGAGAGCAGAGTGATCCCCTTCACTCTTCATTCACCTCTTAATAGTAATGTGCACTTGAGTGAGTCTACATTTCTTACTGGAAATGCGTTGATTACAAAACAACCTAACATTTAGAAATAAGTTGTTCAATATCTCAAATTCTAAACGCAAACTACATATTCCAATGGTATTAGGAATGGCATTCAAAGCATGAAACATTTTTCGGGAGATTTGATTGCCATTTTTTTTCAATCCAAGGGACAAATGTGGAAAACACATGAGGGACAAATGTGTAGACACATCAAGGTCAAAAGAGTAAATACATTTCTGTTTTTTTTTTTAAAATGTAAAATATTTATAGTTGCAACAGGTTGTAACTAAAAGATCTGAGCCACTCTAGTTTATAACATTAAATCTAACGGTTAGTAGTAACTAGACCACCATAGACCATTTAGTTTGGTGGTCCACCCTATATATTGTCTACTTTCAAATATGCTTAGAGTCAAACAAGTTTTAGAAAATGATTTTTTTTTTTTTTGAAAAAAAACAAGGCATCACTTTCTTGAATTCATGGCCAAGCATGGCTTTGGGCACGCAGATTTAACCTTCGATCTCACCCTGGTCAAAAAGTTTGTGGAAACATGTCTTATTTAAAAAATAATAATTTAAATAATAATTTAAATATATCATATATTAACTATATTTTAATTTAAATAAAAAACATGAATCTTAAAAATAAAAAAACTTAATATATATATCTCTAAACTTGACCAAAGGTCGTATCGTTAGCAAGACAATTAATTGTCGTAAACTCTAAATTCCTTTCATTCATTATCTTTATAATTTATTATTAATCGTTCCAACTATTCCTTCTTTTCTTATTTTTCATAAAGCCCATTATACATTAAAGATGCAATGTACATAGTATTTAAGAAGTAAATAAAAAAATTAACATTAGTAATTAAAAAGGCATAATTGCGAAAGAGCCATTAGAGCCTGAATGTGAAATCTTGGTTTGCATTATTGTTAACTACAGTACTATTGACAATTTTTAAAGTTAGAAAATCGTTTATTTATTATACAAAACTTCAATCTTAATATTTTCTCTTCAAAAATTTTTAGTTCTCTCGTTCTTTTTTCTCTTATCCTTTTTATGTTCATACATTAAGTCTTTCTAATAATTCTACGTAAAGCTTCTACAGACAGTCTTGACTCGCCCTTACTTTTGCAAATCGGAAAAGCTTGAATTCAAATCTAAACCAAATTAAAACATTTTTTTCTGACAAGATCAGGATTAAACATATGTCCACAAAATTAGATTTAATTACCATACCTATTCTCCTTTTTAAAATTTTAAGATTTACTTTTATAAAAGACAAACCTTGCTGTTTTTTTTTCCCGGTTAAAGAAGAAAACAAACTAACATGACAAACACTATGGTGAAAGTGGAAACCCCAATGTAAATACATAATGCTTGTTTGGATTACCATTCCAAGCTGGTGAACGTCCATTGAGAGAACTATCTAACTTGTATCTTTTGTTCTAAAAGTACGTTTGGAGGTTTTGAAGGGTAGCACAAACATGGGTGTAGTTGGTAAAAAAGAAAGTAAAATGCAAATTATCACAAGAATCCAGTCAAAAATCAACTGATGTTTTAATACAAAACAATGGTCACTTTTAACCGGTAACAAAAATCTTGTTTAAATTGTAAATTAATCATTCAATTCGAGAGAGATGTGAATCATATATGACCATACAATCTTTCTGCAAGTCACATTTGTAAATTTGGTCTTCAAAGACATTTGGAAAAAGTTGCATGACTATTATATTTATAAGTCCCTTAAATACAAGAAAGGATACAAAGTAAAAGAATATATATATATATATATATATATATATATATATATATATATATATATTAATAAAATAATAATCATTATTTTGACAAAAATAGCACGAAATTAGAGCAACAAACAATAGCATAAATGATGAGGTCAGCCTTGTTAATTTATTTTGGAGGCTAGTTCGTATTTCAAACATCAACCGAATCACGTGAAAATCGGTGAGAGTTTGAAGTAAAGAGGAATTGAAATCATGAAGATTTTGACTTGTAGACTCGATAGTTGCACTTTAAATACTTGAGAGATATTTGTTGGTTAGTGTACGTATCTTATGAATGACAATCTGTTAAATATTATTATTTGATTTTTTGTATAAACATAAAACATTTTTCAATTGATATTTAATTATTAATAAATATTCTTTTTAAAATTTAAATAACGAGAGAAAAGTGAGAGTACGACTGAAAATTAAATTTTCAAAAATAATTAATGAAATCACAAATGTTTTGAAATCACAAATAAAACATAACGTGTAAGAAGCACCAGCTATTACTACTACTGAACACGAAAAATTAATAACAGACTCACCTTGATAGACTTTGTCATAAACGTGAGGGAGTTCAGCAAGGTATTTGACAATGAAAGTGCATGCAGCACTAGCAATGTCATGGCCTCCAATCAAAAGGCCAAGAATCTTGTCGGCAATATCCAATTCATTCATAAACTGTTCATTCTCATCACATGTTAACAACATGTGAGACAATATGTCTTGTGTTGGTGATGCTTTTCCTTCAGCTAAATCCACCTTCCTCTGTCTAATGATCTCCAACAGCTCCTTCCTGATGGCGTTGGCTGCCTTGATTGCTGTGTTGAACGGCGTTCCGAGAAGATCAATAGGCACTGATATGATTCCAGACGCCAGCAGATGAAAAGGGTTTTCAAATTTTGCTACGTGATTCACATCCTCAACGCTCATAAACAAACGACAAGCCAACAAGAAGGTATACCTGTTGAGCATATAAAATCAATTAACTCATGCACCTCAATTACAAGGTATATACTTGGACCTCCCATGTAACAAAAACTAAAATTAATAGCCACTTGCACTGAAAAAAAAATGTGATATGAAGGAATTTAAGTGGTTTTATATCAAATGTATCCCTCATGGAGGAGGTTAATAACGAAATAAATTAAAGTTCTACATTCTCATATTATGAAATGATTATTTATATGAAAAAAATTAACGATGGAGTCAGCATAGCCGACTTAAGTGAAACATTTTTTTTTTTTTAAATAATGTAAGCCGACTCTACATAAAATAAATTTAATTTAAAATAAATAAATTGTAAGTGACGGCTTTCCATAAGCGACGGTTTATAGTATTAGCCTCTATTAACTAACACAAACATATTAGTGTTGAGTGTTTTAGCATCAACGTTGAATCGTAACATTGATGACAATTGCAAATGCTTTTCATCTTTTAGAAACATATGACTAAATATTGTACTATATTCAGAGCCATGGAGAAAACGTTTTTTACTGTAGTCAGAGAAATTATGTTGTAAGGAAACATTCACCTACAGTCTTCCTTAAAGTTGAAATTCCCAAGGGGTTGGTAGAGCAAAACAAGACAAGGTCTTGTATCTGACAGGTCACAAATTTGAATTCACACTTGTGTCTTTGAGGTGAGATAAATATAATTATTTCTATAAATGCTCTTTGATTCTGAAGACTTTCTCTGCCTTAAACTGGGCTACCATCCCCTCTCCAGAAAATTTGTTAAGCAAAAAAATAAATAAAATTGTACTATATTCAGAGCCATGGATAAAAACTTTTTTTACTATTTTTGCTACGGCCTTCCCTAAAGTTGAAATTACGATATAAGGAATTCTCCTGCAGAAGGAGGCAAAAAGCAGACGTTGCCACATTATCGATTCGTGGATCTGGACTGATGCGACGAATCATAGTTCTGCTTCTTCACATTATTTGGAAAAAAAAAAGTTCTGCTATACTATCAAAATTGAACACCGAGGTCAAAAAAGTTTGCGAAAAAACATGTCTCATTTAAAAAATAATAATTTAAATATATCATATATTAACTATATTTTAATTTAAATAAAAAACATGAATCTTAAAAATAGAAAAACATAATTAAAATTGGAAAACCTTGAATTCAAATCTAAAAAACTTGAATCTAAAAAACATGAATCTTAAAAATAAAAAAACATAATTAAAATTGGAAAACATAATTTACATATATTATATTCTACACACAGTCTTACTCGTCTTGCCCTTACTTTTGCAAATTGGAAAACCTTGAATTCAAATCTAAACATTTTTTTTTACAAAGTCAGATCAAGATTAAACATATGTCCACAAAAATAGATTTAATTACCATACCTATTCTTCTTTTTAAAATTTTAAGATTTACTTTTATAAAAGACAAACCTTGTTACTTTTTTTTCCCGGTTAAAGAAGAAAACAAACCAACACGACAAACACTATGGTGAAAGAGAAAACCCCAATATAAATATGTAATACTTATTTGCATTACTATTCCAAGATAGTGAACGTACGTTGATTATCCGTTGAGAGAAGTATCTAACTTGTATCTTTTGATCTAAAAATACGTTTCAAGGTTTTGAACGGTATCACAAACATATTGGTACAATCAAAAGGTAACATGCAAATTATCACATTAGTCCAGTCAAAAATCAACTGATATTTTAATACAAAATAATGGTTACTTGTCACCGGTAACAAAAATCTTGTTTGAATTGTAAAGTAATCATTCAGTTGGAGAGAGATGTGAATCATATATGACCATACAATCTTTCTTCAAGTGCAAGTCACATTTGTAAATTTGGTCTTCAAAGACATTTGGAAAAAGTTGTGTGACTGTTTTATTTATAAGTTCCATAAATACAAGAAAGGATACAGAGTAAAAGAATAAATACACGCGAGAGAAAACATTTGGGATATCTATGTATGTATGTATATAATAGGTTGTTAGCACACATGACTTGTACCATTGTGTCGTTGGTTCAAATCAAATATCTTTTCAAGCTTTGTGAGGGTAAAGACGAATTGGGAGGTTCTTTGCAGGCATGGGCAAGGGATCAACGATAATCTTCTCATCTGGAATCAATTTTTCCCACTTGTACCTCTTCACTACGTTGTGCATGAAAACCAATATTTCCAATCGAGCATACTCTTTTCCGGGGCACATCCTTGGTCCTCCACCAAATGGTACAAAAGTATAAGGTGCCGGCCCTTCTCCTTCGAATCTAGTTGGATCGAACTTCTCTGGCTCTGGAAAGTATTCTGGATTTTTATGTGTAGCATTTGCACTCCAATACAACTGCACGTGTCAAAAGAACTAAATTAAGCAACAGCAAAATAGCAGAACACATGTCTTATACAACTATAGATATAACAATGAACAGTCCCATGTAATTGCATAGCATTTTCATCTAATTCTATAATAGCTGACTACAAGAGAAATGTCACATACTAATTAATGGTTAAATATTGTGGGTTAGAGTTCGTTAGTATAGACTTTATCTAATGAAAATTAAATGGTTAGTAAAGACATTACATATCTACACTAACAGTATGATATATATTGCAATTCTATTAATATAAAAAATTGATATATATATCAAATGTTAATTAGTATAATATATCACGCTGTTAATGTAAATTCATAATGCTTATATTAGTAATTTAATTTTCATCAAACAAATATGATACAATGGAAGTAATCCTATATAATATGTCTAACATTTTTTATTAATAAATGATATTTTTTTTGTAATTCCCAGAGACAAAAAGTTTCTCTTTATAGAAACCAAACACATAACATATGCTTCAAGCCATAACTACAACAAAAGAAAATGAAAAGAACGTAAACATATGTATGCCTTTGTAAAATTTAAGAAAATCCTTATACAATTTTCTTACCTTCCATCCCTTTGGAATTGAGAACCCATTAAAAACAAAGTCATTGATAGCCTCCCTAAAAGCTCCTTGAAGTGGAGGAGCAATTCTCATTACTTCACAAGCTACGTTCCAAGAATATTTCATCCTGTTGACATCATCCCAATTCAATAATTCTCCTGGAGATTTCGATTTTGCAATTTCCATTTGCTCTAAACAAATTACACAAAAGGAGCACAAATGAGTATATATATCGTACAGAATCACGGCATATATATTAAAATATTTATTTTATTTTATAAACTAATATCTTCTCTTTTAATTTTAACACAATAATGTTTAAAACTGTATTTTTATATAGAGAAATCTTAATTTTTGTGTTAAATTTAGTTTTAATTAAAAATTGAAATTTTAAATTTTCAATTCTAGTTTTGGGCTTGACTTAGTGATTTAGTTTTTATGAAATGTTCATTTAAGGATGAAGTATCCTAAAAGAAAGTTTTCTTTTGGAATATATATATATATATATATATATATATATATATATATATATATATGGGTCAGGATCCATAGCTATCAGGTATCAAAATTAGTCAAATTACACTTTCAATAACTTTTTATAGAATACAAATTTAACCAATCCAACCGTTAAATTATATGATATTATTTTCATGAACATGTATATCAAATTTCATGTCATTTAAACTTTGCTAGATATGCTATTGAAAAATGAATATTTACATATATTTTAATATCATATTGTATATCAAATTTCACAATATGAATACTTTGCTAGAATGCAAATTTAACCAATTCAACTATTGAATTATGTGATATTATTTTCATGATTATGTATATCAAATTTCACATCATTTAGACTTTTTTAAATATGTTATCTAATATTGAATATTTACATATATTTTAATATCATATTGTACGTTAAAATAAAGTGATCTGATGAATTATTAAATAATTTTGAAATTATATAAAATTTTATATAGTTAATCTAATTAATAAGAATATTAAATTCAATAGTCGGATCGGTTAAATTTGTATTCTACAAAAAAATTATTGAATGTGTAATTTGACTAACTTTGACACTTAATATTAATGAATCTGACCAAATATATATATATAATAAAAAATATAATTATACTAATAAAATAATAATCATGATTGGCTAGTTGCACGAAGTGACTCAAGTGGGATTCTTCCGAGACAAAAATAGCACGAAATTAGAGCAACAAACAACAGCATAAATGACGAGGTCGGCCTTGATAATTTATTTTGGAGGCTAGTTCGTATTTTAAACATCAACCAAATCATGTGAAAATCGGTGAGAGTTTGACGTAAAGAGGAATTGAAATCATGAAGATTTTGACTTGTAGACTCGATAGTTGCACATTAAATACGTAAGAGATATCTGTTGGTTAGTGTACCTATCCTATGAATGACTTTCTATAAATATTATTATTAGATTTTTTTTGTATAAATATAAAACATATTTAATTAATATTTAATTTTTAAAAAATAATTAATAGTTAGATTATTACAAGATAACTTTCATTCGCATATCATGAGAATAAAAACAAATTAAGTAAAACATGAGAATGTCATATTTAAAAGTTCGAATCAAGTATAGAATTTAATTTCATATTCTCAGGTCCACTTAACTGAAAAGAAAAAAACTAAAAACAATTTCATTAATTTTCATATACATTTGGTTTCATTTTTGCAACTTTTCTACCAACTCAACTTTGATTTTTTTTTAAAAAAAAAAACCAAAACTTACGTATCAAAATTTAAAGAAGCAAGCATGAAAATTTAAAGTTGTTCTAAGATACACCGAAGTTTTAGAAAAAGCACCGGTAACTATAGGCTAAAATTCTACTAATTAAATTTTCAAAAATAATTAATGAAATTACAAATGTTTTGAGAAAACTTATTATAAATTATTATTTTATTTAATTATCAAATATACTCCTTTTGGTCCTTTTTATAAAAATTAAATTAGAAGTTTGATTTGATCTTTTTTATAAGAACCAATTTAGAATGTCTCATATGTTAATTTTTTTTTTTATAAAAATAACCTTTATTATGATTTTTTTTATGTTGAATAAATAGTAGATAGGAAACCCACTATGGTTGGCCTAGTGGTGGAGGATTGAAGAATAATGTATGAGATCATAAGTTCTAACTTCAATATGACTATTGTACACACACACACATACACAAATTGTAGGTAGGATACATTAATATTTAGACTCTTTGAGAGTCTAACTTTGGAGAAAATTTTGAAAACCTTATTTTGTCTTTTTACATTCATGGCCAATAAAAATCATGATAATAGATATATCATTAATGAGAGAAATTAAAAGAATTAGATATTTAAAAAAAGAATAAAAATAAGTCTCATTAATGCTAAGGATAATTTTAAAAAGAACATGTAAATTTAAAACAAATTTAATGTTACTAACTAAATTAACTAATTTTCTTAACATAGTAAATTAGTTAATTGGATCTTATAATCAGGAGCGGAGGGAGTACCTTACACTAAACTAAACCCTATCGTGTATAGGAAGCACCAGCTCTTACTAGAGATTGAACATGAATGTATAAGATATTGATATATATTAACATTTAATTAACAAGCAAAATCAACAACAACCAAAATAAATTAATAATAGACTCACCTTGATAGACTTTACCATAAATATGAGGGAGTTCAGCGAGGTACTTGACAATGAAAGTGCATGCAGCACTAGCAGTGTCATGACCTCCAATCAAAAGGCCAAGAATCTTGTCGGCAACATCCAATTCTTTCATAAACTGTCCATTCTCATCAGATGTTAGCAACATGTGAGACAATATATCTTGTGTTGGCAATGCTTTCCCTTCAGCTAAATCCACCTTCCTCTGTCTAATGATCTTCAACAGCTCCTTCCTGATGGCGTTGGCTGCCTTGATTGCTTTGTTGAACGGCGTTCCGGGAAGATCAATAGGCATTGATATGATTCCAGACGCCAGCAGATGAAAAGGATTTTCGAATTTTGCTACGTGATTCACGTCCTCAACGCTCATAAACAAACGACAAGCCAACAAAAAGGTATACCTGTTAAGCATGTAAAATCAATTAACTCATGTACCTTAATTGACCTCCCATGTAACAAAAAGTAAAATTAATAGACATTTGCACTGAAAACAATGTGAGATGAAGGAATATAAGTGGTTTTATATCTTATGCATCCCTCATGCAGAAATTATGCCTCCTTTAAAGGAGAATAATAACGAATTCTGATATTATGAAATGATTATTTTGAATACATACATACACACACATATATATGTGTATGTATTCATATATATACCATTAATTTAACATATAATGTAAAAGACATGTATAAAATCCCGGTTACGGTTATAAAATTGAAGACATTGAAGACAAATGCAACCGATACATTAGTTTTTTTTTAATAGCAAACAAAGGAACTATTATTTCCAAAGAGTATCAATGTTACTCGAGAAAATATAAATTACAAAACGAGATACCATCATTTAAAACCACAGAGATCAACATGACCAAACTACAGCTCCAAACAAACTCCTAATGAATCCAACCTGGACCCTACGTAAAAATAAAGATATCCAACACAACCCCCATCAAAAGAGATCGAAAATAACTCCAAAAAGAAAATAAACCCCGGCCCCTTCAAAAGTTCCCTCCCACTCAACACAGCCAAACAATATTTCTCACTAGGACATAAGAAACACAAACAAGAAACAAGACGTGAACCTCCCAATAAATAAAACATTGGCACCAGTTGCACAAAACCACTTCATCCCGACAGCAAATATTGCATTAGTGTGATTGTGTAAACGGAAAAATTTGCAACGTTGCATTTTTGGTTGCATAACGCAATTGAAAACCATGGTTATAAACATGGACAAAATTTAGAAGCAATTTTTAAATGCTTTTATAGTATGATTCTTTAATCAAAATTGGAATTTTACTTTAATAATTTATATAATTCTTCTAATATAAATATTTATTATGCAAGTTAAAGGGATAAAACTTCAATTTTAATTAAAAATGGCTTCAAAAAATTTTAAAAACTACATCTTATAAGCTAATTCTCAAATTCAAATTTTGTAGATAAAAAAAACATAATTAAAAAAAAAGACTCGAGACTTTGTAAAAAGTGATCAATCAGGTTACTTGACGGAAATTAGTTGTCAAAAAAGCCAAGTAATACTTTGCACCTATGATAACAACAAAAGAAAAAAAAAAGCTGCCTATTGATGCATTTATTTGATTATTAATGAAGGAATTAATGTATCACCTCTTGGCCAAGGGATAGACGGTGAGTTCCGTCTTGTTGTCCCAAAAGGAAGCGAAATGCCTCTGTGCTATGGTGTCCATGATGCCAACGTAGCGTTGAAGCGGTTCGGGCTTAAGAAAATTTGGGAGCAACTTTCTCATCTTTCTGGACTCTTCCTTGGAGTTAGTTTGAAGAGTGGTGGGGAAGACTTTGTTCACACTCTGAGGCCACCATGCGGCCACAAGCTTGTTCTCGTTGGAGAACAAGAACTTGTTGCACGCGGCCCCACAGAATATCACAGCCGGTTCCCCGAGGATGGATGTTTTAAAGAGATGGGAGGAGTACTTGATCATGCGGTCGAAGATGAACTTCTCAGGATGCCCCTTCCACCCTGTGGATAGGAACTCCAGGCTCTCACCGATCACCGGGTAACCAGTTCTTCCCGGTGGTAGGTTCGGGGCCATGAATGGAGACCTGTGCTTGTAGAAAAGGATGGAAAGGGAGAGGGTCACGAAAGAAACAAAGAGGAGCAGCAGGGTGAGGTAGAAGAGCTCCATGCTTTTCGTGTGATTGTGAGTTTGTTGGTTTTTGTTATGAGAGTGTCTACGTGATGAGGGATTGAGAGGAACTTCTTATAGTGTGTTTAACTGACAATGGTGCAGTGGCAATCGGCATGTGTCTCCTTGAGTCCCAATTTATAGGCACAATGTTAGGGGGGTGCGCAAGCCGCAAACAAAGAGTTTAATAAATTTATCATTGTTTGAGTATATTTCTCTTCACCTTATTTCTCTTGCATTAAACAAAGAGTAAAACTATATTTCAAAAGATAACTTTATCATTCAATGAATTAAATCAACGGATCAGATTGATGCAGTTCTTTTTACAACTTTAGATGATTTTGATCCGTTAACAATATTAAAGTGTCCACATATTAATGTTGAAAAAAAAATCAAAATGGCGGTAGTCTTAATTACTGTGCGTCTAAGAGTCAAATAGTCAATAATGTAGCCCATGTGGTCATGTCCATATCTTTTCTCTTTGATTACGCCATTTTGCAATTATTGTTTGAGTTTCTATTAGCCGTAAGAAATGAGTCTATGATCCGCGTTTGGCAACACCCAATTGATACTTGAGGGGTGGGGAGTCTACGACTACGAGGTCATCTTATCTTACCAACTTTTTAGTATAGAACGAAGTCCCCATTTGGTTCCCCCATCGACCCAAGACAAATTACACGATTTTGCGTACAAAACAGTAAAATGATAAGGTAATAGCTTAGTTTAAGAAGGTATCAGTATCTTTTCATATTAAAATAATAAAAAATAATTATTTGTACATTAAAATTACATTATAAATAAGTTAGAATTTAATTTCAATAGTGTTTTAAACTTTATAATTATAAAAAATTTCATCAATCAAAATTTATTTCAAGTTTTTTAAAATTCAATATTAAACATGGAAAATATGCAAGTATAAATGGAATGGACAATAAAAGTAATTTTGCAGGTAATTTAGCAATTAAAAAATAACAAAATTCTAAATAATAAGCTATATTATCAATTCTATGTTATTATGTATTTATTATTTATTGTTCTACTCGTTAAAAATATCAGTACCCATTAAAATATACAGGCACCATAAAATTTACCAAAAGGTAAAAACAGTTAGTCGGCTGCTCTATGTATCGTGAAAATATTCTTCTATATTTCAACTTACAAGGATGGGGTTTATCAGTGTATTATTGGCATCGCCCTTTATTTCTTTTGTTTCCCACCTATCCTCCGGAGATAATCATATTAAAAATAGACATCTCCTTTGACAGAGATCCCAACCAAGGTTTGTGAAGGTGTGATAACTAATTCTTTTGCTAAACCCATGGTGGTATCGCCAACCCATTAGTAGAGTTTTTCCTACTGCCAGCAATTAATTTGACTTTATAAGGGCGATTTTGACATACATAAGCAGAGAGATCGATTTCAATTTGTGACAACTTTCTGATTATAAGAGTAACTTTGTTTATCATCGTGTCAACATTTACCTTAGTTACACCAAAATCTTCTTAAGATTAATTACATATTTTTATCGTTGCTTACAATTGCAACTGCTTTTCATCTTCTAAAAACTTTTTAATAGTCATAGAGAGACATGTAGTCTTCGCTGAGTCGAAATTACCAGATAAGGAAAATTCTCCTGCAGAACTAGGCAAAAAGCAGACGTTGCCACATACAGATTCGTGTGTCTGGTCTCATGCGACGAATCATATTATATAGTATGATCAAAATTGAAGATCATTGAACTATACTTTATCACAATATTTTATTTAAACATATAATATAGTACTTTAAATATAAATAAATTTATACTATTTACAAATGTCATAGATGGTCATTATTATAATATCAAATTTAACAATGGAATTGATAAAAAGTAAATATGTAAGTTTATGAAATTTGACATCCAGGTGTGTGTGTGAAATTTATCTAATAAGAGGATTAATTTTTATATAAAAATAAAAGGAGTAAATATTAACCTTATAATAATATATAAATGATTAAAATTCAAAGCTACTTAGAGTTCTCGCATAGTCACTGAAACAAGTTATACAACTTTTATATTTTAATTTTAACTATTTATATAATTTAATCTCCCATAAAGGTCTGTCTTTGGCTCGCGACAGGGGCTTCAATAGTTCATGCATGTTCTGGTGGAGTCTGATTCTCGTACTGGTCTGGACCTAGATGCATGAACGATTGTGAGAATATGCCCCCAGTCAGGCTTTTTGTATAAAAGATCCAAAAGCTAGCTAGAAGTTGTTTTCAAGCATGTCCTTCATGAGGACAATTAAGTGGCGGGTTAATGGCTAAATATGAGCTATCTTTGGAGAGATTTCTTATGTTTATGCTTTTAGCAGACTCTGCTAGTGTAACTTATGTACTCAAGGATTTTAGTTTCGTTGTGGGGCTTTGCTCCTTTTTTCTGATAAAAAAATCTTACATAAAAACAATATTCTAATTTGATACGTGTGTGTGCATGCATTTAAAATTTTTAGAGAATTTTATTGAAAATGTATAATTATCGAATTAAATTAAAATTATTGATAAAATTATAGAAAATGAGTAAAATTAATATAAATATTTCATGTCATAAAGAATATTACCATAACATCATATAAAATTCGGGTTCGGGTGTGGCCGTTTAGAACTATTGTTGATTTGTGGAACCTCAATTTTTGGGGATTTAGAGAGTAAAATACATTTATAATCATTAATTAGAAAATTAATAGTTGAAATTTTAATAATTTTAGAAGTAGTTATACATGTACTTCGTGCTACATTTTAACAATAATAGCACTGAACAAAATTCTGTTCGTGAATCGTGAAGTTTCTTCAATTGAAATCATAATTGTTAACAACTTGTTTGGTTTTTTTATTTTAATTTAGACTCAAATGGAGATATGTGTGTGTCATACTGTCATCATTGTCAACAAATGTTTTGATTTGTTGATATGATATTTACATTTAAAAATTGTGTCATCCACTCATCCATGGTGTCTTCACCATTAATATTTTACAAAATATTCTGAAAATATTTTTTGAAACAATATAAAAATGAATTTATGATATAAATAGAAAATTCACTATTTAAGACCAAATCAAAACTTTAGTAGAAACATTAGAGCATGAAAATGGAATAGGAAAAAAGATTTTAAATAAACATGGTTTGGCATCACTGTCTTTTAATTATAATGATAATGATAAATGCTGGCTAGATGAGGTACCACATCAATTGAACCTTATGGTAGCATAAGATGTAATGGATTCTATTTCTTCTATAGAATAAAAAGGCAGTTTTTTTATCTCCAAAAAAAAATAAAATAGATACGCGTGTTGGAAATTGTAACTTTATTAGATGACAGGTCCTATTTTGTAAAAATAAAAAATAAAAAATCAGTCCATCTAAAATTATTAAATTAATCTTCCAAATTTGTTTTTACCAAACTCTACGATACAAAATTGGGATGAAATTCGTCTATTCTCAAATATTAAAAAATTATTATATTTCTCTTTTACAATTTTTTTCATCAAACTAATATTTTAAGCGTACAAAATTGTTATAAAAATCGTTTATATAAATTTATACTTAAAATGATGATATAAGATGATATTAAAAATATTTTTATTAACTGCACACAATATTGTTATAAAAATCGTTTATATAAATTTATACTTAAAATGATGATATAAGATGATATTTAAAAAAAAATTAACTGCACTATATTTTAATTTTTCAAATTAAAAATTCTGAATATCTATATTTTTACGTTTTATATCAGTAAATAATATTTTTCGATTAAATTGATATTTTTTTCTTAAATATTTTTAAACTCAAACTTTTGTATTTGATTTGTATTTATAAGTATTCATATAATATACAAATATTTACTAGTTAAAATAAAAATTTTCTTAGGATTCTGTAGAACATATCTTAAAAGAAACTAATGTACATGATCTGATATATTGAAGAAGTTGAATTATTGAATTTTAAATTTTAAATTTTAAAAAATAACATTTAATTAAAGAGAATTCCTCGGATTTTAATTCTTAGTTAATCAATCTCCCCGTTGTGTTTAATTGGTAGGACTTAATTTTGAAAAGAAAATTGCCACAACTACACAAATATAATAAGTTAACCTTCTTAAATATTAAGTTGTTACTAATATGAAGACTTGTAATTTAGATGCATGTATGCTGGGCATGATGATTTGATGTCATTTGAGTTTGTCGGTTCTAAAATTCTACAAGGATTATGGCTGTAGGTGGGGCTTTTCTAATTACGATATCATTCTATTTAAGCTAGGCACGAGGATCCTTTTTTGCTACTATTAGTTCGGCTTCTTGGTGTTGGCATCATCAGTATATGGGTTTGACTAACTTATCCTAGGTTAAAATAGAATTAAACAATCTTATTCAAAATGATTGGTGTAATTTTTTGATATACTTTAAGATAATTGGTTACAGATATTAATTTCACTAATCAATTTAAATAGGGTTGTTTAATTCTATTTTTATTTGAGGTAAATTAGACAATCCCTCAGTGTGTGTGTGTATATATATATATATATTGGATAAGCATTGTGAACACCCAATTTTGTCTGAGTAAATAAAAATAAAACATAAAAGATAAGAAAAAAAGAAAAAAGAAAACTTTTGAAGGAAAAAGTTTTTTTTTAATGATGAATACCATGAAAAGACAATGTCATATCTTGAGTTATACTTGTCCGTTTGATTTGTTCTTTGCACCGTTGGAAAGCTTGTAGAAAAATCTACAACTCATCTCTCTACCTCAAAAACCAAAATCAACTTCTATCTTGATGAAAATTAATCCCAAAGTGGGGCATTTAATCATAACAAAACTCAAGTCCCACATTCCTTTCCTCTCACCTTCCCTTCACTTAAAAGTCTCACATTGAACAATCCACACTCATGCATCTTTTCCTCCCCCTATATAAAGTGGTGCTTACCAAGTAATGGAGAGGCAAAAAAAAACCCATTAATTATTGGCTTAATGCAAAGCATGGAGCCTATGAAAGTTTAATTTTTTTTATTATCTCTTTTATTTTTTCTCTCTTAGAGCTTTTATTAGAAGCTTGTGGTGGATTGTTTTGTGTTCACCACAAATTGTATCTTAAGGTAAATTTGCCTATCTTATCTTTTTATATATATGTTTTATTTCCTTTTTTTTTGTCATTATTATTTTGTTAAACTTTATTCTTTGTATGTCCTTTTCAAATTAGAAATATTTTATATTTAATTAATTTTTTAGAGAAAGGATTAATTTGATATGACATCTTTTAATCCTAAGGTTTTAAGGCACAAGTTGTGACAACTTGATGTCTTTAAACCCCTCTCTAAAATTAAAAATGTTTAACTAAAATTAATTTGCTTCAATGGATTGACTTGGGTGTACACCTCTGTTGATTCTATTTTTAGGACATATAAGATGTGACAGTTTAGAAATCCTGAAATTTAATAAACAAAATTAAAAAATAACAACACACAAATATTTTCTACAAAAGAACTATGTGAGTCTGATTCTTTATTGCACCAGGAGATACGTAGGAGCATAGGCCCACTCCTGTCGATTTCAAAAATAATAAAATTTAAGACAAAATAATTTTTTTATATATAATAAGTAAAATTCTTTTTTGCAATTATTTCTAGGATGAGTTAAATATTTTAAAAGTCATTGAAAATTTGCTTAATCAATTAGAGGTAATTGTCTTTATGACGGACGTTGTAGGGTGCTAACACCTTCCCTACACGTAATTGACTTCTGAACCCAAAATCTGATTTTGTAGACCATTTTCTTTTTAGGTTTTTCCAATGTTTGCCCTTAATAAATATTGGTGGTGACTCCCTATTTTTAAAACTCACCTTTCTTTTCTTTTATTGTTGTTCGCCTTATTGTTGTACATAGTTTAATTCATTACATGTCTTACTATTTCTAAATATGTTTTGCATGCTTTTGAACCATAAGATAGAAAACATTTTATTATATTATATGTGTGTTGTTTGTTTTGCAACTTAGGTAGTCTAGAAATTGCTCCCTTCACATACTTCACTTACACATCTCACACACATTTATGAGTGCGGTCCTATGCCCGGACCTGAGTGCAGCTTAGGATAGGTAAGAGGTTGAGTAGTGGTAGCCTTCTGGATGTACATCCTGCTTGGTTATCATGAAGGCCTCACCTAGAGTTTGATCCTTTCAAGAGTATTATCACTTCTAATAATTTACCTATTGTTGTGATCAATATTCTGAGAAAGGGTCCTTGGCTCTAGAAACCCCTTTTAGAACCATAGAACCACCTATTGGGGAGAACCACATATTAGAATGACTCATAGAGCTATCAGTTGTTAAGAGAACCTCTATAAGTCATAAAGGGAGCATTCATTTTCTTAAAAAAAAAAAATCTTTTTCTAGAAAAATGGGAATAATTTGATCTTAAATTTCTATTCAAATAAAAAATGATAAACACGCATTTTGCATTACCATTGATAAACACGCCTTCTTTCCTACATGTGTCTTAAAAAAAAACAAAAAAAAATCTTTCTTGCATGTGTCTAAAAAATTTTACACTACATTGTTGATGTATAGACATTTGCATTGCATTTCATCTTCTAGATGTTATTTGTATTCATTGTTGTTTTAAAAAATAAAACAAAAATACAAAACTATGCTTTTCATCATTACTACATCATATTTCATGCATCCATTTTCATCTTATCCAAGTCAAATTCATTAGCATTCATCACTAAAAATATTTAAAAATGTTCATGCATAACATTTAATTACATTTTTTTCATCTCATAATTCATATTGATATTTAAAATGTCTGTCTTGCATCCTCGCAAAAAGAAATAACATTTTGTTTTAAGAGTTCCTATCATATCTTTCATGCATTTTACAAAATCCAAGAATAACATTTTGTTTTACTTCATTTCATTTAATGCATTAGGACTGCATTCCATTTATGCATTTAAACATTAAAAAAAAATCCCTCATTCATTAAAATTAAATACAAATAAAGAAAGGGGAAAAAGAGAAAGCTTCTGAATTGATTGTTTTTCTTTAAAGATGACAAATCACAAATTCATGCAATTTTGATATTTATAGGAAGTTAGGTACTCAAGTCAAAAAGAGAGAGAGAAAGAGAAAAAAAAAAGACGAAGAAAGAGTAAGGAAAAATAAGAAAGGATTTATCATAATCCATTGAAACTTTTTGGCAATAAAAAGTCCTTAATGTTTAGGTGGTCTAACTTGTCAATTTGGGTGATTACCATTATTTGTCGTTAATTTTGTTTGAGGCACGTATTCACTGGTCAACTTGCATGACGTGTTAACTTCACCTGGTTGAGTTGTTCAATATCCTCATTTCTATACCTTTCCTTTGTTTCCTTTTGGCTTCTACACTTGTTTTTCCATTAAAATCAACAACAAAAAATGTTCCTATAACCTTTTGAATGATTCCTAATCAAGAAGTTTTGTAAGAAATGACAATTTGAGAATTTTACATTGGGGCAAAGTCATCATCTCTTGGTCATTATATCTAGCTAATTCCCTAAGTTTGTTTGAGATAAGTCTTTTCAGGAAAAAAAAAAGACAAAAAAAATGTCCATTAGACTAAAAACCCGTAAGGGCGGTCTAAGCAAAAGTTAAGACACAAACAAAAAGCAAAAACAACATGTGTTAAATTCATCAAATTTTGTCCTAGATTAAATTTTTGAAAATAAGCAGTTATGATTTGAGATGATATATGGCCATTTTTCTTCATCCTCAAAAATACAAATTGTTCATTGTTACCCAATTTGAATCCTAAAAAAAAAACCTTTCAATTTACTCCAAACAAAGATCACCCCTACATTAGGAGACAATGTAGTGTTCATATTGAATCTAGTTAAATCATGATGTCATCAAAGTAATGAAAAAAAGAAACAAAAAAGAAAGAAAGAAAGAGGCAAAACAGAACTAAAAAGTGATGTTTAAGACAGAAAGATAAAAAGAAAAAAAGAAGACTAAGGAAAAGCAAAATACAAAAATAATGGGAGAATAAGGTATTGGATGTGACACTGCATAAAAAATCCTTATTTCAAATAAACCTTCAAATACTTATTTGAGCCTTCACACCCTTTCATAGCCTTCTTAAACACTGGCCGCGTTACAAGCTCAATAAAGTCCATATTAATCAAAGATTGACTACTCTTATTTTCTTAAAGTTTAATCCTAAGACAAAATAATTTGATTCATTCATTATTGTTAGCATGCTGACTCAAAAAAGAAAGAAAGAAGAAAAAGAAAGAAAAAATAATGCTCATATAGATTGTCCATCCAAGATTTTTGTAAGAAAAGACAAATACTAAAGCAAAAATTTCATGCATATCAATGCTCAAGGGGATCATTCAAAGAATTTGGACTAGTGCAATTCAGAAGTCATTTTATCCCTTGTCCTTTTTTCCACCCCTCAAGTCTAATCGGGGCAATCCACGTGTTATCCATTTTTTCTCAAGATGAAACTGAAACAATCTCTTTCATCTTTCTTTTGTCATATGATTCCACCTTGTTATTCTAAATAGGGCTTTAATCTCAATTCATCCTTTGATCTCATTCCCTTGAGTTTAAACTAGGACAATCCTTTCCATCTTTGTCTCATCCTTTAACCCCACCCCTCAAGCTTAAATTGGGGCAAGTACTTCGCATGTTAATCTATGCTTACTTCATTCACTGATTCCATCCACTTAAGGCTAAATTGGGGCAATTGTTCAATTCCCCATTCCATTCCCACTCTTTATTTCATCACAGATTGTGGCAACATCTTCCATATGCTGGGGCAAACTCAAAGTTTCTTAAATGGGGGCAATCATTTGATCTATTTTCCAACCCTTATCGAGTGTCTCATGTTTTCTTTTTGAAACTCAAAGATAAACAAATTCCAAAATCTCTTTGGCATAATCATGCATATTGAGCAAATAATGCTTCAAAAAAGATAACAAGAAGATGGTCCCCCAATTAGCATGTTAGTCCAAAGGAACTCAATGAGTTTCAAGTTAAGTCTAGCCAAAAAATAAGAGGTACACATTCAACCTCTGCCTCTTTAGTCAAAGTGAGAAAACCTAAATAATATGAGGAAATTAAAAAAAAAAAGAGTTTGTAAGAATTTGTTTTCAAACATCAAAGCTCTCAAAGGAAAAACAATCAATTTAGAGCATCTTTCTCTAAGAAAAAAAAGGGGGGAGGGGGGGGGAAGAAAGAAAATAATGAAGCTTTTGCAAACGACTTTTGATCATATTATCATTTTTGCACCATATCACAATTTTGCATCGCTGTCTAAGCATCTTGCATCATTATAACATGTCTTATCATACAACATATATGCATCATATCAAGATTTTGCATCATTTGTCGCAATGTCTATGCATCATATCATCCATCAACATTCATCATAACAACTACCCTCTATGCAAATTGTCAATTGCATTAATGAGCATCCCAAGCCCTATTTTTCTACTCTCATAGGCTTTAGTCTTACATATTAGGCATCACATAACAATCTCTTGCATGTTAATCTTTGCTTGTACATTTACATCACCTACATCCAAATTCGGTACCTGCCCGGTATTTACAGCACCTGCATCTAAGTCTAGTACTTGCCTGGCATTTGCATCATTAACACCAAAGTCCGGTGCCTGCCCGGCACCTTTTGTATCATTAACATCAAAGCTCAGTACCTACCCGACACCTACATCTAAGTCCAGTATCTGTCTGGCATCTGCATCATTAACATCAAGCATCTAAGTCTAGTACCTGCTTGGCATTAGCACTGCCTCTAAGTCTATTACCTACCTGGCATCAACACTTGCATCTAAGTCCAGTACCTCCCTGGTATCTGTATCATTAACACCAAAGTCCGGTACCTGCCCGACACCTTCTGCAGCATTAACATCAAAGTCCGGTACCTACTCGGCACCTGCATGTAAGTATAATATATGTTTGGCATCTGCATCATTAACATCAAGCATCTAAGTCCAATACATGCCTGACATCAGCACCTACATCTAAGTCCAGTACCTGCCTAGCATCTGCATCATTAACACCAAAGTCTGGTACCTGCTCGACACCTTCTACATCATTAACATCAAAGTTCGATACCTGCCCGGCACCTGCATCTAAGTCAAGTACCTGCCTGGCATCTACATCATTGACATCAAGCATTTAAATCCAGTACTTACCTGGCATCTACATCATTAACACCAAAGTTCGGTACCTGCCTAGCACTTTCTGCATCATTAACATCAAAGCTCGGTACCTACCCGGCACCTGCATCTAAGTCCAGTACTTGCCTGGCATTTGCATCATTAACATCAAGCATTTAAGTCCAGTACCTGTCTGGCATCAACGCTTGCATTAAAGTCCAGTGCTTGCTTGGCATCCGCATTTTACATCTTTAACATCAAAGTCCGGTACCTGCCCGACACCTGCATTTAAGTTAAGTGCCTTCCTGACATCTGCCTGACAAATACTAGAGGAACATCACTCACTACTTTTACGTTTTCGGGTCCCCACGCCCACTATTTTTTCGTTTTCGGGTCTCCGCTCCCATCGCTTTTAAGTTTCAGGTCCCCACGCCCACTGCTTTTACATTTCTGGGTCCCCACACCCATTGCTTTTACTTTTCAGGTCCCCACGCCCACCACTTTTACTTTTCGGGTTCCCGCGCCCACTGCTTTTACATTTTTGGGTCCTTATGCCCACCACTTTTACGTTTTTGGGTTCCCACGCCCACAGCTTTTACATTCTGGGTCTCCACGCCCACTACTTTTACGTTTCTAGGTCCCCACACCCACTGCTTTTATAATTTTGGGTCCCTGTGCCCACCACTTTTACTTTTCTAGGCCCCTACGCCCACTGCTTTTACGTTTCTGGGTCTCCATGCCCACCGCTTTTACGTTTCGGGTCCCCATGCCCACTGCTTTTACGAGTCCCACGCCCACTGCTTTTACTTTTCTAGGCCCATGCGCTCACTGCTTTTATAATTTCAGGTCTCTGCGCCCACCGTTTTTACGTTTTGAGTCTCCGCACGCACTGTTTTTACATTTTTTGGTCCCCGCGCCTATCAATTGTACGTTTCGGGTCCCCATGCCTACTGCTTTTACATTTCCAGGTCCCTGTGCCTATCACTTTTACATTTTCGAGTCTTCGCGCCCACCACTTTTATGTTTCGAATCTCCGCACCCACCGCTTTTACATTTTTGGGTCCCTGTGCCCACCGCTTTTACATTTTCGAGTTCCCACACCCATCGCTTTTACATTTCGGGTCCCTGCGCCCACTGCTTTTACATTTTCAACTCCCTGTGCCTACAACTTTTATGTTTTTGGGTTCCCATGCCCATCGCTTTTACGTCTTGGGTCCCCACAGCCACTATATTTACGTTTTCGGGTCCCCGTGCCCATCGCCTTTACGTATCGGGTCCCTACGCCCACTGCTTTTACGTTTTTGGGTCCCCGTGCCTACTGCTTTTACGTTTTCGGGCTCCTACGTTCACTGCTTTGATGGTTTCAATTCTCGTGTCCACTTTTTTGTATTTTTGGATTTTCATATTCACTGCCTTTTTGTTCAAGTCCCGAACAAAATTAGGGTTCATATCTTTACTTATTTTTTACTACGATAATATGAAAATGTTTAGTTATTCATATTATCTAGTAAAACCTAAGTAAAGAGGGACAACTGTGGACACCCAATTTTGTCTGGGTAAATAAAAATAAAATATAAAAGACAAGAAAAAAAGAAAAAGAAAACTTTTGAAGGAAAAAAGCTTTTTTTTTAATGATGAATACCATGAAAAGACAATGTCGTATCTTGAGTTATACTTGTTCGTTTGAGGTGTTCTTTGCACCGTTGGAAAGCTTGTAAAAAAATCTACAACTCATCTCTCCACCTCAAAAACCAAAATCAACTTCTATCTTGATGAAAATCAACCCCAAAGTGGGGCATTTAATCATAACAAAATTCAAGTCCCACATTGCTTCCCACTCACCTTCCCTTCACTTAAAAGTCTCACATTAGACAATCCACACTCATGCATCTTTTCCTCCCCCTATATAAAGTGATGCTTACCAAGCAATGGAGAGGCAAAAAAAAAAATCCATTAATTATGGACTTAATGCAAAGCATGGAGCGTATGAAAGTTTAACTTTTTTTATTATCTTTTTTATTTTTTCCCTCTTGGAGCTTTTACTAGAAGCTTGTGGTGGATTGTTTTGTGTTCACCACAAATTGTATCTTGAGGTAAATTTGCCTATCTTATCTTTTTATATATATGTTTTATTTCCTTTTTTTTTGTCATTGTTATTTTGTTAAATTTTATTCTTTGTATGTCCTTTTCAAATTAGAAATATTTTATATTTAATTAATTTTTTAGAGAAAGGATTAATTGGATGTGACATCTTTTTAATCCTAAGGTTTTAAGGTTTTAAGACACAAGTTGTGACAACTTGATGTCTTTAAACTCCTCTCTAAAATTAAAAATGTTGAACTAAAATTAATTTGCTTCAATTGATTGACTTAGGTGTACACTTCTGTTGATTCTATTTTTAGGACATATAAGTCGTGACGGTTTAGAAATCCTAAAATTTAATAAACAAAATTAAAAAATAACAACACAAATATTTTCTACAAAAGAACTACGTAGGAGCCGGGGCCCATTCCTATTGATTTCAAAAATAATAAAATTTAAGACAAAATAATTTTTTTATATATAATAAGTAAAATTCTTTTTTGCAATTATTTCTAGGATGAGTTAAATATTTTAAAAGTCATTGAAAATTTGCTTAATCAATTAGAGGTAACTGCCTTTATGACGGACATTGTAGGGTGTTAACACCTTCCCTTCCCTACACGTAATTGACTTCCAAACCCAAAATCTGATTTAGTAAACCATTTTCTTTTTAAGTTTTTTCAATGTTTGTCCTTAATAAATATTGGTGGCGACTCCCTATTTTTAAAATTCTTTTTCGCCGTTACGCCATGACCTCTGTTGCGACAAGCATCATCAGTACATGGCTGGTGGGGGATTTCCTTTTGAAAAATGATACTTATACAACAAGTAGTACAACAAATTTTACAACTAAGAGAGAAAAGAGAAAAATTTTAAATATAATAAATGAAGTGATGGAAAAAGATAGACACAAAAAATAATATTGTAAAAATTATTATATGTATATTACATCTCTTTTTTTTTTATATATATTTGTTGATACCGGAGATTTATGTTCAGGATGACTTTGGTGGGTCTTTGGCATTCCTTGGGCTAAATTTCAGCTGTTTCTTTAATAAATGAATTTATCCTTTGCCTATACCAAAAATACTAAGTTTGTTACTTCAATATCATGCAGGATTAACTCTCTTCAAAACTTACGCGTGCAATCTCATGAATAATATCAACAGCAGTACGTAACGTCTCTACATAGCAAGCAGTATTTTTGTGAACATATATATATTTTGACGAAAGCGAGCCCGAACAGAAAATAGAAAGTATATATATGTCATATTTCCATATCTTATAATTTGTCCATCAAGTTTTGTGTCTGTACCCAAAAAAAAAAAAAAGACTTCAGGGCTTTATTAAGAAAAGAAGTAAGTTAATACGTCGTCATTGATTTCATTATTGAAATTAAACCCCGAATCTTCTTTCACTAGCAGACACGAAGTCAATGGTCAAACCAACCACGCATTTTTATTTTCTTTACCTTGTTATCACGATTAATCGAACTCTAATTAATTCAGCTCTCGCGCAGCACATTCCTCTTTTGCGATACGCAGGCTCCTAGACTAAGTTAAGTCACGACAAAATAAATAAATAAAATAAATACTTATTCATAATAAAAAAAATAAAGAAAAAGAAGAGCCTGTATTATATATCTTTTTTTCTGGAACAAAGAGTAGAAAAGAAGAACGCGACAAACTTAAAACAACCACATTTTTTGTATAAGGAAAAGCAAGTACATTTTTATTTTTAATCCATCGTGTATGTTAAGTTTATGGAACTTGTGTCTTAAGAAAGGCCGATTTTCAAACTATATGTTTTTCTTTTATATATTTAAAACCATCTACGTATATAAGCCGGTATTAGTCGTGGTCCAATGTCTATTGCCCAATGTATAAACTGTCATGCATGTGAGCCTTCGAGTTCCACGATATTCTGTGTTTCACACGGATGTTGGAAGCAAACAAAGAGGGGCAGAACACTGAAACAGGTTTCAGTTAGTCACAAATTGAATCTCATTACATATGCGTTAATTTGTAGGATTATTAATTAGTAGCCCCAAAACATTGACCTTTAATTTAAGCAATAGCTTATAGGAGAAAAATAATAATAATAACTAGTCATATCAGAAAATTGAGAAGCCATGCAAGTTGCACCAAATTGATGAGACCAAAGATCATAGATCTCAAAAAACAAAAGTCCATAAAAGTAACTCATTGTATTGATTCAATTGATAAAAGATACAAATTAGAGAGAGTTTAAGCTCTATTTATAGACCTTATTAGAAAGGTAATTAACCACTAACATGCATTCCTAACAACTTAACCAACTAACCAATTTTTAACTAACTAATATCCTGTAACAAGCCATCCTTCCAAGCATCGTGCACACAAGTTGTGTCAACCAATTACAAAATATAATATAATTATCAAACTAATTAATAACATCTCATCTCAAATAATATAATAATGTAATTATCAAACTAATAACATCTCATCTCATATAATAATTATACAAAATATAATATAATAATATATTATATTGGAAATATAATAAAATTATCAAACTAGCTAGATCATCTCATCTCGATCTAATATAATTGCTGAATTAGTCACAAATTGAATCGCATTACATATGCCTTTGGTAGGATTATTAATTAGTACCCAAAGACATTGACCTTTAATTTAAGCATTAGCCTACAGGAAAAAAAATAACAATAACTAGGCATCCTTCCAAGCGCCATGCACAGCACACAGGTTGTGAGAACCAATTACGAAATATAATATAATTATCAAACTAATAACATCTCATCTGATATAATAATTATACAAAATATAATATAATAATATATTATATTGGAACTATAATATAATTATCAAACTAGCTAGATCATCTAATCTCGATCTGATATATTTGCTGAAAAAAGCATACTCTATCTCAAAAACCTATATAAGTTTTTTATATAGCAGGAAAATGAAGAGATTATTGTAACCAAACTCTGCATGAAACATGCCAAATTGGCAAATTTGGAATATGTGAACGAATAATAATTCATGGACATTTAGTGCTAATTGACACCTAGACTAGTGAAAAAGAGAAGAAAGAGAGAGAAGTATTGATATAATATATGATATGATGCGATAAGAAGAAATAAATAAAAAATAATAAGTAGGTGTTGATATTTGGACATCCACAAATTACAAATATCTTAACAACACTTTTCATTTATCTTTATTTTTCTCTTCATATCATGTTACATCATTAATCATATTAATTTATATTTTTTTTCCTCTTCTTATCTCTCTAAAGATGTAGAGACTCAAAGAGTGTACAAGAATCGTTTCCAATAATAGGTAACACAATGGATAAGTCCTAAACAGGACATTAAGTACACCTCCAACACAATAGATAAGTCCCGGCCCAGTGCTTAATTTTATGCTTTTCGCCAACCCGACCCCGTGGTGTCAAAGTAGTGTTATTCTAGCAATAATACAAACATATAACTAGTGTCATAAAAACTGGCTCAGACCGGCCGGTCCAACCAGAAACCGGATGTACAACCGGTCTGAGTTAGTGATTAAATCAGATATGCCATCAATCCGGTTTAACTCAGTGGGTCAACCGATCGAACCGGTGAACCGGTCAATTAATCTGGATTAGTTCAAAAAAATTATTTTTTTTAAAGTATTAAACGACGTCATTTTAACTATAAATATTGAAAAAAAATAAAATTTTTGACTTATAATATAATTTACATATTTAAAAATATTTATTTACTAATGATAATAATCACCAAAATCATAAATACAGGTATGCGTATGACATAAGTGTCTCTTGTATTAACATGAATGCATAACCTTCATTTACTTGTTCTTGTTTATTTGCCCTTAATGTGTAACCTCTAGTCCTTTTACCCCCATCTTAAATATAATTGTTGATTGTTTATTTATTTATGGGTTACACATCACCATTAAAATTTAATTTAATAAATTTTATAAGTATGAAATTTACATGTCATGAATACTTTCAAATTTTTTAATAGAGACCGAATCATGCGGTTCAATTAGTGACACTCCAATTCGACTATTGATCCAGTGACCTAGTGTCCTGACCGAATCGATGACCGGTCCGAGTTTTAAAACACTTCATATAACACATGTGCCTTGATAGAAACCATTCAAAACGTACACCATAAACCACTGTCTATTAAAACGTGTCAGTAAAGGGGGGCAGAAGTTGCAAAATACATCCCTCGTGGATATCCTTAGCCCGTAAGCCAGTCTGTTCCATCAATTGTGAATAAGATCACGAATCTGAACACCTTTATAGAGCTATCCACCTCAAGATATGAACGCCTTTCACATGGATTACAGTGATGAATATGTCACCGAGCCATGCATTCTACTGGATAATGCACCAAAAACCTAGAAAAAAAAAAAAAAAAACCTATATAGTATAAACTATAAAGTATGTATTTTGCAGGAAATTCATATATAACAAAGCCCCACTATTACATATTAGAGTTTTGTTTATTTGTCAAAATCATTTATTTACAAAGTCAATGAGTGACTTTGTAAATAAATGAAGACAAGGAATACGGATATATTTAACCATACAAGAAACAAACTACTCCATTGATTTACTGCTGGATTGCTGTCCATGTCAATGGCACAAGTTAGTAATATATATATACATATATCTGAAAATAATTAGTTCATTGGATAGTTACTAGCTAGCATATGTAAAGCTATATATAACTTGCAGAGTTATTAGATGCACTATAAAATTAATTAATTCGTTATTGCGTTCACGTCTTCAATTACGTACGTCTGTGCTTTTGTAGCCTACCAAAAGAAACTCGTCCTGCAAAAATATAATAAGATGATGACCTTTTAGTTTTATTTTCACTTACTACAAAAGAAAAAATAAAAAAATCACATATTAACAGTCTGGTATTGGGTTGTGATCGACATAATTAAATTATTACTATAATCACACATCATTTTCACTCTTGCAGGTTCCCCATCGTTCAGGCTGCTTGGATATCCACAACAGTGGCCCGTAATTACACACCTGTTATCAATTAGACCGTGTTATCCTTGGGGTCCATAATCTCTTACGCCATTCCTTGACTCTGGCATTCGTGGCACCATAAACATTTCGCCAGCATTGTCAACATGATTTTCAAAGTTTTTGGATGATAGCTAGTAGGCAGCTGAATCGTACGTAATCTCTTGTCCCAGCTCGGTGATTTAGCTTTTTTCTCTGTTCGGTAGATGGCCATATTGCTAATCATGGGGAACAACAAGCAATTGTCTTTATTTTTTTGGTGCACTCAGTAGCTAGTTTGGTTCTTTCTTTTGTTTTAATTCTTTTGCCCTTTTTTTTTTTTATAAACAAAGAATTTTATTGATAATAAAAATGCTTGAATTGAGCACAAGGTTTGACCAATTCAAGACTCAAACAATTGTTACTACAGCATAGAAGATAAAGCAAATGAAATGCTGCTAGTACGTCTGATAAAAACCAAGATAGGCCCAAGCCCATAACCACGTATCCAATTCTTTTGCTGTTGCTGAGCCTTGGGGCTGCTATTCCTACTCCTTTTTTTTTTTTTTTTCCTCTTTTCACCCCTTATTTTTACAAAAATGTAATCAATTACTATTTTACCTTCACATTCTTTTTACTCTCTCTCTCTCCTTCCTACCTTCAATTTCTCAATGCAACGAAAACACACTTCCGTTGTATACTATACACAACAGAAATGCGTTTCCATCCACTATGTAACTTTGATACACAACGAAAATATATTTCCATTGAATTAATTTTTTTGGAAAAACTTAATTAAAATATTAATTATGATATAATTTACCCTTTTCAATATTAATCGTATTAATTATGATATCGATTATCATTTTTAATTGAAATCAAATTAATTACAATACAATTTACTCTTTTTAGTAGTAATCAAATTAATTATAATACAATTTTAAAAAAACATATGATACAAGTTGCCATTTTTAATAATAATCAAAATAACTATGATGTAAATTATGCTTTTTAATAGTAATTAAATTAATTATGATGCAATTTTAAGAAATATACGATACAACTTACCATTTTTAATAGTAATCGAATTAATTATGGTAACTTGTATTGTATATTTTTTAAAAGTGTATCATAATTAAAAATTATGATGCAATTTTAAAAATTATACGATACAAGTTACCATTTTTAATAGTACTCAAATTAATTATGGTAACTTGTATCATATATTTTTTAAAAGTGTATCATAATTAATTTGATTACTATTAAAAAGGGACATTACAACATAATTAATTCGATTATTATTAAAAATGGCAACTTGTATCGTATATTTTTTAAAATTATATCATAATTAATTTGATTATTATTAAAAAGGGTAAATCGTATTGTAATTAATTTGATTTCAATTAAAAATGGTAATCTATATCATAATTAATATGATTAATATTAAAAAGCATAGATTATATCATAATTAATATTTCAATTAATTTTTTCAAAAAAATTAACACAACAGAAACACATCCTAGTGGTGCACTTCCATCAATTCCTTTAAGTTTCAGCCTTGCAACCATACTCGCCTCATACCCAAATACTTTGATTTCTCGTAAGGTGCCAACAGAGTCCTAAAAGCAATATCTGCTGATCCTTGGTAGGCATCGTTTATGGTTGAGACTAGGACAGTATCTGAATATCTGATCGTCTTCAAGCCCCCAACTTTCGTTTTTGATTAATGAAAACATCTGTTGTGTATTTTGTACAACAGAAATGCATTTTCATTAAGGGTATTTTGAAGAAAAAAAAAACCAAACAATATATGAGATGAAAAAAGCAAAAAAGTGGGTGAGAATAACAGGCTGACCCTTTTGGTAAGAGGATGCAAAATGGGTGGGGTATCATGTACTGTTGCTAGTGTTTCTCCTTTTCTATTCCTCACCTTATGTGTAGCACTGTTATAGGGTAAGTGAGCATTTCTTGTGCTCTCATTTAGCTTTTAATAAAATCTTTTAGCTTATAAAAAAAATAAATTATCAATATATATAAACACTATATTTCATTACTAACAATCAATAAGATACATAACAGACATTGATGTAGAAAAATAACATATAGTGGTACATCATAGCATCATATGCTATAAATTTACAATATTTATATTAATAATTTTAACTTTTGATAGACAAAGATTATAGTAATAAAAATAATATATCTTAATACCTAACATTTAGTAATATATTATGTTGTAGTGGCTATAATTAAAAGAAGAAAAACTACTCTATTTTTTTTATTTTTTTTTAATAAGCAAAAAATTTTATTGAAAATAAAACTTGATTAGGAGCATAAGGTGTGCCCAACCAAAGATGTAAAGAGTTACAATGTAGAGACCAAGACACCAATCCACCCCTGATAATATAATAAAACTACCACCAACCCAACATAAAACTAAAGATTAAGAACCTACGAGAACATTTGGAAAAAAAAATTACTTTATTAACATATGCAAGAATTAATTCACATACCAATTATACTATTAGGTGAATTTAGAGCACATAAGAATATTGTCAATATATAATTGCCACTCTCATAAAACATTTTTAGGGACCATTTTCCTTTAAGAAATTTGAAAAAAAAATTATATACATGTGCATAATTTGCAAATACTAACATTATTTCTACTCAACATTTTTATAATATTTTCATATTAAAAAGAGAGATGTAAAGAGAAGAGAAAGAAATATGAGATGAAGTGAATTATGTGATATGGAGAAATAGAAAAAAAAATAGTTTATAAGTTTTGTAGAATTTTTTAGTGAGAAATAGCATTTAATTCACAAATTGCATAATCATTTCCTTGAAAATAAATTTATAGTTGAGATCTTGTTGAAAATTGTACATAGTCAAAAGTTTAAGGATTAAGGAAAATATTTAATTTGTATACAAGAAAGGTGAAAGATAGAAGCAACATTGTAGGATTGCGGGAGTTCCAAAAGTTCGAGACTAGATGATATAAATTTCACTTTTATAAAGAAATTTTGGGAGACAATAAAAAATGATTTTATTTAGTTATTGGAGGAATTCCGGTTGTCAAAGGATCAAATGGCTCTCTCATTGTGATGATACTTAAAAACGATAATCCTTATAAGGTAAGGAGTATTGACCCATATCCCTAATAGGGTGTATAAAGTGTTGTCGAAATTGTTGGCAAATAAGTTGCGAAAGGTTATATATATACTCATCTCTGAAAACCAAACAACATTCATAAAAGGCCGACAAATACTAAATAGGGTACCCAGTGCAAATGAGATTCTCGAGGATGCAAAGCAAAGTGCAAATGAGGTGGTGCGCCTTAAAGTAAACTTTGAGAAAACATATGATTCAGTAAGTTGGAACTATCTTTTTACATGATGGAACATATGGGTTTGGGGGGAAATGGAGGGGTTGGATCAAGGAATGTATATCCACTGTTAGAGTATTTGAGTTAGTGAATGGCAACCCAACAGAAAAGGCTGTAAACCTTGGCCTATTCAAAGGTTTTTAGTTATATATCCACAGCTAAAGTATCTGTGTTAGTATATTCACTCCTTTTTTGTTTCTAATTGCAACATAGGGCATTAGTGTCATGTTCATAGAAGCTGTAAACATTGGCCTATTCAAAGGTTTTATTGTAGGGGAGTAAGGTATCTACATATCACATCTTTAATTTGCAAATGACACTCTCATAATTAGTGATAAAAGTTGTAAAAATATCTAGGCTATTAAAGTTAATTTGTAGCCATTTGAGTTAACATCCGAATTGAAGGTGAATTTCTGCAAGAGTCAATTGGTGTGTGCAAATATTAAGGACAAGTATGGTTGGTTCATTAACTTTCAAATATGTTGGGCTCCTGATAGGAGTAGGCCAAAGGAAAAAGCTTACTTGACAACCTATGCCAGATGTAGTGAGAAGCATATTATCATCATGGTAATAGTAAAAATCTATATTTAGGTAGCATAATGGTGTTGTTAAAGTCAATTGTGTTGTTTTCCCTTATCTGCTTCCTTTCTTTCTTCAAGGCTCCAAAAGGTATTATTTTTTTATTTGAATCTTTGTTCAAGAATTTTTTTATAGGGTGGAAGGGACGAGAATGCAAAAGGGCAATGTTTCAGTGGGAGAAAGAACTATTAGCAAAAATTGAGCTTGTTGTGAGGGGCATAAATCTCATTAAGTTCAGCCATATTTTCACAAGATGGATTTGATTGAGAGCATTAAGTGTGTTGATTTGGTTTTTGTATTTCTAAGGCCTTGTTATTCCTAACTTGCAAATATTCTTGACCATTTTCTCATTTTTCGAATCAAAATGGAGATTCGCTAAAAAATTATTGCATATATACTAACCACTAATTAAGTTATTATAATATGCTATTAACAAGTTAAGCAAATAAAAGCACGTAAAAACAGAGAATAACTAGATTAAGCAAAGCAAATAAAGTGCTTAATCTAACACCTCAATGTTTTAATGGTGTCAAACTCAAATCCCCGACAACAGCGTTAAAAACTTGTTGTAGCTCTAGGTTTTGATTGAAAGAATTGAATATCGAATAAATGGTTCAATAAAAGTGAAAGTGTAATATAAATGTTCAAAACCCAACTCAACAAGTGTATCAGTTGTAACGTCTCACTGAAGCTACATGAGTCTAATTAATGTAAAACACAAAAAATTCAATTTAGGTAAAACATTTTATTAAGTTAATTATGAAAATGAAAGCATTTTGTCTTTTTTGTGATTCTAAATTGGTAATACCATTCATCAATAATTGCAAAATTGGATAAATAAATGACAATTAATTATTGAATTTAAGTCATGCATACTAAAGATAATAAAATAAAGTAATTTGTCTCATAACACACAACTGAAACTAAGGCCTTTAGGGCTAAGATACCAAAGTATGTTAAAATATATACATGCCAATGGATAAGTCATCAAAATAAAGATATATCTGAAATGGGGAAGGGGAAATCAATTTACTACAACAAAACACATTTGTTAAACTGACCACCTACTAACATTCTAAGCTCCTATTATTGAGAAACCTTCGTTGGATCCTCCTATACCAAAGTTTGTCCTTAGAGTTGGGAAGGCGAAGGGTTAGGATCATATGACGTGGTCTTCCATGCACTCCACTACGAGTAAAAGAAAAAACAAAATGATCCCTCAACATATAAAAGGAGGCCTGCCACATCTCAGAGATCAATAACCCAAACTTTACTAACACGTTGATCATAAAAGAAAAGATTGGAACTATAGTAGGGATATACGTGAGGGTGATGTGTCCTGTATATTAGACTTGCTAACTGTTCCAATCCACCCTCCAAGAGCTTTTGCACCCCATTACAGTCTTAGAAAACTCGATGAACACTATGCACATGTGTTGGTAGAGACAGATCCAAAAATCTATGAAAGGGAACATCAGATTTTTTTTCTTTTGAAATTATTTAAGTATTTAATTTCTAACAAATAAGTATTTGACAAATAATGACTTTCACAAAAAGTAATATTTATTTCAAATAATAAAAATAAGAAAACATAATAAAAAAATTTATCACCGAAAAAAATTATTTTTCAAACAATAAAAATTTCTATAATAGGATATCAATTATTTCAAAAACAAAAGGAAACATAATAATTATTTTTTTAAAATTTTGTCAAGTAGTGTAATAACTATCTAATATAGATCAACTAGATTGTTCAGTAATTTATATGGATATTCTACTTACTTGTTAATTTTGTTCATTATTTTACAATCCATTGAGATAATAAATGAAATAGGTGTACAACAATTATAAAACTTCATAAAACAAAAATACATTAAGCTTTACCATGGGTTGTATCTTATTTGTCCCCTTTTTTGTCACTGACACAAAAAGAACTTGTCTCTAAAGATTATTGATAAATACTGCACATATTATATAACTCATAAAATACACTAAGCATTACCATGGGTTGTATCTTATTTATCCCCATTTTGCTACTGACACAAAAAAGAACATGTCTCTAAAAGATTATTGTTAAATATTCCACATAATATAACTCATGTTAATATTTTGTTCTAAGCTTTAGAAGTCTGTTCGATCTCACGGGCAAAATAATAATTAAAAAAGAGTCACAACAATAGTCTCACAAACCAAAAGAGGAACGAAGTCATCAAATATAATAATAATTGAAAGACATCAAATTCTATAATGATTTATAATTTTTTTTGTGAACAATAATATATATATATATATATATAATTATATTAATATTGTGTGTGTGTATATTGACATAAGTCAACTAAAAAACATTGGAACAAGAAACAATACCCAACAAAGAATTCACGTTCACAAAATTTGTACATACACATGGCCTTATTTGTATGTATTATTAACAAATGTATGTATGTGTGTCTCTGTCTTTATCTCTGTGTGTGTGTATAAAGTCTTGAGGGAGGGGGCCAAGGCCCATGCCTGCCCCTCCGTAGATCTGTTCCTATGTGTTGGTGACTCCTTAACATCTATTCTTGTGAACACACACAAATAAGCAAAAAGGTTAAGCTTAGGTAAAAATACGAAAATACATGCACAATGAACATACTTCAAATAGGCATCATAATGACAATGTAAACAGCCACAAAGATCATGAAATTGATTAACAAAACATTTTATATCACAAAACAATCCAAGTAATGTAGGCACACAAAATGATGTAATATATTAACAGTCATGCAGACGACAAACTCGATTCCACAGAGTTTCTAAATAATGAGTAATTAGTTAGACGTGTCCCTCAATATGGTATAAAACAACACCAACCTGAAGGTCATAATATGCATCTGTCATAAACTATTCAATAGACACTAGTACTAATCATGAAGCAACTAGTTGCATCGTCAAGACATACGTATGAGGTAGTTACAACCTCAACACAAGGTTTGTAAAGGCTCTAGCCTAATGTGGGTTCACTCGCCCATATGTCCTAAAGGTCATACATGAGCAACCTCCATCAGTTTTTCGCACTAGTCTTAGACTTAATGCATGCTCACAACAACAATTCAACTCATGCTTACAAATGCATGATCACACTATCATATACAATCTCAACAGATAATCATTTTCATATCAACTCTTAAACCTTTTCATGGAGAATAAACCAACAACATCGCACTTGGGCCTTAGGCCCTAAGTTACAACCCAACAATGACCCCTACAAGTTCCAACAAATCCGCCACACTTTGTGTAGCCCTCCAATTGTACTAAGCACTCATAAAACCATATATATAAGGTATAAATATATTGGTAAAGTCTTATAATTTTATTTGATTATTTTCTACTTTTCGCTTCTAAGTTTTTGTTTCCCTATATAATGCATGTTATTAAGGTTTATGAAGGGAATTTATTAAACTCCCCTTATAAGTCTTAAATAATTTTAAGTTCAAAAAATTATATTTATATTACTAGTTCAAACTTTAAATTAAATTAAATTTTGAAATTCTCAAAATATCCATTTTTATTAAATTATAATAAACTTCAAAAATTCATAATTAATCCTCTTTATATTATTTTAACTTGATATTTTTATGGAACATCAACACTAATGTTTCTAGTTACCAGAAATTTTCATGGAATTTTAGGAATAGATTCTAAGTAAAATGATCATATTGTCCCTAACCTTTAATTAAATACTAGAATAATAATAATTAATTCAAAATTTTGAAATTATGTCAATTCTTGGCATATAAAATTAAAAATAATTACTTTTAGTCATAAAACAAATTTTTAAAAGGTGAAATTGTAGTTTTACCCTCTATGAAGATTTTTCACTAAAAAGCTTGCATTTGATTAGTTTTAATTAAAAATTCATAAAAATTCCAAATATGAGTTTAAAAATTATTTTAACATGAAAAGAATTCATAAATATTATAATAATAATATTCTAAAATTGAAATTACAAAAAGACCCCTTCCTTAATTAATTTGAGGTGTTAAACTCAAACTTATGCTAGATCAGCTTCTTTTCTAGACAATAATTTTTCTAAGTCTTGAAATCTTTTGTTAATCACTTTTAGGACTTAAACCAAGTTTAATCCACTATGATTAAGCATATAAATAATGTTTAGCCACTATTTAAGTTTAAATTTAAGTTTTATTGAAATTTATGGCCTTTAAACCTCATACTAGTCCTTAAGTCCAATAATGCCACGTCCAAATATTCAAGTGCAGGGGTCCTCTGATTAAAATTTTAGGAGATTAAAGCTTAGGGCTTTTTTGGTTTTATGTGTTTTATGGATCAAATAAATTTCCAAATAACCCCAGATTAATATATCATATAAAAATGCATCAAAATCACATATCCATGCTTTTTAATCTAGCACACAAGTCCAGCATTCAACACCAAATTTTTGTGCAACATAAGAGGGCACAAATTCATCAAGACATCAACTTTATGCTTTAGAACAATTTTATCATCAAATATATGATATAATAACCATAAAGTCACCAAAAAAATTATTTTAGAACACTTAAATCGGTGAATATATTTCCAGATTAGGAACATTCATGAAATGAAATGAAAATGAAAATAAAATAGAAAGCTTGAAGACATCATGTTTAACTCATTCAAATAGCAAGCATTATTCAGTCAAAAAGGACAAAAAATGGATAAGCACGTCTTACGTTTAAGTCAAAAATGGATCGTCATTAACTTCACTTAATATTAATAAAGCATCTCTTATTTGTGAAGTTTGAAATCTTAAAGCTTTTACACTTTTAATACGACCTTCATTAGCTAGTTTACTTGTACTAGGAAGAGCATTAAACAATTTGCAACAAAAACAAAATACTTTGTCCAAGTCTTAGGAATAAACCAATCATCTTCTTTCACACTTTTCACCATTGGGCAACTTTTGAATGGAGAGTGATGAAGAAAAGTGTCTTGAGTATTTATCCTTAGGAAAATCTATATTGGTAACTTTAATAGGACCTTTTTCTACTAATAGATCTGTCAAACCTATACCAATATTTGTCCACTTGGATCGTATATATTTTTAGTAGTGGTTTCTTCTAATTTATTAATTTCTTTTTCTTTTTCATTGTGAGTATAAGAATCAATATAATCTTGTTCACTAACTAATACTTCTCTATTTTCATTTTCATCTATGTCTACATTGTTAACTTGTTCATTCAATGAGCAATCACCTATATTTTCAATTATGCTTTTCTTATTTGTTTTGATAAATTTTCCTATAGCTCCCTTTTGCAATTCAATTAAAGCATTGACTCTTTTTTTTTTTTTAAGTTTTGAATAACTCGATTCATATTTTCAAGTTGACATTTTAAAATAAAGCAATTAGTGTTCACACTATATTAAATATATATATATATATATATATATATATATATATATATATATAAACAACTATATATCAAGACTATAAAGAAAAAGTTAGAACAATAAAACCTGATAGCCAATGGATTGTTTCACTTAAAAACTTCTTTGAGGTGCTTCTTCGGTGCTCTCATCAAAAAGAAATTGTTGATCAACTCAAAAGCTAGTAAATTTGAAATATTGCAAAATAAGAAATTGGACACAAGAACAATTAAAAATTGCATAAATATAATGTTGGAAAAATCAAAATAGCAGGTAAAAGAAACATACTGGGACAAGGAGCAGCAACAGATGTAAGGCATTTCTATTTCAAACACTGCAAAATAAGAAAAACTACAAAACAAGAAAAAGAGAGAATGATATATTGACAAAGAAGAATGATCTTAGATATTAAAAGCGTGATGAGCGTGACTTTTGATATTGAGAATGATCTCAAATATTGAGAATGATATATTTAGAGAAGGTGACTTTTGGGCTAATTTTGGTGAGAATCAGAAAAAGACAGACTTTTGGGATAATTTTGATAAGAATCAGAAAACAGACTTTTGGGATAATTTTGATAAGAATCAGAAAACGATATACTTAGAAAGATAGACTTTTGGGCTAATTTTGATGAAAATCAGAGAATAGATATATTTAGAGAGAGTAACTTTTGATATAGCCAATTAAGATATAATTAATTAAATTAATGACTAATTAATTTTTTTAAGTGAGAGAAAATAATAGAAACATTAGGGGCCTTACAAAAAAAATAAATTAGTTTTTCTCCTAATAGGATTCGAACCCCATTTCTTAATGGAGAGACAAACCTTAGTTACAACTATACTAAGTTAGCTAATAATAAAAGTTTTATAAATATTAATGTTAAATAATTTTTTACCTGGAGAGCCTAAAGCAAGGGCTTGGGTTGCTTTATGCTTAGGCCAGCCCTGTAGAGGGTCACAGCACAATGTACGTTGAGCTACATTGCCTATAAGAATCCTTGGAGAAGGGCGTGAAGATGGCGAAGACAGGGCCATGGCCAGAAGGAAAAAATGGATCCTCGACCACGGTGGTTTAGAAGCTATTCCATCGTGGGGAAAGTTCCGGGTCATGGTAATTAAATATATCATTTGTCATTTCTCTTAATTTGTGAGCCAATTTAACTAATTAACCTGTAGTGGTAAACACAACCATACAAGTGTAGGCAATATTAACCAATAACGTGCAATATATATATATATATATATATATGTTGCTTTATACAGGTGCTTGGAGTTTATAAGTGGTCAGGCTGCAACCCACTTCCACCAGAAATATGGCTTATGCCCAAATACACCCCTATTCATCCAGGTTTACCTTGCTCCTAATCAAAATTAAATCGGGGAGGGGAAGGGAAATGAAAGATACTTCTATTCTATCTGCAACTATTTGCTTCTATATAATAACGTCATTTGCAAATAATATATTGTAGTCACTTGGTTTACATACCCATGTCATATTTATATGGGAAGAGGTTCGTGGGTCCTATTACCGGGTTAATCACATCACTAAGAGAAGAAATGTACAACCAGCCTTATGATCAAATCAATTGGAATAATGCCCAAAGCACACAGTTGCCAAGGTTTTGTTACTCATGTCAAAGTATTTATCTCTTATTAAAAGAAAAAACTTATATGTAATTTTAATGTTGTTCTCTAATGAAAATTGAAATTTTATTTTGGTAACTTATAGTAACCTTTAATATGAACTCTTATTCCGTAGATTATTAAAGGGAAAATTCAATTTTGATTAGAGAATAATATTAAAAACAATTAAGAAATTACATCTAAATTTTATGTTTTTTATATACTCCTTTGGATAAATTTATTGTCATGTTAAGGGAAGGAAACTATCTTTTGTCAGCTTGTGCTTTTTCTACCCCGTGCTTCTAAGGTCTGACTGGTCTGTGCATAGTTATGTGCTCCTTTTATTGACATTGTTATGTTGTCTGCGGCTCTGCGCTTCTTCACCCTTGATGTTTTATTCTTCATTTGTGCATTTGCTGTGGGGTTTGAATATTCATATCACGACGTTTATTTGTTTATATTTTACGTCTGATGTTGTACTTCTATTGTTTTGTCGTATACCATGCTTAGAAAATGCTACGTTCATTGTTTTCCGGTCTAGGAATGCTTGATAATGGTGTTTTAGGAATGCTTGATAATGGTGTTTTAGGAATGCTTGATAATGGTGTTTTAAAGCCCTTGCGTGTTTCCTCCCCGCACTATCTTTCTCTTTCTCTTATTTTTCAGTTTAATTTTGTCTTGGATGTATATAATTATAAATTATAATAACAGTGTTGCACGTGATTGTTTATTTGTATTTTATTGTTACTTTTATTCATTTTTATTTTTATTGTTTTATTATGCTAAAGATTAAATTGAATATCTTTTATCATCATCTTTTTGTAACACCTCAAATAATATAAATATATTAATAATAATATCATGTAACGCTTCCTATGCTCAAAAATGCAAAATAAATTTTTTTTTACATCATGAATAATAGATACATAAATATAACATTACAATTTCCTGAAGCTGGCCATATCTAAAAAGAAACAGATTTTACTCGTGCAAAACTAAAGTGGTGGAGAATTGCCATAAGAAAACATTGAGAGATCCTACCAAACTTATACTACACCATACTGATATCGATTACTACCATCTAACGGGGTAGAGGAAACACATAACAAGCAACAAGCAAAAAGAAAAACAACACACAAACAAATGAAGAGGGAGTGAGATTCTAACTTAAAGGCATCAATATGGTAATAAACATCCACGGGGTCTAATCTAATGTATAATCACCACGAAACATAATAAATCAGAGAATTCATATTATATCATAGATAATAATCAATCAAATGCAATGCATAGATACTGACTCATGATCATACATAATGGATGGGTATATAGGTGTTGACTCATCTCCATAAAAGACTATCCAACAACAGAGTAGTAGGATTAGGAGCTCATACTTCACCAACCAAAACATGTCAGATTAATATCAATAGTCACCTAATCTAGAATGGGAATAGTATTAGGTGATTTACTAACCAAAGCTAGAATGCGAATAGCCTTTGGTAGTAACAAGTATGCAGTAATACTCTCCGCTGATCGTGGATAAAATGTAATGACTCGTCAAGAATGTTAGTGCGCAAGTCGCCTTAACCATGACACAGAATCGCAACCCCCTATCCTCCTATGAGATGATGTGCACCAAACATTCTCGATGTCTCCTTGGCCTCCACTATAAGATTTACATCCCACCATAAGGTGTAGCTACTATGAGACTCTAGGTCTAACATACAGTGATATGATTACAGTCAGTCTTATTAGAGTTGATATCCATCAAGTATTTTACTAGGGAGTATCCATATCCCTCAATACAAATTTCTAACTTGCCAATAGTAGGCTTCTTAGCAATCCTCTCAACCAGAGGTAACAATTCAATTGTCTTAAATTGATATCAACTCGAACACAAAAGACTAACTATCGTGCACATGAAAATATCAATAACTCTCATCAAGTGAAACCAATTCACGCTTCATCAATCATAATAACGATTAAAGAATTAATTAGATTACAAAGAAAGTCTAGGTGTACTCTCTCGTCCCTTTTTACTTTCACTCATCCCTTAAGAATTTAAAATTCACAATTTTATTTTCTTTATTAAGTATTATAATAAAGCTTCATTAATACTAAATGATTTTAATCTCAATTTCTTTTAAATTTTATGAAGAATCTCACCTTACAATCAATTTCACTCACTTTGTCTTATTTAAAATAATTGAGATAATCATTAATAATAATAATAATAATTATTGTTGTTATAAATTTGGTCGTTCTTTTGTTCATCTCGTTCCAAAGATCACTAAGTATCGCATTCTTTAGAATATTTTTTTCCCACTTTTAATGCATCTTATAACTCCATCTAGTATCATTCTTTTCTTATTATAATTATTTAATATTCATTCATCTTATGTACCGAACTTAATTTTCCCCCAACAACGTTTTTAATAATAATAATAATAATTATTATTATTATTATTATTATTATTATTAAGAGTAAATTACACTCATCCCCCTCAGTTTTTTCAAAAATACACCTAGACACTCCTTCGTTTTGGCACACTACAATAAACCTCTTAAAAATATGTAAATTTAACTCTGACCCCATCTAGCTGTTGGATACCGTTCAAAACATTTACAAAAAGTGAACATGTGCTGTTCACATGACCTTTAATGAATTTTTCTTCCAAAAATACTCTTACCTTTAATCTTTAAACTTTACAGTCAAGGTCAGCGAGGTTCATTCACACAATCAAGGTTTTATGCAACATGATTAAAACAGAAAGTAATTTGGTATATGGTAGTTGGGGTCGGTAAGATTTATTTGCAAAATTCAAACATGCTTTTGAAAGGTATATGGTATAAGAGAAATGCAGTAAAAGAGTTAACACCAGCTTAGCATGAGATACCATAATAATAAAACTACTGAATCAAAATTCTTGAAAATTATAAAAAATACTAGATTTGGTTCAAGGAAATCAATGACCAGAATTTGAACCATTGCACCTTGTGTTAGGAGAGGAGAAGAAGGTGTATCCAATGAGGTTGTCATTCACGTATGATATGGCAATACTTGGAAGAGATAAAAAATAGAGAGAGAAAGGTAAGGAAGCTAAGTTTAAAGGATGAGGATGAAGGTATTTTTGAAAGAAAAATTCATTAAAAATCATGTGAGCAGCACATGCTCACTTTTTGTAAACGTTCTGGACGATATCCAACGGCCAAGGAGGGTCAGTGTTACATTTCACATACTTTTAGGAGGTTTATTGTAGTGCACCAAAACGAAAGGATATCAGACATATTTTTGAAAAAACTGAGGGGGTTATGAGTGTAATTTACTCTATTATTAATGTTAATACCATTATTTTTATTTAACTTTGCTTTTTCACTGATTATTATATCTCAAGTTATTATTCCATGAAACATGTGCGTATACATTATATTAATTCTATTTAAATGTTGCTTAACAAGAAATCCTAAGCCTAACTGGACTCCTACATATTCTTTCCCCTTGATATAATATGTTTTTTTTTTTTTGCTGAATCATTGATATAATATATTAAGTTTTAGGATATGTTAACTAATGAATCTGAACGTGTGGGCTGACATCAAGGAAAAATAATCTTCTATTCTCACTAGATGCTAATGTTATGGCCCATTACTCCCTTTTCTTTTCTTTTATTTTCTTTTTTATTTCTAACTCAATTTCACACACATTGTATGTCCAGGAAAGGAAACAAAATATACACTCAAAGCTTCCCCTACAGCACCTCTCATCCATAACCATTATCAATTAACAAACGGATTTTTTATTTTTTTTCCACTCAGGTTCCATATACAGTAAGTTAAAACAGAGTTTTCATCATACTTTTCCTCTCCCAATTTACAACGATTCAAACGAGGAACCATAATAACCAATTTCAGATTCAAACAATAGTTAACATAACACAGTGCATGAGATTTTTTTTTTAGCATCAATATCCATAACCAAGCAAGAACACAGCACATCCACCAAACAAAACGAACCAGAGGAGCCAGATTTCCCAATTTCAAGCAACATTTAAATGCATAGAGGCTACCGCAGTGAAGCCAAATTTCCTCCCCACATAATCACAATCAAATTTCACACTCAACTCCTCCCTCAGTCATTTCAACTAATCAGCAAATACTTTTAAAAAATATATAAAGCACAAAAAAAAGAGAAACTAAACCGAGTTACTATAGCAATTATCATGGCTTCCGGCACAAAACCATAGCATCCATGCCCAAAATCAAGTATAACCGAGAGCACCCACCATTTAACAATTCAGAAGAACATAACAAAAGAGTGTTCCAATCATTCATGGTTTAAATCACACAAATTAACACATAAAACTTTACCGATTGAGGCCTAAACCCCCTTCCCCACCTGAGATTTTTCCAGAATTTGAACTACACAACCCTCTTTCTTTCCACGCTCGAGCAAAATCGTGACACCAAATCTCACTTCCCATATCACGTTGCAGCAACGTGGACGCAGAGAGGAAAAGGAAATTGAAATTTTTGTGAAGAAAGGGAGTGGTTTCAGAAGGAGAAGAGCATGCGATGAGGTGAGAAAAAATATATATCTGGCTTAATTGTATTTTTTTTCCTCTAAATTTTTATAATTTTAAGAATTTTTCCGCTTTATAATTTTTTTACAAATTTTGTTTTTTAATTTATAAAATATCAAAAATTTTGTCTTTAAATACAAAAATTTTCATAATTTAAAAAAATTATCATAAAATTATTTCAATTGTGATAGTTTTAAAAAAATTATTACAAAATATTTTAATTGTAATATTTTTTATGTTAAGATAAAATTAACGATATTTTATAAATTAAGAAGTAAAATTAACAAAAAAAAAATTGAAGTAACAAAATTACAAAACTTTCGGAAAAGAAAAAGTACGATCGAGCCAAAATATTTTCACCCACAAAGTTCCCTCCGTCCATCATTCATACGTCGACACCAGGAAAGAGAAAGAAGATATTCCCCATTTTTCTTCGATCCCCTGGTCACAGTCGCAGGATTCCCCTAACCCATTAACAGATGTCGGGGTATTGGGGTGCCAGCCCACCAAGCAAGAAACAACTGGCACTCAGTTGAGAGTAGGTGACCCATGGAAAATAACTAGTTTTAGTACCGATGCAATGCACGGAAATGTAAAGAATTTATTGATAGGATAAATTAGTTATGTCAATAAATTAGAAAAGGGATAGTAAGTAAGAAAAAAGTAAATTTATATTAAAATTATTACAACAATACATTAATAAGTACAAAAATTATAACAGAAGATAATTTTTCCAAGCAATTCAAATGTTAACATAATTTAAGGTAAATTGTTCTTTCCATGAGCTAAGTGTTTCTTTTCGTGATTTCATGAAAAAATATCATTCCCATTTATTATATTTTATTTATCTTTTATATGTTAGGAAAAATAAAGCATTTAATAAATGAATTAAGTCATAAGAAAGTAAGTAGGAAAAAATATATTTACATTAAAACCATTATTATAATAAATTAAAAAAGTATAATGTCACTCTAATAATTTAGGTGTTAATATTATTTCAAGTAAAGAATTTGTTGATGAGCATTACAGTTATTGTGTTCATGTTACATTTTTGTTAACATTAATAAAAGAATAAATTGAAATTGCCGCTAAATTAGTTAGTCAATAAATTAGTTAAATTAGGAGATAGTAAGCAAGGGAAAAGTAGATTCATATTAAAATTATTATAACAATAAATTAAAAAGTACTAAAGTTATAATAGAGTATAATTTTTTTCAAGTAATTAAAATGTTAACGTAATCTAAGGTAAATTATTCATCCTATGAATTAAGTATAAATTTCTCTTTGTTCTTTCATGAAAAAAGGTTCATAATTTATTCATAATTTATATGTTAGATGGAATAACAACTGGCACTCAGTTGAGAGTAGGTGAGCCGTGGAAAATAATAACAACGAAGGGAGAGAAAAAGCTATACAACTCTACATTACTTTCCTTGTGCGGTTTGGGCAAGGAGAAAGGAGAAAAAAATAAAATAAAAATTATAATACCTGACCTTATTAATCTCTTGCTGATTCAATTCTAATTTAACACTAACTCAATTAATTTAATTTTAACTCTCGTCAATTTAATTAATTTATTCTTACGTTTATCTAATTATTCAGTTTAGCTTTGATTAATTATTTTCACACATACCAAGATTCCTAAGTTTTTAATAAACAACAATTTAATATTCAAAACTTTCGAATTTTATGTTTAATCCACACACAAATATAAATTCATAATACTTTCTTAAACTAGTTAATACGATTCCTTTTAATTATTTTAGCTTAATCACAATATAATTGCTAGATAATAATTTAAAATACAAGTAATAATAATAGCAAGCCAAAATAAAACAAAATAAAATACTAATTTATACATATATTGTAATTAAAAGAAATTAAAAAAAAAAGAGGATGTTACAGTTTTCATGTGCACTGAAACTACTAAAAGAAGTTTTAAAAAATAATAAATCTGAATCAATGTAATAGAATTCCAAAATATTTTTAAAGATGATTATTTTTCTGTACTAATAATAATAATCATAAAAATAAAAGAAAAATTACGGTCAAATAAAAAAACTTCAATTATTTTACTTTTTTAAAAGAAAAAATAAAAATGATAATAACAAAATTTTTAATATAGAAAGGATTAATTGGATGTGACATATTCTTAATCCTCAAGTTTAAGGACACAAGTTGTGACAACTTGTTATCTTAAAGCTCTTTTCTAAATTAAAAAATATATAAAATTATTTATAATAATAAGAAGAAAATAAAAATAAAACCAAGTTTTACAATTTAGCTAAAAATTTTGATAATAAAAAAATTAGAGAAAGAACTAATTGGATGTAATATCTTTTTAATCATGAGATTTCGAGACACAAGCTGTACATGTATAGCTTGAGGTCTTAAAACTCTTCTCTAAAATACAAATGTTAAACCAAAATTAAATTGTTATAAAACAAAATATTAAATCAAAATTAAAATAATAGATTGGCTTTGATGTACACCTTTGTCAATCTTATATTTTATGATATATGAGCCGTGACGGTTAGAGGTGTCACAAATGGCTTGGGGCTAACAAAATACAGGCCCGAAAAGTACCGAGCCTATTTTAGCCCAATATTATCCTTTTTTTTCCTTTGTAAAATTTAAATAAACTTAGGAAAAAAAAACAGAGTGTGCCAATTTTGACCCTGCCCAGTGGGCCAATAGGCCAAGCAAGCAAAAAAAAGTGCAGTCCATTAGAAATACGAGCTGGGCTGACCCATTTGACACCTCTAGTGACTGTTCAAAAATCTTAAAATAAAAAAAAAATAATCAAAATTAAAAAATGTTAACTCACAAATATTTTCTACAAAAAAACGACGTGAATCTAATTTTTCATTGCATCGAGAGATACATAGGAGCATAAGACTACTCCTATCGGTCTCAATAATAATAAATAAATTTAAATTAAATTTTGGAATAAATAAAATCTTCCTTTTCATTGTAATTATTTTTAGGGTGAAATAAATATTTTAAAAATCATTAATAATTTGCTTAATTAATTAGAAGCAACCATCCTAAGATGGAAGTCATAATGTGTTGATACCTTTCCTACACATAATTGACTCTCGAATTCAAAATTTTGGTTTTGTATACCATCTTTCTTTTTAGGATTTTTCCAATATTTTTCATAAATAAATATTGGTAGTGACTCCTGATTTTTTAATTATTTTTGTTGTCTTGTTGCAATCCCGATTGCAACAATAATTAATATAATAGAATATAAAAAATGTTTTATAAATAATAGAACTTTTTTATATTTTCTTTCGACCAAAATATGTTTTGAATTTCATATTTATTAAAGAGTTATTTTTATATATTTATTTTCTCCTTCATTTTATTTCTAATTCTTTTTTCTTCTTTTCTTTTTATTTACATAACTTATCATATCTATGACTGTTTCTCCCTAATTTTTCTTCTTTTTTTTTTGTATCTTTCTTCCTTCTATATCATACATCTAGAAAAATTATTGTATGATCTTAGAATACCATGTGTTTATAATTCTAGTAAATTTTCACAGGACACAAAATTAATTTTTTTCAATTTAAGGAAAAAAATAAATAAAATTCAATTGCATGTCATATAAAAATTAACCAAAATCATAAACACATAAGAATTTAGAACTATATCGATGTGTTTAGAGTTAAGAAGAGAAAATAATTTTAAGGGGGATTTAAAATTCTTTAGACTAACATTTGTTATTTGGATATTTCATTAAATGAAATTTAAAATTTAAGAATTTTATAAAAATAAATTAACTAAAAATCAAGAATTCTAAATTTCATCTAAAAATCAAGAATTTCAAAATTTTTCTCTCTCTATCTCTTCTCCCACACTTTCTTCTCTGTTTGTTCTCACTCTCCCTTTTATCCCTCTCTCTCTTCTATCCTTCTCTTTCTTTTCTCCATCTCTCTCTCTTTATTTCTATTCTCTCCCTCTTTTCTCTATTTCTCTCTCCTTCTTCTCTCCATGTCAGTCTTTCTTTTCTTTCTCCCTTCCCCCCCCCCCCCCCCCCCTCTCTTTCATTTCTCTCTTTCTTCACTCTCTTTTCTCTCTTTCCCCTCTCTTTCTCTTTTTATCTCTCTTCTTTCTATTCAAATACAAAATGTTAAAAATGAAGAAATTTGTTTATGTTATTAGAACAAGAAATCTTAAATTTGAAGAATCTGATTATTTTATCTAAATATAAACTTTAAAAATGAACGAATTTTATTTAAAATATAAACTTTATTCAAACAAAAAATTAAAAATTAAAATATAGTTAAATTAATTAAAATTTTAAAAAATTCTCAAATACTTTATCCAAACAAACTAAAATAATTTCCCCATCCACCCATGGGATGTATGTTTCCCATTTTCTTTTATAAGGAAAAGTATGAAAAGGTCCCACAAAAGTTTTATGGCGGTAAATTGATAAACTGTTAATGATATATGAACAATTCTTTATTCTAAACACTTGATTAGTACTAATTATTTTTTTATTATTTTTCTCTTTCAGTCATATCATATTACTTTTTATATTTATTATTGAGCACGTAGATCAACTGGCGGTAATTGTTCTAGTTTAACTAGTGGTCTCAAGTTCAAATCTTGAGTATGTAGTTGCAATTAAATACTCAGAGAGAGAGAGAGCTTTGCCGCTCATAATAGTCCTATCCAGCTTGAGCAGAATTGCCTTTAATAAAAGATACACATGATCTCTACCAAAAAAAATATTACTTTTTAGACCTATATTTATAATTTTTCTATTCTTTTCTCTTAGGATGTGTTTAGTAGAGAGGAAATAAATAGAGAGAAATGAAGGGAAGAGGTGAGAAAAAAAGAGAAGAAAAATAAATGAGAAATAGAATAAAAGTTAAAGTTGTTTGGTTGAAGAGAAATAAAAAAAAGTTAACTTTTTTAGATTATTTTGTATTTTAATTATTATTATTATTAATTTTTAATATTAATATTATTTTTATTATTAATAATAATATTTATTTTTTATTAATATTATTTTTAATTTTTAATATTTGTAATAATAATAATAATATATTATTATTATTATTATTATAATATAATAAAGTAAGAAACAAACAAAACGTCAATAAAAAAAAAACCCAACAAATTGATTTAGTGGATGTGTTACTTGCTATTTTGAACAAGAACGAACACAAAACACAGTAATTTCTTCATATTTCTTTGTTATTTTACAAAGAAATTTTTAATAGTGAGTCCTACCTATTTTTTTAATTTTTTTTTTTTGTTTTTCTACATTACCAAACCAGCAAAATTCTGTTATTTCAATACTCTTCTCTCCCCTTCTTCACTATTAATCCGACCCTTCCTAAATTTTGGGTGTGGATATGTTGTTTATAAAGAAGAGCAAAAAGAAAGCAAGCTGACAAATCCTGACTTGACTACACAATTTCAAACCATTCATTCGTACATAGACGTGTAAATAGTACATCGTATGATTCACATTTAATCCAACGCAAAAGCTGATTGAAAATTTGGAGGTTCCTGCCAACGACCTAAATAGTAGTGTAGAAAGAGCATTGCCCCGTGGTTTAGTTGACGTCTTTCTATATCCTCCTTTATATCTTCCTTTATTTTAATTACCAGTGTCCGCATCTAGATATACATAAAATACAAGAAGTAAAATCCTAATTGAAATTGGTTTAATATAGAATAGTTTTAAAATACATTATATATTAATTTTACAATATTTGATATTACAAAAATTTTATAAAAATTAGAAATAAACTTTTATTTTATAGTAACTATGTAAAAAAATATTATTTTACCATTATCAAAATTTTTATTCCACCCGAGTCTTTTGTTTCATGATGCGCAAAACAAATGATGGAGACCAAATTCTTAAATGAAAATTAACAAAACTTAATCATTTTTTAAATTAAATTAACATACACTATTAATTTAGTCGATAGAAAATTCTTATTTAATCTAGTGCGCTTAACTTTAATAAAATTTTAATCTAACATTGATATGCAGTACATTAACAAAAATAACATTTACTTAATAAAAATAGTGATGCATTAATATTTTACTAAATTAATATACTCAAATTAAGTGCATTATATTTGTGCAAATTTTCTCAGTAAACCGTGTCAGAAAAAAAAAATGACAAAAAACATCAGAAGTTGCAAAGCTGTAAAGAAAAAGAAAAAAGGACAGCATACTGTTCTAGGGCTGTGTTCAATGGAAAGTTGGAAACAATTTACCTCGTCAATCATTAAAACTGAAAACGGTAGAGCAAAGACACCCACGCTAACATTTTATTTAATTTACATTTGTTTTATCAAATTTTTATTTTAACTCTAACACTTAAAAATAAATTAGGAAAACAATTTCTTTATTTATAAAAGAAAATATACGTAAAACCAGGAGCTGCAGACGTTTAATTTAAGTGATCAAGACTAAAAAATATAACTTAATAAAAATAAATAATTTTTTACGTACGTAACATATGCAAGAAATTTAATATATAACTAATATTTTTTTTTATAAGAACATCATTTAATTTTACTAATTCTATGTAAAAAATAAATTTTTTTTCTCTAAATTGTCCTTTATTGAAATTTGATAACAAGTATAAAAAATGGTCATTAAAAATATAATCTCAATTAAATAAACGAGTATTTTGAAAAGGAAAAAACTTAGATACAATATCATAGGTGTTGCTAGTGCTTTTCTCCAATTATAATTAGAGTTTCACTTCAGTAATTTGTATAATAAAAATATACATTAAAGAATTGTGTAGATTATCAAGGTAAAACTCTACTTCTAATTGAAAAACAACATTTAAGGGTCTGTTTAGGGTGGTTGTGAGTTTTTGGTTTTTGATTTTTGGTTTTCAAATCTAATTTTTAAAACAAAACGTGTTTGACTAAAATGGAGCCGAAATGGTTTTTAACTCAATTTTAAAACACTTTTACATTCATTTTCAAAACCAAGAAAAAAGGTTTTGTGAATCTAGTTTTCAGTTTTTAAAAAAGTACACATCACTACATTTGACAATAACTCTTTCCACCACCAACACTAATACCATCGCTACCACCGCCGCTACTGCCACCACCACCATCAACGCCACCACCACTGTCACTATCGTCATCACCACCACTACTACCTCTACCTTTGCCGCCACCACACAAATATACCCTTAAACTAATTTTAACAAAATAAAAATATTTTCAAAATGAGTTTATTTTGAAACCAAAAATTTGAAAAAAGAAATTAAAATTAATTTTAAAAAACCAAAAACTAGTTGCAGTTTTGAAATTTTTAAAACTTACAACTAAAAACCACCCCAAATGAGCCCTAAGGTATTGTACCTAAGTGTTGTTCTTTTGGAAATGGGTTCATTAAATAAGATTAAATTCAAAAATGCTAGCAACACATTATCTGATACATTCTTTTAAACACACCCTCTTATTGGTTGAAATTTATCGAAAATTATAAAAATTTGTAAGTCTCACGTCTTATTTAATGACTCTCTCTCATAATGTTGTAGTTTCTAATAAATTTCAATCAATAATAAAGTTAGTGTTAGAAAAAGTTTGTTAAAAAGTATATTTGTAGCACTTTTCAAATTAAATTAGTTAAGAATTATTTATATTTAAGACCAATGAACTTTTTTCGGCTTATATTCGAGAGTAGAAAGATTAGACAGCTAAGCCATCATATCGTCAACAATTAAATTTAAAATACATTAAACGTGACCCATTCTCTTATTATTTTGGATTATTGATAGGTAAACCGCCAATAATGTGCATTTACTTATTCATGACTAAGTCGTCAATACCATCAGCATAGCAGCTAGCATAGCCTTCGATAATTCTAAAGAATAAATTAAAATTGCCGATAATTTAATAGTCTCTGCTGATGGCATATTTGCCATTTACCATTAATGTCGTACCATCCATAACACACAATTTTATTGTAGTGTAAGTACTCTCTGAACATTCCCGTTTCCTAAAAATGTTATTATAAAAAAAAAAAATTATGATACTAACAGGAAGTTAACTATTGAAAAAATTTGATTTCTCATCTTATTTTTGTTTCTTAATTTCAATGTGAAGATTAAACATTCTTTGTTTGTTAAACATGATATTAAATTTTAAAAAGACTTAATTGTATTTTTGGTTGTTTTAATGTGATTAATTTATAATTTTTGGCTCTCAATATTTTTTCACTCAAATTTAATCTATTTACCTTTTATTTATTACAATAAAAAATTGAAAAATACATTAAAAATCATAATAGTATAAAAAATTATATATTATAAATTAACACCCATACAGAACATGAGTATATTATTCATTCTATATATTAAATGAAAACAACTATCTTGAACGAGAGCATTTTTAGCTACTATTCTTTAACGAGGGTATTTTTAACTGTCATTCTTCAATGAAAGCGATTTTAGGAATTTTTTAATCTTTTATCTTTTTCAATTTATCATTTTCAATATCTTCAGTTCTAAATTGAATTTCAATATTTTATTAAAAAAATTATCAATGATTAAAAATTAACATTATATTACAATAATTGTTTATTATAAATTTAAAATATAATGTATATGTTCAAAAATATTTATTTATTACAAACTTTAATTATAATATAATTTATATATTCAAAAATATTTATTTATTATAAATTTAAGTTATATAAAATAAATATTTATTTTATATAATGCACAAATTAAAATACTAGTTTAAGATAATTCTTAAAAGTGAAATTTCAAAATTATTGCTCGCGATCGACAGATCGTGCTTGAATTGTTAGAGTCAGGGACGCCGTAGCTCGTGGGTCCGTAAGAAATATAGTGGGTAGATTGAAGTCTAATTGACATCAACCAACATTTTTTGAAATATTTACCCATGTGACTAGGTTCCTTTTAAAGAAATCGATCAAGATTGGACACAAATTCATGGAATCGTAACTGTCACTCGGGGATTTATATATATGAAGTTTTAATAAGTGTTAGAACCATACACATCAAACACTCAAACATCCCCCCCCCCCCCCACCCCACACGTTGGCCGTGTTGGTGGAGTTTCTATCTGTATAGCTGTTGGAAGTTGGAAACCTTCACTCTCTCCTTTTGGGTCAGTAACTTTTCTTTTAGAAAGCATGTGGAAGTTGAAGATAGCTGAAGGAGGAGATGGGTTAATTTCCGTGAACAATTTCATCGGACGTCAACATTGGGAGTTTGATCCTAATGCCGGAACTCCACAAGAACGTGCTGAAATTGAAAGGGTACGGCAGGAATACAAAAAGAACCGGTTTTGTATTAAGCAAAGTGCTGACCTTCTAATGAGAATGCAGGTATGATGATACACCGAACTAAACTAATACATCACTTCTAAGTCATGTCACTTACAAGTTACAACCCCTTCTCCCCTATTTTTTTTTATTTTAAAAAATAATCACGTCACTTTTATATTTTAATGTTAACTTTAAGATAATAATAATGCTTCTGTTTCGTGTGTCACTTAAAGTAACCCCTTCCCCCTCTCTAAAAATATATGAGAACTTGAGAAGTACTAATAATAGATTTTCTAATGCACTTTTTCTAATCAATTTTTTGTTATTGGTTAAAATTGGCTAAAAATCACAAAATTATGTAGGTGTCACTTCTTATTTAATGAATCCCATTCATAATTTTGTGATTTTCAACTAATAGTAAAGAGTGTATTAGAAGAAATGTGTTGCTAATGTTTTTCTCCCTCTATATACATACATACTGACATACATACATACATACATATATATGTATGTATACATATACATATACATATATATATATGTATGTATGTATGTCAGTATGTATGTATATATACATATATGTATATATATGTATGTATATGTATATGTATACATATATTGTATACATATATGTATATATGTATATATATGTATATACATACATACTGACATACATACATACATATATATATGTATATATATATATATGTATATATGGGTCAGGATCTGTTGACACCAGGTGTCAAAGTTAGTCAAATTACACATTCAATAACTTTTTGTAGAATGTAAATTTAACAAATCCAACCATTAAATTGTGTGATATTATCTTCATGAACATGTATATCAAATTTCACATCATTTAGACTTTGCTAGATATGTTATCTAACATTGAATATTTAGATATATTTTAATATCATATTGTACGTTAAAATAAAGTGATGCGATGAACTACTAAATAATTTTAGAATTGTGTGAAATTTTGTATATTAAATCTAATTAATAAGAACATAAAATTCAACGGTTAAATTAGTTAAATTTATATTTTACAAAGAGTTATTGAAGGAATGATTTGACTAACTTTGACATCTGGTATCAACGGATCCTGACCCTATATATATATATAGAGAGAGAAAGAGTTGAAAGCAAAAAATCCTCTTAATTCACTCTTTATTTTAATGAGTAACAAAACTTAAAAAAGAAACTGTAAAAAATAAAAATCTTTTTAAGGGGAGAAATAAATGACTCTAATATTGCCATATAGCATAACTCCAAAAGGCAACACCTTCCTTATATATCTGTGTGTGACCTAAATCTATAATTATTACATTCTTAACATAAGAATTATTTTTACTGGATTTTTTTTTTATATAGAGAGTATATCAAATGAAAACTCTTGATTATTGCAAAAAATAATAAATAATAAACGTAAATTGTTAGATTATATTTGAATGATCAAATTAAAAGATGGTTTAATTAATGTTTTAGTTCTTATATTGGGCTAATTTTTTGTTTTAGTCTCTATACCTAAAAAATTTACATTTTAGTCTTATATGAACAATTTTTTATGTTTTAGTCCCTGTTGTTAGTTGTTTGACGGTGTACAACTGCCATAAAATGAAATCATAAGAACCAAAACATAAGAAAAATTATTCATATAGAGACTAAAACCTATAGTTTCTAGGTCTAGGGAATAAAATGAAAAGTTGACGTAAGTATAAAGACTAAAAAATTAAGCAAACCTTAAAAGATAAACACACATGGCTTTTTAAGTGGTTATATGACTGTTAACTAACTTTTAATCTTGATTATCTATATATGACCTAGATTTATACTTCTTACTTCTTAAAATGAAAATTATTCCCACAAAATTAAACTTATAAATTAAATCTCTCTATCTATATATATAATAATAATAACAACAACAACAACACCGCAAAATCAAATTATACTTATATAATACTTTAAAATTTAGATGAAATTAAATCGGTTAAATTAATCAGTAGGTCCTTGAATTTTTAAAAAAAATTTAATCAGGTCTCCAAATTAAAAATTTTGTAACTGGGCCCTTAATCTTGTAAAAGTTTTATAATTGAGTCTTTAAGATCTTTAAAACTGCTACAAATTGTCATTTTCTAGTAGTTTCAAGCCGTCATAAATTAATATCAAGTACCCAATTACAAAAATCTTGCAAAATTAAGAACCTAATTACAAATTTTTTTAGTATAAGGATTTAATTAAAAAAATTTAAATAGTTAAAGGACCTATTAATTAATTTACACAATTAAATCTGTGAGGATTTTACCCTTAACAATATATACTTCTCCAATTCAACACGTTTGTTTGAATTCTGGAGTCAATTCTCGAATTTTAAATGTGCTCATTAAGTATTGACTGCCTTTTGTATTTGTCCCAACATCCACCCAAGCTGTGTTATGGTTTGGGAGGTCTAAAATTACTTTATTCTATTAAACGCAGTTTGCTGTTATATTTAGATATTTTTTGAAATGATTTTGAAAACTAAATTTGTCACTAAACTAAATTTGAGTCAGAAACAACATACTTAAATTTACAACATACTTTTAATTTAAACTTAGATTTGCAAATTTTAATGTAAACATGCACTACGTTGACTGTTCTTTTATAATTGAAATGGGCTGGCTGTCAGCTCACGAAGGAGAACACGTGTGGCACCATTCCACCAAAAGTGAACGTGAGAGACACAGAGCACGTGACGGAGAAAGCAGTGATTACTACAATGAGAAGGGCTATCAGTTTGTTTTCCTCTATTCAGGCCCATGATGGCCACTGGCCAGCTGAATCTGCTGGCCCTCTGTTTTTTCTTCAACCTTTGGTAAGCACTTGTCAAATTTTAGCCAACATCTTTTCTTTGCTCCTTCTTAAAGGCTTTATTAATGTTTATTATTTAGTTTTTTAATTTCTTTTCTGATTACTACCACTTAAGTGAGTTGTCAACTATTTTTCTAATTAATGTTATCCATTATATAATCAATAACTATTAAATACACGAGAGACATCAATAGCAACTGTTTGTATTGATAATGTTTGTTTATTTTTTTTCTGAAAAGAAGGGGCCATTAACCCCGCAACCAAGAAAAATTAGAACCCACAAGTACAAACTGTACAAGAAGCGTTAAATACTTAAAGGGAGGCTTTGTCGCCTATAATAGATTTACACAGTTTGAGCAAAATTATTTCTGTAGAAAATATTTGTGGTCTTTATTAAAAAAAAAAAAGGTACAAAAAGCATAACTCGTAAGGGAAATCGATAAAAAAAAGGAACAGTAGTAAAAACTTGACCATTACACGTCAAACCGACCCCAAACTTTGCCAAGGCATCAACCGATTGGTTTGCTTCACATAAAACATGTGCTGTTCATGTTATATTGCTATTGCCCCGTGTATGATAAAATAATTTTTTTTAGTTTTAAAAGTGATAATGTGTTTTTTAACATGTGGTTTATTGTTGAAAAGTAATTTTTAAAAATTCTCAAATTAATTATTTTAATTTTTTATATTAAAATTTTATTTTCTCTTTAAATATTAACTTTTATATTTTAATGAATTATTTTTAAATTTTCTCTTGTTATCCACATTTTTTCTTTTTTAAAGAAAATAGCAGCTATTTATAATTTTAAATTATTAATATTTAACTTATATTCATAAATTAAATAGAGTGATTTAATCTCTTGATATATCTACCCTATATATTAAATGTGAACAATTATCTTGAACAAAAACATTTCTAGTTGCTATTCATCAACGAGAGTATTTTTAGTTATCATTCTTTAACGAGTGTATTTTTAGGAATTTTTTAACCTCTTATCTCTTTTAATATATCATTTTCAATATTTTTAATTTTAAACTGAATTTTAATATTTTTAAAATAAATTGTCAATAATTAAAAATTAACATTGTATTACAATAATTGTTTATTATAAATTTAAAATATAATCTATATATTCAAAAATATTTATTTATTATAATTTTTAATTATAATATAATTTGTATATTCAAAAGTATTCATTTATTATAAATTTAAGTTATATAAAATAAAATATTTATTCTGTGCAATACACAAGTTAAAATACTAGTTTGTATTTTAAAATAACATAACTCATTCTTAACCTCTTACTTTTAAATTATAAAATGGGATTCATTTGAAATAATTATGAATACCTTTGTTACAATATTTTTCAATATATATTTTAAAACCTCTATATAAATTAATTGTCCATATTCTATTTATAAATTTAAATATTTTTCTTTTAACTTATACCTTTTAAATTTTACTTAAATTTAAAAATATTGGTCCGACGCCATAAGATACTTGTTAGTTTAGGATTAAAGTTTAACGCAATGTTAATGTAAGAAAAATTTCCACCCTAGTTTAATATTATACTTCCATATTATTTAATGAGTTTGATAACTAGCGGAATTAGTACCACCTATTTGAACCTGAAAATTACCCTATTAAACTCGTAATTTTGGTTGTCAATAGAAGCTTGTTTTTCTGAAGGTATGCGCTTAATACATATCGTATATTCATATCACCATGCATGCAGGTTATGGCACTCTATATTACAGGGTCTCTCAATGCTGTTTTGGGACCAGAACACCAGAAGGAAATTATTCGTTATTTGTATAATCATCAGGTATATCTATCATGTTTCTTAAGTAGTGCATATAAGTATGGAAACTAAATCAATTAAAAGTAAGATTTATGCATGTAATTTAGTTTCAACTGAATTACCTATGACTTTGGTTGTTACATGATACAGAACGAAGATGGAGGTTGGGGATTCCATATAGAGGGTCACAGCACAATGTTTGGATCAGCGTTGAGCTACATTGCCTTGAGAATTCTAGGAGAAGGGCGTGAAGATGGTGAAGACAGGGCAATGGCCAGAGGCAGAAAATGGATTCTCGACCACGATGGTTTAGAAGCTATTCCATCGTGGGGAAAGCTCTTGGTCGCGGTAACATTTGTCATTTAACTAATTAACTTGTAGTGGCAAACGCAACCATACAAGTGTAGACCATACTAAGCAATAGCCAATAAGCACACATGCAATATATATTTGTTGCTTTGTACAGGTACTTGGAGTTTATGAGTGGTCAGGCTGCAATCCACTTCCACCAGAAATATGGCTTATGCCCAAATACACCCCCATTCATCCAGGTTTACCTTGCCTCCTAGTCATAATTAAATCGGGGAGAGGAAGGGGATGGAGAATGAAAGATACTTTTTTTCTATCTGAAACTATTTGCTTGTATATATAACAATGTCATTTGCCAAATAACATATTATAGTGTACAGGGAAAATGTTATGCTATTGTCGCTTGGTTTACATGCCCATGTCATATTTATATGGGAAGAGGTTCGTGGGTCCTCTTACCGAGTTAATCATCTCACTGAGAGAAGAAATGTACAACCAGCCTTATGATCAAATTAATTGGAATAAATCCCGAAGCACAGTTGCCAAGGTTTTGTTACCCACGTCAAAATATCTACAACTTTAAGAAGAACAAAACTTACATTCAATTTCTTAGATATTTTTAATACTTCAGAATTGTAATTTTATCTTGATATTCTATGGTGATTTTCAATGCATATCTTTATTACATAAATTATCAAGATAAATTTTTAATTCTGATTGAAAAACAGCATCAAAATTATTTAAGAAATTACATCTAAGTTTAATTTTATCCCTTTAATAATACTTTGGATAAATTTATTGACTTGTTAGGGGAAAGGAAACTATTTGATGTTCGTATGTATTAAACTCAACCAATATGCAATTTCAGGAGGATCTCTATTACCCACATCCTCTGATGCAAGATATGTTATGGGCATCTCTTTATCACGTGGCTGAGCCTCTTCTGAACTGCTGGCCATTTTCCATGCTGAGAGAGAAGGCAGTAGAAGTCGCAATTAATCATATACGTTATGAGGATGAGAGTAGTAGATACCTTTGCATTGGTAGTGTAGAGAAGGTAAACATAATAACAAGCTTAACCATTAAATTAATAACAGTATTATTAATATTTAGAAGTTGATTACTGAATTGAGTTTTCCACATGTCAGGTGTTATGTTTGATTGCACGTTGGGTCGAAGATCCAAACTCAGAGGCATACAAGCTTCATTTAGCCAGAATCCCTGATTACTTCTGGCTTGCGGAAGATGGCTTGAAAATCCAGGCTAGTACTATCACCTTCTAAATTTCAATAACTAGAGGCTAGAGCCAAGTAGTAGCACATAAATCGTCGATGTGTATTTTTATTAATGGAGAAGTTACTGCCAATCACAAAATAACAGATAGGAATATGCACATGACTTCTTATGTTAATTCACTAAAAAAATTGCAGAGTTTTGGCTCTCAACTCTGGGATGCTGCATTAGCCATACAAGCAATCCTTTCGTGTAATTTGAGTGACGAGTATGGACCTACACTTAGGAAAGCTCACCACTTCGTGAAGGCTTCCCAGGTTATAGTTACATATTGCATAGACGTGAAGAATCCTAAGAATCAGAACCATAATGAGAGAGTTAATGCCATTTTTTTAATTTTCTTGATTAAAGGTACGTGAAAATCCATCAGGTGACTTCAAAGCAATGCATCGACACATATCCAAAGGAGCATGGACATTCTCAATGCAGGATCAGGGTTGGCAAGTCTCTGACTGCACAGGAGAAGGATTAAAGGTTCGTACACATTCTATTCGTAAATTTAGAGCATGTTTAGTTCACCTTATTTTAGAAAAATAATCGCTCAGTTTAAAATGACAATTGTTTATTGTTTAAAAGCCATAAGAGAAATGCACTTAATTTAATTATCAACACCCTGTAGAATTTGACATAATGCAACCACATTTGTCTACAGGCTGCACTTCTATTATCACAAATGTCTCCTGACCTAATAGGCGACAAAATGGAAGATGAGCGATTCTACGATGCTGTTGATGTCATCTTATCTCTTCAGGTGTGGTTTTCTCTAATTAGAATGTTCCATGCAATTTCTAACCGTAACTTTTAGCCTGTAACTAACTAACAATATGTAACACTTTTAACATATCGGATTCAACTACAGAGCAGCAATGGTGGTTTCCCTGCTTGGGAGCCTCAGAGAGCCTACCGTTGGTTAGAGGTAAGAAAATATGGGTTTTCCTAATTCGTGAAACGAAATATTTTATAGCATTGTTTTAACTGAGAGATAAGTGATAAGTCATGTCTACTAGTGCAGAAATTCAATCCAACAGAATTCTTTGAAGACACTCTCATCGAGATGGAGTAAGATTACACTGGCAAATTAAACGTATTGTTGATGAACTATATTCGCCGGTTCTCCCTGCTTACTGTGTGCAATGTTGTGAAATAGGTATGTGGAGTGCACATCATCGGCATTGCAGAGCCTGATTCTGTTTAGAAAGTTATACCCAAAGCACAGAAGAAAGGAAATCGATCATTGCATTTCCAAAGCGATCCGTTATATTGAAAAAACACAAAATCTTGATGGATCATGGTATTTTTTTTTCCCCCTCATATTGGTAATTTTATATTTAGCAAATGTTTGGTTCAACTTTTATTCCAAGAAATAATAGTTTCTGTTTTAGAAGTTTTTTCAAAAAGTTGACAAAAATAAGTGATTACTTCTTCATGATAAGTTGAATCAAACATGCAATTAGCATTCCAATTTTGGACTTATTTAATTATTTTCATTTTTGGAGCTTGCTGTTTTGGCATTCAAATCGATACATATTTTTTTACAATCTAAGTCCTAAGACAGATTAGATGCGTGCAGTGTGCTATAGTATGTGCTAGGTAGTTTATTTCACAAGGTTTCTTCATTTTCTTGAGCTATATTTTGTTGAAAAAGGACAAGGTTCAGTTTATTTACACGTTAGCTAAACGCTTACACTTTTCAGGTTTGGTTGTTGGGGAATTTGCTATACCTACGGCACCTGGTTTGCTGTAAAGGGGTTAACAGACTCTGGAAAAAACTACAGTAACAGTCCTGCCTTGCGTAAAGCTTGCAATTTTTTGTTGTCAAAGCAGCTGCCTAATGGAGGATGGGGTGAGAGTTACTTGTCAAGCCAGAACAAGGTACACAATTGCTTTGGATAGCACACCAGACTCTGAAGAAAGAAGACAATATTAATAAATTTCTATCTACACAGAAATATACTCAGATGTTTTCTTTGCCAAACAGGTATATACGAATCTCAAAGGCAACAGGGTAAACTTAGTTCAAACTTCATGGGCTTTGATGTCCCTTATTGATGCAGGGCAGGTTAGTAAACAAAAATCTTCGGGTATTTTAGTGCTAATTTGTATGAGTTCAATTGTCATGCATTTTTTACACAATTAATTAATCAGAAATTATCTATTGGATTACTTTTAAAATAATTATTATAAAAACCAACAAACTTATCATATATAATAATTTGTAATTAGGATGATATTAAAAAAATTATTTACATTGTCAGTATATTTTAATTAAATTCATTTTGTATTATCCTACCTGGCAATATAATTTGTTGATTGAACTTGAATTTAAGTAGACCCCTAAAGCCAATGGCAAATCCTTGCAAATCGCAGAAGGGTGAGAATTTTAGGCTAGTTGGGTTTGTTCATGAACAAAAATGTAAAACGAGGAAAGGAAAACACACTATATAAAGAGACATTATACACGACAGAATGGCAGTGTAATATTAGATAGTTAGAAATTAGAAAGAAAGAACAAAAGTTCGGATTACTGTTTGGATCCCTCAAACTTACTTTTATCCTATTAAATTAATTTGTTATTATGTTTGCATGTCCTATTAAAATAATTTTGAAAACTCAACTTGCCACTAAATTGAGTTTAAATTGGAAATATATAAAGGTTGCTTTTAAAAATTCATTTTTTCGTTAGTAATATTTATGCAAGCGCAGCATCAAATAAAAGTACTTTGATTAATATTATTCAAACAAAATTTACTTTGTCAACGTACTTTTAAATAAAAAAATACAAACATAAATTATATTATAGTAAATTTAATTTTTATCAAACTCGAATTGCCAACATATTTGTGTTTACAAACTTTAACCCAAATATGCTCATAGTATGTTATTGTGCTAAAAATGATTTTTTTTGCTGACAAAAAGGTTGAGATAGATCCAACACCCGTAGAGCGCGGAATAAGGTTATTAATCAATTCACAAATGGAAGATGGAGACTTCGCACAACAGGTAACTCTCATCAATGTGATGTCAAATGAAGTGAGCACATAGTATTCACATTTAGAGTAAATTACATTAATATTTCTTGAAATTTTTCGAAATTGTGCAAACTCTTTATTTTTTTAACCATTACAACGACCTTCCTTATAGGAGTACACGGTGTAATGTTTTTAAAACAATTAAGGAGTGTTAGTGTAATATATAAAGATGTCAGTATAATACTTTTCAAACAATTAAGAGGATTAGTATAAAAATAAAAATAAAAAGATATCAACGTGTAATTTCAAAAAACTTAAGAGAATGTCAGTATAATTTATTTTAAATATGTTCTTCTCATCAATATACTGTTCACTACCATCTACAGGAGATCACTGGAGTATTTATGAGGAATTGTACCTTGAACTACTCTTCGTATCGAAACATTTTTCCTATATGGGCTCTGGGAGAGTATCGTCGTCGTGTCTTCACGCATAAAAATCAAATGCTTAGCTCCATATAAGTCCATCTCATTTTAGTGGCTTGTTGCCTCAATGCACCAATTATACTTGGCAGCCAAGCGCACTGCAATTTTTGCGGAGCCACCATGTGCCCTATAACAGACAATTATGTCATGTTTATGTGACTGTGATACAATGCTCTGCTAGTTCTTAACTCATATTTTATAGATCTTACATGCTATATGAAATTTATGAACTTGAATAACTTTTCACTTCAAGAGTGAAATCAATTAAGAACTTAAAATGACTCCTACATATTCTTCACTTTTTTTTTACTTTTATATTTGTTTTTATCTCAAGATAATAATTCATTGATATTAATTTTAAAATAATAAATATGTAAAAAAAAAGAAATATTTTACCACATCTGACAGCAGATCAAGATGAAGAAAAGTAAGGTTGGGCGCTTGCAAGTGTTGGGAAAATAGGTGGGTGTCGGTAAAAAAAAAAAAAATAATAATTTTCTCACCATTGCTTGCAAAATAAGTGCGCTCGGCGTCGGAAATAAGGGCGCGGAATTGAAAATTAATGTTTAAATCATAAGCAATCGTTGTATAAGAACGGTTATTGTTACACATGGCTTGACACATCGATTTGCTCTAACTGTGAACTTCAAGAAAATGGGTTCTTATTTGTAACAACCAGTTAAGCATCTCCCTTGGAGATGTTCTAAGCAAGTAATAAACAGTCTTTCCAAATAACAAATGGCGCATCTCCATCTTCAATTTTTCAGGGTCTCTGATATGCGAAACATTGAAGTTTCGTTTGGATGGGACATCTAACAGTAAATGAAGCGGAAAAGAAAGAAATAGAGTAAAATAGAATAAAAATACTATTGTACTGTTTAAATCAATGTTGTTTTTTCTTTGTACCAAAAAAAAATTAATGTTTTTAACATATGACCGGTCATTGAACCAGTCAATATATTGATTCAAGATTTAATAGTTCAATCTTAGTTAAATCGTGATCGAATCGATATTAAAAAAATAATAATAATAATTAAATGATACATAAAATAATATTAAAAAAATAATATCATAATTTTATAATACTAAAAATTAAAAATAAAACATAATTTTATAGGTTCTTTATATTTATAATACCTATAAAAGTACAAATTAAATATGTCATGATGCTTAAGTGTAAGTTTTAACTATACACATCAATATTTATTAATAAAAACAAGTTTATAGTTAAAATAAAAAAGAAAATGATAAATACTTTAAGTTTTTTTTTTTGAGAAAAAAATCAAAATAATATTGTATTAAATATTTTTTTTTTACCTGCTATGAATTGGTTTTTGACCAATTTTTCAGTTCTTTGACCAGTTTTTCTTCAGGTCGGTTTTGTGATTTATTTAAACCGGTCAGGTGACCGGTTCACCAGTTTTCATATTTGATCGGCCAGTCTGATCCGATTTTCAAAACACAGGTTTAAATACTATTTGTATTTACTAGTGATATAATTAAAATAATGTAAATAAGTGGAAGACGATTCTCACCTTATAAGTTAGCTTTTGAGGTTGAATTAGACTCAAGTTCAAATTCTAAAATGGTATCAAAACATATCCTAGTGGTTGTTATTGGACCACCTACATATGTTTAGTCTTACAAAATTTACGCTCAAGATGTTCATTTTTTAGCTTGAGGGGGGTGTTAGAGATTCCACATTGACTAATGTATATAAGTGAGCGTTAATCTTCACCTCATAAGTTAGCTTTTGAAGTTGAGTTAGGCCCAAGCTCAAATTTTAAAAAATACTTTGAATGGATCCACTAAAATAAAGTTATGTTTCTATTGTTCAAAAATGAACAAATAATGGTGGACTCTGTGATCAAGTAGCTCCATATATGGTTCATATGAACCAATTCAAAACAATTACATGTTAGTCCTTATTTACATGTTTATAAAATTGTAAAAATATCCTCATGTTAAATAAATTTCTATTGATCCTTGTGCTAATATATTTGTAAGAGGAGTGCTAGTAACACACTCTTTCTAACACACTCGCTTCTATTGGTTAAAAATTATTGAAAACTATAAAATTATGAGAGATAATCATTAATTAGGATGTGAAACCTACAAAATTTTGTGATTTTCAATAAATTTCAACCATTAAAATAGAGTGTGTTAGAAAATGTGTTCCTAGTATTTCATTATTTGTAAAGCAACATATATGAAGGTATTTTACATAACATGTTCTTCTCATCTTTCAATTCATTAAAAACTAACACTTAAAATCAGAAGCTTTTGCACAAAGCATTCCACCAAGGAAGGAACATAGGGGAACTTGTTGGATTAGATGCGCCACTAAATCCTTGGTTGAATTAACTATAATAATTACATCCTCGGCACCATCTAAAGGAAAGGATAGATAACAATCATGTGTCATTCTCATTGCCCAAAAGGAAATTATTTGCAACATATTTACAGTGCTACTTTTCTATAATATACAAATATATTCTAGGAGGATTACAATCAATCACATGATTCTAGGAGGATTGCCACTTTCCTATAATATACATAGATATTCTAAAAGGATTACAATCAATCACAACTAATTATCTTAATAACAATTAATCATAACTAAATTATCTCAATACTCCCCCTTAAGTTGGAGCATGAAGATTTTGAATGCCCAACTTGCAAAGCAAGAATTGGAGTTTGTGCTTCCCAAGGGCCTTTGTAAAAATATCTACTAGCTGCACGATTGTGCAAACATGAAAGGTGGTGATGTTACACAATTGAATATGATCACGCACAAAGTAGCAATCAATCTTAATATGCTTGGTACATTTATGGAAAACAAGATTCACAACATTGTGGAGAGCTGTTTGACCATCACAAAACAAACGCATAGGCATCGAATGGTGAACACCAAGAGATTAGAGTAAGGACTTGAGCCAAATAAGCTCACAACTAGTAGTGGTCATATAGAGTGATTCCAACCTCAATAGAAGAATGAGAAACAATTAGTTGTTTCTTAGTCTTTTAATAAATAGGAAAACCCCCCAACATAATAAAGTATCTAGTGAGAGAACGATGAGTTAGGGATAAGTGGCCCAATCAAAATCACAATAAGCATTAAATGTAAAGCATTGTCTTTAGAGAAAACAAGACCTTACCTAGGATGGCCTTTTAAGTAACAAAAAAGGTGTAAAGTAGCGTTCCAATGGGCTTCTTTAGGACTGTGCATAAAATGGGCCAGAGTATAAACAACATAACATAGTTTTGGGGGAGTAATGGTGAGATAAATCAAATGACCAAGAAGTCATCTGTAATGATTTGGCTAAGCAAAATTGGGACATGTAGCAAGGGCCAAGGGGTGGTTTTGTTCCATAGGAAAATCACAAGGCTTTGCAAATTCCTCCCTCCCCCCCCCAATATTGTAATAGTTATTTTTTTTAATCCTAACATCCAACACACAACTTGTTGCCTACAATAAGTTATCTTACCCAACTTAGTAAATAGAAAATATGCAAATGTACAATATACTAAATTTATATTATAATAAAAAAAGTAATTAAACAAAATCACCCCAGATAGAAAGACTAGGGGAGAAAAATAGAAATAAACAGATCTTGTATTCTGTATCATTAATAAACAAGAATTTACACATTTTATTTGTTTGTTCATAATAATTATAAAGATGTTACTGGAAAAAAAATATTTTACACATAATCATTTAAAAGGATGGGACATTATGTGGTCTTTTATATAAGTGAATAACATACGGTAACACCTATAAAACAAATAAAATGAAATATGGAAGAACATATGAACAATGTTTAATGCATCTACTAGGACTACAATTTGACTATGTTATTGTAGCAAAGATTATATATGAAAAGAACATTGGAGATTTGAATTACATTTCTCAGACATCTACGTCTTCATCTTGATCATCATGGCCTTTTAAACTTATAAGAAGGCAATTTCCTGTATTTATATCATATGCTATGACTATTAAGTATTAAACATTTTTGTTGGATTGTATTTGTCTCAAGGCTAATCGTTGGTCACTGTTGGATTGTATTTGCCTACGCTATTGTTCAATCACAATCAATTATATGTGGCACTTTCTAAAGTTTAGAGCAAGTAAAAGTTTAAAGCAATTATAAAAAATGAAAAACTTTAAATACCACCACTAATATTGTTTGCAAAGAGATATTCTAGAACCTATAATAAGAAATAGTTTCAAAATCTATTTAATATTATACATTATTTAAGTAGAAATAAAAAATATTTATATAAATTAATAATTAAATATCATAAAAAAAATGTGTTAACCGGTGAATCAACACAGGTACCATACTAGTTCCTATTAAAAAAGTCAGTTTCAACCAATCAAATATTTTAAAGCAAATGAGTGTTGGTTTGGCGTTAATAAGCCTTTAGTTTGATAGAAAACGAGTGAAAAGAAAATACGCGATGAGAAGTGAAAAAAAAAAGTATTTTTAACTGTTTTAGGGGAAAAAAATAAAAAAGAGGAAGAACTAGATGGGATTTATAAAATAATTTTTTCTTCTTCAATGGAGAGAAAATTAAAAAAAAAAAGACTCATTTTTAAAATGACAATTTTATTGAGATGTTTATTTATCTATAGTTATAACAAAGGATATAATTATCGTTAACATTATTTTTTCATTTTTAAAACTAAACAAAAAGACAGAAAATACTATTTTATTTTTATAATTCAAATAGTAAAAGAATAATTATTTATTTATTTTATTTTATTTTCTCTCAATTTCCCTCTACTTTCAAACAAAATATAAACAATGAAATGTTGTAATTTTGTAATAGTCAAATGCCAATTTTTTTTTTCTTGTGAGTTGTGACTTGTGACCAACGTTCATCAATAACTTGTCATTTAACTCACAGATCGTATACTGGGTTCACGATTAATTTAGAGGTACTCCGGACATTGTACAATATTTACAAATACAAGTAAATTAAAAGTATATAAAATTAAAAAAATATTATTAATTTTGATAATAAAAAGTTATTTTAATAAAATTAAAAAAATAAAGTATAAGAATTTTGTATTTAAAATTTAATTCTAAAAATTAATTTAATTAATGAAAAATTAAAATACGTGTAAAAGTTTTTTTATATATTTTTATTCAATTACGTTTTGTTATATAATTAAAAAATATTTATATTTTCAATAATTATTTTAAAATTTATATTTAGGGTATTTTTTTCATTAATTGATAATATAATTTTTTTTATAATTACAATGTATCAAAATGAAATTCATAAATAGATAAATATAGATTGATTACAATATTAAGAAACTATACAGTGCAGCTTGTGAATATAAATACTAACTAGTATCTTAGCATCAATATTACACATAATAAATATTTATTTTATATATATAATAAATAAATACTTTTGAATAAATAAATCATATTATAATTAAAATTTATAATAAATAAATGTTTTTGAACATATATATTATATTTTAAATTTATAATAAATAATTATTATAATACAATGTTAATTTTTAACTATTGATAATTTCTTTTAAAAAATATTGAAATTTAATTTAGAACTAAATATATTAAAAATGATAGATTAAAAGAAATAAGAGGTTAAAAAATCTCTAAAAACGCTCTCATTGAATAATGACAGCTAAAAAAGCTCTCGTTAAATAATAACAGTTAAAAACATTCTCATTCAAAATAGTTATTCTCATTTAATATATAAGATAGATTAAAAATATAGTTACTTTAAAATTTAATAAAAAAATATTTTGTCACCAATAATAATCCTACTTTACTCAAGTTAATCAAATATATAATAATGTAGTATTTAGATATGAGTTTAATGGTCATACACTGTTAGCATAAAAAAAATTATACTGTCAACTAATCAGAAATCACCATTGATATAATTTTTAAGAGTTTAATGGTTATGCATTGACAGTATAAAGTAGTTTTACACTGTCATCCAATCACAAACCACCATTTATTGTAAGTTTGTTGACTTTTATAATAAATACTTTAAAAGTCATATTAATGGTGATTTCTGATTGGATGACAGTATAAAACTTTTTACATTGACAGTGTATAACCATTAAACTCAATTTTTATAGTATTTATTATAAAAGTCAACAAACTTACAATAAATGATGGTTTGTAATTAGATGACAATGTAAAATTACTTTACATTATCAATGCATGGTCTGTTTTCTCTTTAAATATTGACCATAAACCAAAAACTTCACAGAATTCAAAATTGTCGTTTGAAACGTATAATTTTTTTTTTAATCTAAATCTGCATTACTTGAACTTTACGTAAAAAATGTTATATGCTCAATATATTTTGTTTGAAGATTCTTTACAAAATAATAAATGGACGGCTATAAGAGGTTTTTTTTTTTTTACTCTTATTTTTTCACTTCACATGCATTCTCATTAAGAAAAAGAGAGAGTTAATCTTCGCATGTCATTTTTTTTATTTTTGTAATTTTTATAAAAGTGTGTTTGACAAACTACTCTACTAATTTATAAGTTAGTTTGAATTGCTTATAAGTTGATTAGGGCTTATTTTAGTAACTTCTGGTTTACTTTAGAAGCTCCTTCAACTAGTTTATAGCTTATAAGTTACTAGTTTTATTTTTCATTTTTATTCTTAATAATTTACTTAAAATCTCTTTTTGCCATTTTTTTTTTCATTTTAAAAACCCATTTACTTACCATGCATTAATTATTGATAATTTCTAAAGTAAAATTAAAGTTCTCCACCATAAATCGTGACTTTTAAATTTTAAGTATTGTAATTTTATTAAAGTTCTTCACATAAATTGCTTTGTCACCAAAATAAACTTTATTTTTAAAGTTCGTTACTATTTTTTTATAATATTAAGTTTTCAAATTATCGTCATAATTTTTAAGATGATAGATTATTAGAAATAATTAATATGGTGTAGTATAGTAGAATAAAAAAAAAAGTATGTAGTAGGAGCTTTGATTTTAAATTTGTGTGTGTGTGTGTGTGTATATATATATATATATATATATATATATATATATATACGAAAAAATATTTGTGAAAAAATGTCAACTCCTTAAATGAATCTTTGTATTTCGAAAAATTAGTCTCTCACTCTAATTCTCAACAAAGAATACTTGAGTACACAAAAAAGATTAAATATGTTTTTGATCTCTAATCTTTTCTCGAATTTTATTTCTAGTCCCTAAACAAAAAATTGATTGGTCTTAGTCCCTATATTTTTTTTTTCCGTTAACATTTTTGGTATTTGTCGTCAAGTATCACTGTTAAGTGATGACGTGAAAGTCATGTTGGCAGCCACGTGAGTTGTCACTTCATCAACTAATCTGACGTAGTAGTCATGTATAATTTTTTTTGGTAAATTATGTTTTTAGTCTCCAATCTTTTTACAAAATACACTTTTAGTCCTTTAATAATTTTTTAACCAGTCTTAGTTCTTTTGTTTTTTTATGAAATTCACTTTTAGCCCCTTACTAATTTTCGGTCTTAGTCCCTTAATTATTGTTCCTCATTTTTTTTAGTCTCTTCCATCAAATATCACCATTAAGCGATGATGTGGTAGCCACATTGACAATCATGTGACTTATCGTGTAAACTATTAGTTTGACTAACAATCACTTGATAAAATGTTGCTGGTTCAAGACATTTTTTAGTGGTTCTAAGATGCTTACAAGTTTTTCCCAAAAAAGGGTTTGAAAATTTGGAAAAAAAAGAGAGAGAAGAAAATGCAATAAGCAAAATCAACAACACACAATACACAAATTAACAACCCACTTAAATATTCTCATGACATCAAAACTAGTCATCATCGCCTTGTTCTCTTGCCACCATTGCCACCTTGTGTCCATCCTCTGTGTACGGTATTACTTGTGGAGCAAAAGGATTCATGGGAGTGAGATCGAAATGGAAGAGTTTAGCATGTGTTTGAGAAGTGAGATTGAGGATTAGGGTTTGAAGATTGGAGTTTTGATTCATGTGTTTTTTGATTTTGTTTACTGCATCTCCTTCTCTATTTTTTTTTTCAAATTTCCAAATCATTTTTCTGGCGGTGTAAAATTTTAGTGCTTTAGAGCTGCTAAAAAATGTCTTGTACCAACAACAATTTATCACGTGATTGCTACATCAAACTTATAGTCCACATGGCAAGTTACGTGGTTGTCACATCATCGCTTAACAATGATACTTGAGAGGAGGAACTAAAAGTAATGACGAACAATAGTTAAGGAAATAAGACTAGTTAAAAAATTATTGAGAACTAAAAGTGAATTTTGTAAAATGATGAAGGACTAAGACTAGTCAAAAAATTGACTAAAAGTAAATTTTGTAAAAAAACTAAGGATTAAAAACATAATTTACCAAAAAAATTTACACGTGACTATTATATCAGACTAATTAATGACATGACAACTCATGTGTGCCAATGTGCTTGTCACGTCATTACTTAGCGATGATACTTAACGACAGCCAACAAGGACCAAAAATGTTAACAGAGAAAAAATATAGGAACTAAGACTAGTCAATTTTTTGTTTAGGGACTAAAAGTGAAAATCGAGAAAAGTTTACGAACCAAAAACATATTTAACCAAAAAAAAAGTTATTAGAAATAAATTCATAAAAAAAAGGGTTAAATAAGTTTTTAGTCCTCAAAAGATATGACAAAATTGGTTTTAGTCCTCAGTTTTTTTCTCCTTGAATAAAGTCTCTTAAATATTAAAAATACTTTAATTAAATCTCTGTGCTAAATTCTGTTTAACTTTTCTATTAAATGAAGGTCACATCAGCTTTCAAGTAAAGTATTTTATTGCCTAAAGTGCTCAGTGATAATTTTGAATAAAAAATCATGTAATTATTTTTGCTTTAGGATTAAAAAAAATCTGTGATTTGGCGTTAAAGATCTGATAATTTTATTTAAAAAATATGTTATTAATCTAACTTAGATATAACAGTTGACATGACAACAAATTAATGGTGACTGTATTGACATGACTATCATTTTACAGAAAAGTTAAGTAGAATTTAACACATGAATATAATTAGAGTATTTTTAATATTTAAGAGATTTTATTTAAAAAAAATTGAGAACTAAAACTAATTTTGTTATATTTTTTATAAAAGACCAAAAAGATATTTTCATCCCCCCGCCCGCCCCCCCGCCAAATCAACCAAAAAAGTTGCTCGCGTTGCGTAGCGGAATGGCAAAGGTGAAAATAGCGTAAAGTGCAGGGCATTTTGTGCAACAGAGATGGGACCAAAACGAAAGAAAATTAGGAGCCCTTAGTTTGGCGCTTTCTGCGCCCATCGGCGAACCCAACGCCATTGAGCCTTGAATCATTCTTCACTCGTTTCATTTCAGTCAAACCTCTCTCTCTCTATTCAAATTCAATTTGCAATTCCAATTTCTCGGAGTTGTTTCCATTTTCCGACGAGCCATCTCAAATCCATGAAATAATGTAACTGTACGCGAATGTGAATGCGGTTTCGATTTAGATCCAGATTCATGGGGATTTGCTTCAGCATTGAAGAACAAAACCACCTCTCCGTCTCCGATTCGAACAAGAAGCCTACACCTGCAGGTAACTTCGATTTCCGTTTCGATCCGATCCAATTTCTTCGTCTTTATCGATTAACGTTAATCGGCGTCCGAAATAGGATCAGTAGGTCATGAATCTGGCGCTCCATTGGTTTCAAGTTCGATGAATATCAAAGACCTCCGCGAAGGTGCTGGATACTGCAATGTGGATATTTTCACGTACGAGGAGCTGAGGCTCGCGACGAAGCACTTTCGTCCCGATTTAATTTTAGGAGAAGGAGGCTTTGGAGTTGTATATAAAGGCGTCGTAGACGATGGTGTGAGGTCAGGTTACAAGGTCACTGAGGTCGCCATTAAGGAGCTTAATCGCGAAGGATTTCAAGGCGATAGGGAATGGCTCGTACGTGAACTCATTTTTCCTACTTCTCTTTTTAACATTCAACTCGTTTTATCTGAATTGAATTGCTTCTGTGAACACAGTAGATAAATAATCCCAGCGTTTTACATATGGCAGATATTGTATAGTTGTTCGGTTTTCCACTAGAGTATAGTTTATACACACATTTTGTGTAAATGTTTTACACTGACCATCGACCTATCCGAAATTATGGTAGATATGACTTTTAAAGTAGTTATTGTAAAAATTAACAAATTTACCATTATTAGCATGATAACAATTTGTGATTGGATGATAGTGTAAAGTATTTTTACATTGTTGGTGCATAGACTATTTACCCTTTCCACTATTGCACAAAAATGGGTGGTGTATAGATATAGGGTTAGGAGTGGAGGAAGTTGAGAAGAGGAAATAATGGGCCATTTGTTGTCGAGCATTCTATGTTGAATTTGATTTTGTGTTTGGACAATGAGAATTGATGGTTAGAGTGGAATGAAGGAGTTTATGCAAGTAAAGAGTAGATGGGACCGAACTTAGCTGCATGGTTTTGTTTACTTTGCAGGCGGAAGTTAACTATTTAGGTCAATTCAGTCACCCCAATCTGGTGAAGCTCATTGGATATTGCTGTGAGGACGAACATCGGTTATTGGTCTATGAATACATGGCAAGTGGGAGCTTGGAGAAACATCTTTTTCGCAGTAAGCTTTGCATGAAATTTACAAATGTATCTAATTTTTTAAATTGGACTAAGGTTATATATACTGGGATCAGATTATTACGTAATTAACATGTTATCTGTAATTGGGTTTGTACCAGGGAGGTTGTGCTTTATCATGTTATTGGCTAAGGCTTACATATTTATCTCTTTATGTAAAAGACTAGCTCAATTATGTTAAAACCTTGTGGATTAATGGTGGGAAGCCTTCCTTGAGCTTCAAAGTGGCATAGGCCACCGTCCAGTCTCAATATGTAGCTTGCTTGTGGGGCAGCGAAGGTCCCAAAATTTTTAACACCTTCAATATATTATCCTTTAACCTTCTGCATGATTCTAGAGCACTTGCCTTTTGCATATGTCTTCTATATGGCCCTTAGCATGATGAGTTATATGACCAAACAAGATGTTGAAAAATCTGTTCCAGTTGTAAATGTCCTCTTTGAAATTTAACCTGCTAATAATCAAATAAAGTTCCCAGTCTTGTCATCAATTCGTGTAACAAGTTCCCATTTTTTGTCACAGCTCCCTTTTGACATGGAAGCCTTGAATACACTCATGATTCTTACCATTCAATTCCTTAAGTGCATTGCATAGGTCAATGTAACTGAAAACTAAAAGAAAAAACTGGTAAGGAAATTGCCTCTACTTTACCATCCTAACCATCACACTTTTTATTCATGCTAGGAGTGGGCTCAACATTGACTTGGTCAAAACGAATGAAGATTGCTTTACATGCTGCAAGAGGGCTTGCTTTTCTTCATGGTGCAGAAAGGCCTATCATATATCGTGACTTCAAGACTTCAAATATCTTGCTAGATGCGGTTTGTTGTCTTCTAGATTATTTATATATATAAAAAATCTGGAAAACTAAGTTTTTGTGTTTGAACTAGAGGATGAGATTTGTAGCATTCTCAAAAGTAATATCTTCTTTTTAACATCATAAGATATTTTTAGCTTCTACAAAATTTGAAAGGAAAAAGAAAACTGTTTTCATCTTCCATAAATCTCTTTCCTAATTATTCAACCTGACTTACTAGAGAAAAGACTTGAATTTTAAAAAGACCTGGTATGAAATTTTATTTTAGCATCTTTAGGTGCTCAGCTAATGGAGTGGCCAGAATGCAGAGAGATTGATGAGATTTGCTTAGTTGATATGTCTTTGTACTAATGTGTGGTTTGCAATAACTTGATTCTTTTTGGAGGATTCTTGTCCTCAGCTGCTTTTTCTCTATTTTCCTTCTCTAACAAAATTTATTATTTTATTGATCAAAAAGAAGAAGACTGACTGACCTACTCAATCACATCACTATATTTTCCTTTTCTAAAAAGCAAATTTGAAAGGAGTAATGTAGAAAAACAGGCTGTAATTTTTTAAAAAATTTTACTTATTTGCCACTATAAAACACGTGAATTTTGTCTAGGTTTCTGCTATTTAACATTGAGGTATAAACCTGCAGGATTTCAATGCGAAGCTGTCAGACTTTGGCCTTGCAAAGGATGGGCCGATGGGGGACCAAACCCATGTTTCAACACGAGTAATGGGCACATATGGATATGCTGCTCCTGAGTATGTCATGACCGGTGAGTTACTTGAAGCTATATATGGTGAATTTTTTCATTTCATTCTTCTAAATTCTCTGAAATATCATGAATTCATAAGCAATAAAAAATTGCAATTACTTTCATTTTTTATGTAATTTACACAATTGTTGACATAAACAACTGTTATAAAGACACGTCTGAGCCTTTTTCTGCATGTTGTTGGAAATGAAAGTCTGCATGCATTGCATTGCCAAATTGGACAGGTATTAAATTGAATCCTCTAAATTTCTTTGACCTCGGTATTATAAGGACTAAGGAAAAAGAAACATGTGAATTCCTATATTCTAGATTTCTGCCCGTGGTTGGAGTTTTGTGACGTATTAGAAATTTAGAATTTGTATGATATTTTATGTAATATTTGAACTTTTTTTCTTTCATGATGTCATAATATATCTTAACTTCTGCTTTTGTATTTCATTTTTCTTTCTCTAGATAAACTTTTATAATGAGAAACGAAAAGGTAGAAGTAACTTTGCCCCAAGTACTCAGACGTAATAAATATTATTCACTTGTGTCAAATTTTAGTGCTTTATTTCTAACATTCAGAATGAGGATAAGCCTTAGCGCAACAATAAGGTTGCTGCCTTGTGAATGTGATCACCCACTGGTTCAAATCCTGATAACAGTCTTTCTGCTTGTGGGGTTATGATTGGGTACATTTACCCTTCTCAGCCCCTAATAGGTGAGAGGCTGAGAGCCTTGTGCACTGGACTGTCCTTTTTTATTTCTAACTTTCAGTATATATTACCATTAACTATTTATGGTGTGGGAAACCAATGTTTTTTTCTTGTTGACAGTCCGTTAAATCTTAATTTGATGATCAAGCCACTATTTTAACATGTGCTTCCTTTATCATAGATCAGTGTGAACATCTGTTAACTAACCTGTTTGTCATTATGAACAGGGCATTTGACAGCTCGAAGTGATGTGTATGGTTTTGGGGTGGTGCTACTTGAAATGCTTATTGGTAGGAGAGCGTTAGACAAGAGCAGGCCCAGCCGAGAGCACAACTTGGTTGAGTGGGCCCGCCCACTATTAAATCATAATAAAAAACTTTTGAAAATTTTAGACCCAAAACTAGAGGGGCAATATTTAAATAAAACTGCATTAAAGGTGGCCCATTTAGCATACCAATGTCTTAGCCAAAACCCAAAAGGCAGACCGCTAATGAGCCAGGTTGTTGAAATTCTGGAAAACTTTCAGTCAAAGGGGGACAATGAGGAAGATCAAATCCTTCAAAGTGGCGGTAGCAGTATAACCCTTTATGAGGTTCCAAAAGGCAGCAATAGCACTCCAACTTAGGGCTAAAACCAAACTAAAAATGACGAGGTTTACAGGAGCGAAGCTTGACGAGAAAAATAGCTGAAGCCAGCCTTCAAATGACTAATTTATGTAGTTCCTTCGCCAAAGTTTGTGCTCGAGATAAATCGTCTTCTTCCAGAAGTTGAAGTTTCACCAATGCGGATGGCAATTAAAATGTCCAAAATGTTAACAGGTGGTTCCGGTTGGTGTTCCATATGTTTGTTTGCTTTGAGCAGTATTGGCGAAGCCAATTATATGGCTTAAGCATTCTCCTCTGTTGTTTTTTATTCCAATTTTGAGTGATCAGGACGCTGTTTATTGGAACATTTAACGGAGTTATTGTAAAACATTTTTTTTAATTACTTTCTGCACTCGAAATGCAATCAGTTAAGCATGTTGTGCTTCAAATCAATAGTGGGGATATGAATAGATCAGACGATTTGTTAACTCACATTTAGTTTAAGTTAGGTTATACTTATTTATTAAATAAGTTAGGTTAAATTTGTTTAAAAGCTTAAATATATAATTTTAGGTCGTTTAACAAGTTTTGTAAGTTTAAGAGATTAACCTATTTAACTACTACTGCTACTATTACTAATAATAATTTACTATAATATTTTGATGCCATATGGTTCTGTTTAAAGATTAAGGTCTACCGGTTTAAGTTTATTGTCTACTTATTTAAAAGTCAGACTATAGAAGTCTTTTACTTAAGTCAAACTTTTAAAAACTTAGGTCACATCCATAAGTTAGGTTTAAGCTTCAAATTTAAGAAATAGCTTAGGTTCAAGCTTAATATCATCTATTTCCACCCGTAATCAAATAGTGCTGTTACAATGGATATTTTATGAAATATCTGAGATAAGGAATTATTTGCGGTTATTTACGTACAAATATATTAACAGATTATTTCTTTTCCAAAATCTATCACTTACATTTTTTGACATACTGTATTACTTAACTTTAACAATTGAAACCTTTGTTACTGCCATAAAAAATTATTACATGCTCTCAGAGATTTCCCCCCAATTGCCTGTATGTGGATACAATTGGTCGTTTGTGGTAATATTGTTCAGTTCTTTTCCTTGAATTTAAAGTCTTAGATTGTCAGCTAATTTAGGGCTTAACGAGAATTGATGCTGGGCAAACATGTTCATGTTTAGTGTTTGGCTCCGGTGGCTTATTGGCTTTGGCACAATAGGGAGTGTTTCGAGAACTTTACTAGACCCTGGCAAACAAGCCCCTGTGACGTCCAAAGTAGATTCTGAGAATTAGAAAATGGAAAGGAAGTCTGTATATTAGCTAGTCCTATCCTACCTACTCCCTGGTCGGATAAAGATGAACAGTTTACACATGGAACCTTCAAAGGTGACCGAGCGATGCCAGTTGCAGCAGGTGATTTATGATGATGCTGGCGGTTTTATTAAAAGGCTTCATTCATCATTTAGGAATGTGCACTACGTTAACTGCAGCTGGGGTGTTTTTACTGCTCTCAAGTTGCATGGATTACTGGTTTAAAGTCATCGTTGAAAATGATTCTTTGTCCATTATCACTTCCCACGGCAACCTTGCTCAAGACTCCATGGAGCAGAAGAGATTGATTAAGCGTACACATAATACTGATCGCGAACTAATGGTTGCATTGACTATGGCTAATTTGCATTCATATTGGTTTTCTTTAAAATTTTCAAATGCAGGAATCAAGAAGACACATGCTCAAATACAAAAAATGCAATTTTAAACTTAAAAAAGCCCAACCGAGTAAGTGTATTCACAAATTCAATAAATTTTCATTACTACTAGAGTATCAGTTGGCAAGGATTGCCTTCAAAGAAGATAATTGACTTAAGAGGAAAAAAAATACTTTAATAAAAATTAAAAAGAAACTCGTAACTTATTAGGCATTAAATAAAATATTAACAATTGATTTTTTTTTTTACATAAATACTCGAGTTTCCTCAGGTTTCTCTCAGTGAAGGCACTTTTAAGAACCAAACCCAACTAGTCAAAGTTAAGCCCTGTTTCTTTTACTGTTAGAAAATCAATTTTCACATTTTTGAATGAGAACCACGTTTCAACACAACTTCTGTGAACATTTACAACTATTATTTTGAATGAAATTAATTTTGGTTAAAATTAATTCTAAAGTAAGGTGATTTATATTTAAATATTTTTATTCTAAAAATTATTAGAACTCTATAAAATTTTTAATTCAACCCAAAAACTATTTAAAATTGTTTCAACTCTATCAATTTAAAACCTAAAATCAATTCAACATAACACCATACATGTAAACATTTACCTAAAATCATGTTAACTGATGTGTTGACTAATATTTTAACGTAATTCTGAATCATCTAACATGAATCCAAAACATGCTATCTGTCAACTTTTTCAAAATCAATTATATTTAACTAACACTAAACCGAACATGCACTATCCATTGCCCTGCCACGGTGCTACAAAAAGAACAAAATATTAGCCACTTCGTTGTTTATAAGCAATTCAGATGTAACGAAAACATCTTTCCAAGTTTATACACCAAAATGCACCATCAATCGAAACCCACTATGTGACTCAGCGATGCGCTTTCAGAGCAATAACCTAATGAGAAGCATTGGTTATTATACGGATTATAAATTATGAAAAACATTTTCGAAGAAACGGGAAACAGATGGCTTGGACTTTATTGATCAATAACTCGCTATATAGCCTCAAAAGATCTCAAACGATTTTTGTACCTTTTTCTCACTGCATTTTAAATTTCCTTTTTCAAGCAGAAAATATGTCTAGAAAAAATATAAAAACATGAGGTGTTTCTTGTATTTATAGAAAAAAGAACGATGCTGAAAGAGCCACGCTACTGAGATTCATCCATTGGGTCATGACGATTACAAGATTGAGATCTTAAATCCTGATCATCTTGCCTGGCCTCTTCAGGCTCTACCGACTTGGAAACAGAATCCTCAAGAGCCTCAAGAAAAGACAAAACTGTCAACTTATCTGCCAAGAAAGAAAAAAAGAATCAGCAATATTAAATCATCAAACCAATAATCCGATAATAGTTTCTAACAACATTTTTCTCATTTTTGTGTCCTTTCCAAAAACACATGAAATAGTGAAATACCAATTTCATCTAAGACAGCCATACAACACACAAAGACATGGAAGTTCGAATGAAAATGCTGCGAGACAATCTATGAGTTGTGTTCAATGACAATTCCCTTTTCCCATTATACCACCCCATACCAAATTTGAGAAAAATTTGTGATACTGAAACCCCTACCATACCAAATAGAAAAAAGGGAATAAAGGGGGAAAAATGACAAGTCCATCAGCACCCATTATACAGATCCTACAACTGAAGCTAGCTTAGAGAAGAAACTACTACTGTGGGCATTAAAAACGCTAGTATAGAACTTAATAATACTTAGGCTAGGCTAAAGACTAAGAAACTACTACTCACATTTACTTGGATCAATTCCAAACTGAGACAAGTCTATCTGTCCCGTTCGAAGTACCTATAGCAATAAATGAATAACAAACACATTAAGTATATTTTGAAGAGAATGTAACATAAGAGAAGTGAGGCACTGCATTCTCACATAAGTAAATGAATCTACTTGCTGACGGAAAGGTGGGCTCTGCAACAACTCCAATATCTCTTCTGGAGACCACTTACCCTACACCAAAGAATATTGCATGAATCTGTAAATGCAGGAATACTGAACCTCAATCACCATATTGACATATACCTCAGGTAAGTAGGGAGCTAAACGCTGCTCCAAAGGTAATGTCTCCATTAATGGCATTATTAGATCAGGCTTCAATATATCCCCAAGTCCCAAGCCTAACGAAATACAAGAAAATTGTCAAAGTAGATCCATATTTTATGAACATTTTGCCCCACAATAAGATACAAAAAAATCTTATTCCTACTAATCCACTTCATCATGATAGATGATTTTGAGAGTACAATAAGTTTTCAGAGACTACATTGACAGTCATAAGTTCCAAATCAAAAAGCACGATACCAGCAACAAACATGAAAGTTTGGATATCATAAATTTATAATAATGCACACGTATGTTAGACAATGACACCCCCCCCCCCCCCCCCCAAAAAAAAAAAAATACTATCACTCCAGTGGTGAACCAAACATTGTTACTCATAACTGAGCAAATAAAATTTCATATCCTGGTTAGCTGATATATGTTTCCCTCTCATCATCCTTGTGAAAAATGTACTTCAGTATGGGCTATACAGTCTCTAGTTTGACTTTTGAATGTAATAGCATGCAATATTATCTGTTGACACACATCTTTATTATTGTATTCATACATAACCAGGAATGGAATATAGTATCGAATGATTACCTCCATCAGGATCAACAATACTATCTGCAAACATCTCATCAGAAAAATAACAGGTTAGGTCTCAATCATTAAAAATACATAAAAGATCTCCTTCAATTGAACTTATTACCTGCAGGCCCAATGTTACTCAATATTCTCTGGAGATCTTCCAATTTAACCGGACCAGAAGACGATACATCACTAGTTGCTTCCACACCCAAGTTTGGGACAACTAAGTTTGCAGCTCTTTTTAACAACAAAATCCAATACATTTAGTGTCCAGTCGTGGCTATATATAAGAGTAAGCAAGAAGAAGGGTTGGATACCCTTTGATAACTAAACTACCTCCCTAAATGCATGATCACATCACAGCTTTGGATTCACTTTTGTTCAATTTTGTCTACACTGAATAAAAAATAGAGTTGAGATTTTAACAACTTCATAGTTTGTTATACATATGTTTGTATTTTATCACAATCCCAACCCAACCATTGATTTTCCAATCAATGGTCATAACTCAAAAGTTTACCTTATAAAATGCACCCTTCATTTTGGAGGAACTAAATCTTAGAGGAAGAACGATATGATTCACTACAACCTTAAATAACATCATTTCATGTTTATAAAAGAAAAATTGAAGATATTTAGCAGTGAGATGAATAATGAAGCCATGCTTCATTTGGTATTTACTACATTGGCTGGCTGAGATGAGACAATTTGCTAATGAAAAGAATTTGGTAGTTTAAAACATGACATTCAGGCCTTTACTTTCTCTTCATTTAAGAATTATTTGCTATAAAAGCAGCAAATATTGCATCCAAATCAGATCTACTTGATGTTGGTTCTAAGCTCAAGAGTAATGATGATTCTGATTTCAACTAATTCATTGAACTTACAAAAGGCAAGGGTACAAAATTCACAGCCATGTTCCAGGGATTCTGTTTTGAATCAATCAGTCTAGCACAAAAAGGATATAAATCCATCTAAAAGGAAGAGGATATACACTAAATTCTACTGGCAAAAAGGAACCACCCATATTAGATTTGGCGAGTGCACCATCTCTAACAGAATGGAGGTATCTAGCAAATGGGTCAAAAATGGGAAGTAAATAAAAGAGACAGTACAGAGTGAGAAGATCTGAAAGATTGAATAAACACAGAAAATTCATGAGGATGCATTATTTTCCGCCTTGATTGGAACTTTACCAGAATTTCAGCTGGTACCAAAAAAGGCATTTTGTAGCAATAAGTGCAAATTACTTTCATCAATTACAAGAGAAAACCAGACCAAGAAAACAAAACTCATTAATCATAGCATCTGCAAACATTTGAATATCCAAAATACATCAGTACCTAGATGAGATGTCATCCTCAGCCATATCTTCAGAAACTTGAAGTGGAAGGGACCCATCAGGCTCCTCTTCGCCAAGTAACTCTGTTAATCAGTATATAATTGTCTTTTATTTCTAGAGATAAAAGTTTGAAGCATGTTATATATTGGCTATTTGCCTATGTCACACTGAAATAACTGTAGAACTTATTCATAACAATATCCAAGAATCAAAACCACATAAAAGGTTGCCAACTTGAAAATTTTTCAGTAGTGTTCCACAGCTAGAGAGCACCTCTACATATATAATCATAGTACTTGGGTTCACCTATTAGACAGTGGATTGATGAAATTTAGGATTCATCAAACTACGTATAAGATAATATGGAGCCAACTCAGACTACTTGGTCTTGTAATATAGCTCCAATAACAAGAAAATATGGGCCACCTTAATCAAAAGGATCCAACAACCCAAAAAAAAAACAACTATAAAATGCTTTAGTGTTATATATTCCCATAAAACAATAACAGAAAACTAAACAAAAACATCAATCTAAGATTAGAAGAAGTTATACTTGTGGGATCTGTCAATTACTGTCCTTAAGCGATCAATGAAAGTCTATGACACATGGGATACTTCCAAATAGTAGTTGTACCCATACCAGGTATGTATCAGTATCAGTTACCACTACTAATTAAACTTCAGTATGTAACCAATACTCACTTATCACTTGAGTACAGAGGTCCACCCAAAACACCAAGTTTAATATCTAAGTTGTTTGATTTGCTGCAGAATAAACCATAGAGCTACTTAACTCCTCAAAACTTGTGTCTTAAATATTTTTGCTGACTTGAGTTAAAATGTTGTGAATATTGTATTTAATTAACGATTTAATCCCTTTATAGTTTATGTTTTTATATTTTTTATGTCACATCCTGTATTACTGATCCCCAAGCTCGTAGAAATTTTGTTGTATCCCATAACCATACCTGTACAGATACAAGCACCCGTACCCATTTCCATGCAACTTAGATGAAAATTAAGAACCATTTGAAACGTGTTCAATGGTTTTCATGTATTCTGAAAACTTTTCGCAATAATAGAGTTGAATTACAAAGGAATATGTATACTTCTTGAAAAGAAGTGGTTTCCAATTTATTAAATTTCTCTAAACTAAAAATCAATAATACAAAATTAAAGCAAACTCTAATAATATTTAAAAAGTGACATAGAAAATTGCTGTCATGACTGCTTTGCTTTCATTTATATTACGAACAAAATCCTATTTCACAATGAGATTTAAGCAGAATGACAGAAGGCTTAAGCTAGAAGAAAGGAAGCACAGTGTTTTCTACTTTAAAGCAAAAAGAAAAGCCACTTACCTAATGGTTTATTAATGTAATCATTCACAGCGCTACACAGTTGTGAGTCATTGTCAGTATTTGATTCCTAGACACAATCAAGGATCATGTAGAAATGTAAGAACTAATTATACAGGAAAAGCACTTAGGTAGATAAGAGGATATTAAGTAATAAGACCAACCTGCATCCAGAAGAAGAACTTCCTGTCATTGCTATTAAACTTCAATATGTAAACCCTTCCAGATGTTTGATTAACCTACACAACCAAGAATTCGAGCAGTCAGAATCATCAAATAAATAGTATAACCAAAATGATTGACAGTAAAGCAATGGAACCTTCTCAAAAATAGCCTCATTGGGAAATATTATCTGATCCTGTGTTAGCTTGGGTCAAGAAAAATCAAGATAAATCCAGCAAGAATCAACATAATGTTTTGACTTTCAAATATCATAGTGATACAGTATAAACAGAATGATAATCAACAGAATAATGGACTACTGGTCAGAAAGAAGCAGGAAGCCAGGAAGAAGAACTCAGAAAACATCAAATTTGACGACAATAATCAAATTGCACTTTGAATTAAAGATGTAAAAGAAACAAAAACTCCTGGAACATGACATATCAGATACCTCCACTGGATGAAAGAGACTTTGAGTTATTACATTGAGAACAAACTAAGTGAAAGATTAATAAGTTCACAGCTCAATCTGTAGCCTTCAGTCACCCATCGCTCTTTACACAAAATGAAATCTTAAAACTTCTGTGCACATTTCACAACCCACAACAAAAAACCTGTTTCACTGTTTCTTATTAAATTTTTGAAAATAAGAAATCAAGTGAAAACAAGGTAGCATTTTTGTAATTATTTTTAAAAACTGGAAATGAAAACAGACATGCTTTCTCAAACCAAAAAGCCCTTAAATTTTTGTGTCCTAAGTATCATCCTTGCATTTGCTTTAATCAAATACCGGCTAGTAATTTCTTGACTACCACCTGCATTCACACAAAATGATGCTTTTGGAGACATGTCTTGATAAGCTATTAGAAACACCCCAAACCAATTCATTTCAGCAATAATAATAATAATAATCTTGCATGTGTATATATATATATATATATAAGTTTTGCATGTTCCGGATAATTTATTCATTAGAAACCATTATCCTTTTCTAGATATGTTATGCCACCATGCAGCCATCTGTAATAAGAACAACATCACAGACATTTCTTGACACATTCAACCAAGCGGCTAATGAGGAACAACAAAGGCCATGATAGCAAAATGGGAAAGAAACTAACTGTTTCAATTTTCTTTAATCTGATCTGACATGTCCTACAAAGGTTAGCTTAACCTGTATGCCTATTGTCTGAACTTTTGTACACTGTTTGCTACTCTTTTACATCTTTTCATTCTGCTGTAGGCATCATATTCCTCATCATCAAGTGTTCTTCTGATCAATTTCTAGACAGAAAATAACAATTTGCTTCTAGCAACAGTTTCTGCAATTTATTAAACTTTTTCTACTTATTATTATTACTAGGTCAGAGCAATCTTCTCCAACAGTTTCCATAGGCCATGGCAATAATATACCGAAGTGAAGGTATCATGAACTCATACAACATTTCCTTCTTTTTCTTCCACATACTAAATGAGGAGTGTGCAGGAGTGCTGTTGAAAAAATTTCAAAAAAATCTCCATTTTCTAGAACTTAGTATCCCATATTTTTCATAAATAAGGAAAGTTAACAGTTGGAAAAAAAAAAGTAGCAATAAATAAGGACATGTCTGGATCTCCAAGACAAATAATCAATGAAGGTTCTAATCTACCCCCATAATTTTTTTATAACTAATGATGCTATTTAAATTTTAGGCATTCACAATGTTAACCTGTGGTTCAAAATGTATCATTGTCCCACTTAGCCTCAGGTTTCTTCTGTCAGAACTTCAACCCCTGAACTTTATCATATCTATTTCATTACAGAATACTTGAATCAGCCTCACACAAAACCAAAAAATATTCACTGGAAGAGAATAACAAAAACAGAATCAAGAAACTAGAGAGTACAAAATACTTGCACTAAAAAGAAGGAACATAATTGTGCGTGACTTAAACGATGATGACCAAGTGTAAAAAATTGGGGAGGGAAAACAAAGGATACATCTTCAACAACATTTTGTGTGCGATCAAGCCACTGAAAATGGACTAATCCCTCCTCACCCTGAGACAAAAGCAATCACTTTATAAAATTCAGTGGCAGTAATGGGTTTAAAACAAAAGGAATAATAAAGATAAGTATTCAACATTCAAGTAAACCATACCCTAGCAATTCGAACAAGTCCTTTCCGTGTATCAGGAACAACCCTTCTTCCCTCAAGAAACATTTTACCAGCACGGAACTCCAGCACAACTTCCTGTTAATATATATTTTATCCAACGAAAAAACAAAGAGGAAAAAAACACAACGAAAAAACACCTAACTCTTCGATCCCAGATCACTTTGACTCTATTCATCAAATTCAAAACAAATTTAGCATTAACTTCAAATCACAATGGCAAACCACATATTGCAACTATAACTCACACACATCTTCCTCTACATTTCAAGTATTTTGGATTACTTAATGCAATAAACTTTCTAGCACAGCACTACCATAAGCTTTCCACAACAATCCAGATTGTGTTTGGCTCAACATAGAGAAAACTCCATGACCGAATAAAAGGGAGGGCAATCATTTATTTTATTCTTTTAATTTTTTTTATAAATGTAAAATACAAAGGCAGTATTACCTGAACTTCTGGAAAAGCATCTACTGAAGACGAACTCATAGCTCCAGATTGCGAACGAACTACATAACATCAATCAATTACAAATAAATTCAAAATACAAAACTAAAAAAGTGCAGACATGTATTCTAAACGATGTAGAATATCCGTTACTTTTCAGCCAGTTCAAGTAAATTTTTTTAAGAGAAAGCTCACAAAAAAACCCTAGAGGAAGAAATATGAACTTACAAGTGCTCAGTTGATATCACTCAACGCAAAGCAAGGGAAAGGGAAAGGGAAGAAAATTGAAAAAGATAGAGCGCACGCAGCACAAATCGAGGGTTCCTCTAATTTATTTTTCACTCTTCTATGCGCTCTCTTTTCCCATTCAACCTTTGTCTTCAAAAAAAAACTACGGGAATGGCATTCGCCGCTGTTTTTTTTTTAATTAATTTGCTTTTAAAATATTTATTTATTTATTTAATTTCCTTTTCTTTTCTTGGAAATAAAAAATAATAAATGCAGATTCTTTTACCAAAATAGTGCGATTAAGTTTGAATTTTATCACTTCAGAAACCAAAAAAATAAATAAATTGAATTCTATCAACGTAATACAAGTTTTAAAAAATTTACTAAAATAAAATAAGTCATACTTTTCGTATTCAAGAAATAAAAAAGCAAAGGTTTAATTGTATTTTAATTTCTTGGAAATTGTAATTGTGTGATTTTGATTTCTTATGATTCAATTGTGTGAATTGGATCTCTTAACTTTCTCTTATTTACAATCAAGTCCCTTCGTCAATTTTCTATTAAATATTTAATAGATTTTACTAACGTGACATTGATGGTTAACATTTAACTTTCTAGAGGGTATTATCGTAACTATTTACTCTTTATTAGTGAAATAGCAAAATTTCATATAAATTTAAACAACCTCGAGAATTTGACATTCGTATCAATAAATGAGAGTACCCAATGTACCCTACAAAATCCTTAAGAAAAGTGGAAAAGGCATAAATCAAGCCTCAAACATTGAGGTCTTAAATACAAAACATAAGTCATTAAGTCTATGCTACTAAAAGCTATAAAGGTCTAAGTCAAGTCTCCTTCCCTTGCTCGCAACTTAAGGCCCATAACTTGTCAATCTGGAACATAAATTTGAATTAATGAGACAAAGTCACGACGAGTGAGTGCCCTATGGACACAAAATGGTCGTGCATAGTATATAATATAGAACATAGAAAAATTTAACATTTATTCATCATAAGTCATGGCATTAAAACACATAAGCACACTCTTTTACCTTGTGTTAAGTGCATCATTCATTTTTATAGATCACAACTTAGCATACTTAATTTAAATCTTATCCTTGTTGTCCTATGACAGATTTGAGCTCAAAATCTTCAAGAGATGTTTTTCTTACTATTGACATACACTTTTCCCTTGTCAAAAAGGACTAAAGGGACTCTTTAAGGACTAAAGGACATCTCTTACCACTCTTTGAGGAACAAAGGGGAAGAAAACCCTTCCATTGTCAAAGAGAATACTAAGTCTTATGCACGCTTTCTTAGTAACATTCATCTTACATAATCTTTTATGGACCAAAGGGGTTACTACCCTCCTTTGCCAAATGAGACCTTTAAATCATTCATTCGGAGGTATAATCATCATATTTCATTCATGCACAAGGATAGACATTACATTGCATTTATACATAAAGATAGAAGAATTATATGGTAGTTATAGTAGTCAATTTAACACACCTACAGTTTCAGGAGTCTCACGCTTAGCACGATTGACCTTGTGCTTCGCGTGCTTAAATGGTGCTTAGCACCATTACACAGGGTAATAGACATAACTCTTTGTTGGCCCTGTGCTTAGTACAAACCACACAAAATTACAAGTCTCACACATAATGCGACTAGTTCTCACTTAGTGCCTCAAAATAGAGATTTCAGGCACTTCTCTAGAGATAATGTGCTTAGCAACATTTAGGGTCACTTCGCACCACAACCAAAGCCTCAACCCAAGGGTTCTAGAGTCTCGCGCTTAATGTAGATAATTGTTTAATGTAATTCTGCGGGAATAAAGGCCCTGCTTGGCTTCCTAGGCAACCAAAGCACAGTCACGTACATCAAAACATTAATAGAGTCTATAAATATCAAAACCTCCATATTAAAATCATTGATCACACAATAAAATCCCAAACCCAATTAAGCCCTAACTTAGTATATTCATGACATTCATCATTAGAAGAAAAGCAATAAATAAACAAATAATGGGGGTAAGGATAACATGTCAAAGGTTGCATTCACCTTGAGATTGTCTAAGCTTCCTTTATGGGTGAGTTGACTCCTCCTTTTTTCTCTTTTCTTCTACCTTTCTCCCTTCTCTCCTTTTCCCCTTTCTCTACTTTTCTTTTCTCTCCTTCTAAGTGAGAAGTGGTGTGTGTATGGCTTAGGGTTTACTAACTTAACTCTTTATTGGCCCCTGGTAGCCTATTTCGTTAATGTTAAGGCCTAAATTTAATTAATGCTCACAGACTTCCCTAATAAACCCAATTAATATTTATTTAATTAAATTAAATCTACTTTGAGTGTTACATAACATGGTAGGTGACATGGCACTAGCATGCTGACACGTTAATTTTCTTTATTGGATGAAAACCAAATAATGTTTTAACTAAGTATGGAAGAGATCTTGAAGTTCTCTCTCTCTCTCTCTATGACACACACACACACACATATAAAGTGACTATTTTCTTTATTAACTAAAGTCAAGTAAGTACTTAAAACATTTAATTATCTGCAACGCCTTATCTTAAAGCATGAAGGTGATTATATTATATTATTATTTGTTACAGGACATTATGTGTATGAAGGCAATTTTCTTTATTGGATGAAAACCAAAAAATGTTTTAACTAAGTATGAAAAATATCTTGAAATTATCTCACATTTATGTATATAATATAAAAGAACTATAGCTTGAGAGAATATTAACTTTGGTCTAAGGGAATTATAATATACAGGGACAAGTGAATGAAATATTACTTAACAACTATAAGTCTAAAAGAATCAATAGTCTCTTGTCTAAAAGAATTATAATATACATGAACATGTATAAACATACATGGACATGTATAAAATGACACATAACATTGACTTTAATTAAATAAATGCTATTTTATTAATTGTCTTTTTTTTACTATGTTATAGGTGTGAAATATCTACCAACTTTGTTGATAACTAATTTTTGCTCGAGACTTGACTAACTACATATAGTATGATCTCTTCTTTCAACCACTTTTTTTCATCCACAAAGCTCAAATTCGAGTCCGGTTTCACATGAACCAATGTAATGTTGGTAATTGTATTTTTATTAGGAAGAATTTTTTCATAAATGTTATTTTTTTTCATAGTTTTTTGTGTGGTCATGTTTACTTTGCTCTTTATAGAAATTAAAATTATAATTATATAAGAAGATATCCTTATAGTATAAGTTTATTAATTGACTTTCAAATTCACAATCATATCATTTTGCATAGATGCTTCATCATTTTCGTTTACTTTTTTATATTAATTAAATAAGTAACATTTTCACACACATTACCTTGTTTACTACCAACTTGGAGAAATTTATTAAGTTTCAATATATATGTTGATTTGAGTTGATAAATATCATCTGTCCAAAAAAAAAAAAAGTTGATAAATATCACATTAAAATTGTTGATAAAATTACTATTTTATGTAAGGAAATAATCTTTTAGCTTATTTATGTATTATATTATTGTGTCATGTGCTATAAACCAAAAGGCTAAACATTTAGTTAAAATATATGATATATGTGTATCTTACCATTAATGTTATAGATTATTATAATATTTTATAACATTAATTGATGTTTGTATTAGATACCCAATCACATAAATGTTGTAAAATGGAGAGAAAATGATAAAAACAAATTTTTGCATAACAAAATATTGATTTTGATTATGCAAATATTAATGTTTATTGCTTAAATATTGCCTTTCAAAATTAAATTCCTTGTAAATGTTATTGAATCTTCTGTTTTATGCATTAGAGCATTAAAGTTGTTGTTCACGTAATTATTATGTTTTCAAGCATATTAGTATATTTTCTCGTATTGATTTTTACATATATTTTTCAATAAAAAATGATTGTTCCTTGTGTTGATATCAATATTGTACTATATTTAATAGTGCAAAATAATTGATGGTTTCGAAAGAATTAATATATTGTTATAATAGAAAAGTTTGTGAAACTTATTAAGTTTGAAACTATCCACTAAAATAGATACTACACCAAACCAACAAATGATGTAGAGTTTAATATTTTGATATCATGAAAATTATCTCATATGAGATATGTGGATTGAGGATATTGTTGATATATTTCTTCAGTTTGTGCTACATGTTTATTAGTACAATTAAATCACATACTATTGCAAACTAGAATTTAATAAATTATAATATGTTTGCTGCCTGACATAACCAATTGGGTTATTTCAAATAAACTATTATGAAAAAAATAATTAAAGATTTATGTAGACATTTGTTAAAGAGATAGAAAAATTTTTAATTTAATAAATTTCCATGTGCAGCATATTGAAAAAACCTAGAATGAATCTTTTACATTTTTGAAATGTATACATCATAATATCCGTAGTTTAATAAACTTACCATATGAACCATTTAGATATTTTATGATTTTAATCAACGCATTAACTAAGTGGTCAATGTTTGTTAATTATCAACTTGCGACCTATAATTTATGGCTTTACTTACTCAATTTTTTTTTTCTGACTAAAAATGTATTCAACTAAGAAAATATGCCTTGATAATCTTGGTAATTTTACATTAACATCTTGGAACATATGTTCATACAATTCTATTTGAGAACACACAATTGCATGATGCAACATCGATTCACATCAAAATATTATAAACCCTCTCATTTGTAAATAGTTTTTGGCCAAAAACTTGATATTTTTCATCTATTTTTTTTTGGAATTTAAGTTTTTTGCTTTATTGTTTCACAATAACAAACTAAAATGTGTCATCAAATGAGATTAGGAATATATCTTGCATATTTTCCATTGATAATGAGATATCTTTAATCAGTGGTAGGATTCATGGTTCATTATGTTAATTGTCATTTTGACCAACTAGTTTTTTAACATTGGGAGGAGCTATTGAAAAAAAAAAACATTCACCAAAATTAATTATCATTATCTCATTTTGGTTTTTGTATAAAATAATGTACATCAAAAGTTTAAAGAATATTTCACTAAGAAGCCTTAACAAATGAATTACCGACTTATTTAATGATCCAAAAAAAGTGACTAAATTATATGTATCAACTCTTAATGCTCCAACAAAAAAATATATTACTATATTCCATTTCATTTTATATTATTTCGCTACACTCACCATAGATATCTAAACTAGCTCGACATGTTATTATGACTAATCTCCAAAAAGTTAAGTAAAATTACTAAAAAAAAAGAATTTAATTAAAATACACTGATAATATGAAGTTTTTTATATTGTTATCTAATTATGAATTATTTTATAATAAAAAATTATTAATTTTTGTTATAATTACTTTTAACTCATTGTTTGTTTTAGAGGAAAATGGAAGGAAGGGAATGAAAAAGAGTGAGATAAAATAAAAATATAAAATTTCCACTCTTTATATGAGAGGAAAAATAGGAAGAAAAGTTTCTATGTGAGACACACACATTCCCCCCCCCCCCCAAAATGACATGAAAGGGAAGGAAAATGAAGACTTTTTTTTGTATAGTACAAAAAATGAAAAAAATAATTTTATATTGAGAAAAAATAATGAAATAAAAAAATATCATTTTTAGATTAAATTTAAAATTTTAATTAATATAAAAATATTTTTTATATAATTTATTTATTTATTTTTACTCTTTCTTTTATTTATCTAAACAAGATTTTTTTGTTAACCTTTTTCCATTTTATTTCTATCCATTCAAATTCAAATAACATATATTTTTGGCTAAATTATACTTTCGGTCCCCTATAATTTTCAATCTATGATTTTTGTCTCTTTATTTTTAATTCCACAATTTTAGTCTTCTAAATTTTAAAAATTTGTAATTTTGGTTCTCATATTTTTAATTTCACGATTTTAGTCCTCTAATTTTTAAAAATTCATGATTTTGGTCCTCCTATTTTTAATTTTGTGATTTTATTTTCCCAAATTTTAAAAATTAGCAAGTTTAGTCTAACCATTAAATGTTCATTCATTGACTGTTAATGTCTCAAAATTGAATATAACGTGACATTAGTTTGTTAAATATTATTTATCAATCACGTATTTAGTTTAATGTCACATCATAGTTAAAGTTGATGCATTAATGATCTAACAGATAAACATTTAATAGTTAGATCGAAATTGCAAATTTTTAAAAATTAGAAGACTAAAATTATGAAATTAAAAATAAAGAGACTAAAATTATAAATTTTTAAAATTGAAAGACTAAAATCACTGAATTAAAAATAGGGAGATCAAAATCACAAATTTTTAAAAATTAAATGACTAAAATTACAAAATTAAAAATAAGAAGACCAAAAATATGATTTAGCCTATATTTTTTTCCTTTATTTCTATTTCATTTTTATTCTCCTAATTTCTTTTCCTCTTCTTATTTTTCTTTATTTCAGTTATTATCCTATGAAAGACGTCGTAAATAAAATATTTAGATTAACCTTCTATTAAAATTAAACTGAAAAAAAAATAGCGAAATAGATTCAGGGTTGCAATTTCGTTTGAATTGGAGAGATGCCAGATAGATACTACCATATCACTGTGCTTGTAGGAGCGTCGTTTCAATTTCAACTGCTGCTTGATGCTTCGTGCTTGCTCTGTTGGCAAAAGCATATTCATCTGTTTCCCCAGACATCATCAACATCGTTTTCATTCCTTACTCTATCGTTCCATGAATACCCAACGCGAAATGGAAGTTCAAGGTGAAACTGAAAGTCACGTGCATTACAACCACACTCATCCCTCCAAATACGCAAGATGGACTGCTAGGTAACTTTTTTATTATTTTGATTTTATATTTGACATTGATTTGATAGCAATCTTCTACAGACGAATATTCGCTTTGATTTAATTGGAATGGTTTCACAGGGAGAGCTTCCGATTTATGTATGCAAGGCCCTGGCAACGAGTCAATGATTTTTACTTCAACATTGTCCGTGGCAACTTGTCTCTGCCGCTTCTCTTTGGAGCCCAGGTGCACCCACCCTCATCACTCACCTTATTTTGTAATTTCCGGATTTTAATATTTGAGCCCTAATTTCTGATTTCGATAGGTTCAGTTCAATATAAATGCAATGCTATCTTATGCGTGATTAGGTGTATAGAGTACAGCGTTTAACTATTTGTATGTTAACTCATGACTTTCTATCAGACACTTCTTGATCATAATGATACTGGAATTGCAGCACTTTCTGATGAAAGTGAGTTGGAAAGTGTTGCATCTGAGGATTGCCGTGGGAGGTGGGCAAGGGCGACGTTCAAAATTATTCTGTCGTATCACGGGGGTTCGTTTGATGGGTGGCAAAAGCAGCCAGGCTTGAATACTGTCCAAAGGCAAGTTGCTCTTCTTACAACTTCAGTCTTGTGGATATTGCAAACTGCATGATTTAGGAAGCATCGATTAGTTGTCCAGGACTCATACCAATAGTTGGATGGGATTTTTTTATTTTTTTTCCCCTTCTTATTACAGAATTAAGAGGCAGCAGGTTTGCGGTTTTGGTCACACATATAACATGCCTTTGCCAATTAGCTTTCTCTTTTTGTACTTAATTATTATGTTTATAAAACATCCGTGACCTAGTACTTGATCTTTAAATTGCATATAAACATATTTGACAAAACTGTGATACAATTAAAACATGCTACAATTGTTTCCTTGTCTCTTCCTTTACTGCTTCATGCTCCCCCTGCTGGATTCGAAACACTTGCCTTTTATTTTTGTAACAATATTAACATGTACGGTAATCCAAAATGAATAATTATGTTAAGATCAATTATCTTTTTATTGGATGGTCATTCTGCTTCTTGCTCTTGTACTCATTTCTTCATGCAGCAAAGTAGAAGGGTCACTTGGTAAATTTGTCGATGAAAAGAAAACTCAACTGCTTAAGGACAAAGGTTTGCCTATTGAAGGTTGTGCTGTTGTTGCTGGTCGTACAGACAAAGGAGTGACGGGCCTTCAACAAGTCTGTTCTTTCTGTAAGTCATTTCCCTGTTCTTAGCAATGCTTTTGCTATGTCCAAGCCTTCGTGTGTGTGTGTGTGTGTGTGTGTGTGTATATATGTATATGAATTGTCACACACTCTGATTTCAGCATATAAGAAGATAAAACTGGAGTCCCAAAGTCTCTCTTATTTGGGACAAAGATTGTTTATCACTATTCAACCTCATGTTTATGTGCTTATAGTTATACAATCAGCAGTAAATATTTTGATTGATTTACAAATTTTTGACTTCAAATGTCCTAATGTCTGACTTCATTTGGTATGGTATCTTAGATGCCAAGACATGTATGATGTCTTTGTTTGGTTAAACTTAACAATAACAGACATCTAACATTGAACTTCAAGGAATACCTTTTCCTAATTTTGTACTTATATCTCAATTTATTGCATCATAAAATTTATGAATTTTACTATCATAAAAACTGAACATTTTATAGTTATTTGAAAATAAAAAATTTTCTTGTTAAAATATATAACAATTAAATTTAATAAATTTCAAAGTGTAATGGTTAAACTGTTATGGTTGAGGGGGAAAAATTGGTAAGTCAATAATCATGGTCAAGGTTCCTGCTCAAGCATCTTTGTATCCCATGAATCTGACAGGGCATCACATTCACATGCCCTTACTCAATAAGTATCTTAGCTGTATAAAGGGCATCTGAAATGCCTATGATCTTCCCATATCCACACACAATAGTATCTTTGACATTTGGGATCAGCAAAATGCCTCCAAACTGTGATACTGTTCTTCTTCCAATCAGATTTAGGATTTTCTGCCTTGCTCTAGCAGGAATTGATTGGGTTCCTTGTTTCCTCACAATGGCTCCCGGTAATAAGGGAAACTCTTGGTAGGCTTTGGGAATTCGGATGGTTAGGTTACTTGTCTTCTATAGACGCAAAATAAATCATAAATGAAACTAGAATACTCATTTTGTTTTATTTTTGGTGAAGATTTAAATTTTTGTTGTCAAGTAGGGAAAGTTCTTTGGCTTGATGTGATTCTTTTAAGTCTGTTGTCTACAATATGGATAGTTCCTTATAGGTTACTTGAGATCTATAATTTGGTTCTTTTAATGAATAACTTATGGAGGCAAGTCCAAGTGTACCAGAAGCTTAACTAAAACCCATAAAAGAAGAAAGAAAGAAGTTATCACCATCATTAGGTCATAAGGCATAGACAAGGACTATAAGAACTTTTGATAGAAATTATTTATAACATATGAAATACTAACTAAAGCCTGCTATCAGATTTTGAAAGAACCAAAGAAATCCTTCTTCAATACTTCAGTAGAATGTTCCCATGTTCTTATGTATGGAATCAAGAACACTAAAACATTCTTGCATGAACACGTTATAGTCTTGTAGGAAATAGCTCTAATTATGTAGGCTATATTTTTCAATGTAGTAAATTATTGTTATGTCATGAAAGGAAAGAAAATGTTCAGACATTACATAATTATTTTATTTTATTTTTCCAATTATTGAGGCATGCAGGGTGGGTGGGTTAGAGGGTTGATTTTTAGCATTCTTCAGTTTTGGTTAAGCCTTTTTGCCCCTGATCTAGGGTTCATTATATACAGACACGTGGAAGAAGGATATTAAACCAAGAGATATTGAGGATGCTATCAATCATTCAGCACCAGGAAAACTTAGGGTCATATCAGTTTCTGAGGTAATATCCTTTTTAAGTAATCTGCAATGTGAAGCTAATATTTGCTAGAGTTATCAATTGCCTTGAATCCAAAGAAAATGAAAACAAAAATGTGGCTTGCAGAATTGAGTTCTTTGTTGTTCACATTGCACAGAATAGTTAATCTGATAAAGTATGACTTATTGTAGGTATCACGTGTCTTTCATCCTAATTTCTCTGCCAAATGGCGGCGTTATCTTTATATTTTCCCACTCACCAATGGAGGGTATAGGGACCAAAGTAGTGACAATGGGGAGTTTTGTGAAAGTTTTAAATATAACGAAATTCATGATTCTGCCAGCAAGGATGAGTTAGAAAATGAAAAGAAATCTTATGTGTTCAGCATAAGCAAAGTAAACCGGCTTTTGCGAAAATTAGAAGGAAAATTGCTATCCTACAAGATGTTTGCCCGCGATACAAAAGCTTCAAGAAATGAGTAAGAACTTAATTTTTGAATTTTTATCTTTACTCACTTCATTATCTCATTCATCTGCAGTGCACATTATAGAAACTACCACATAATATTTTTGGGAGGGTAGCAAAATTTAATGATTGTGTGATTATTATTTGGAATTGAATCTTAAATTGTTTCCATAATTTCAGATGAAACAAATTTAAGTGGTAGTTTTTAGTTTATGAGCACTTAAGGAATAGTTGGCCCACCTGTTAGAAATATAACATAGAAATCATTCATGTGTTTTCACCTAACAACTTAAGCTTTTGAGATAGTTGATTCATGAGATGGTATCAAAGCCTTCATGACCAAGAGCTCTAGAATTTGATTCTTGCTTCCTTCATTCTTCTAATAAAATAAGTTTAATTTTAGCACGAAGTAGGTGGGCCTATGCATTGTCCATTCTTCAAGGCTGAAAGGGCTCTTGCGTGAGGGAGAATGCTAGCAATATAATATAAAAAACCATTCATGTGCTTTCACCTAATAGTTTATGCTTTTGAATTTGTTGTTTCTTGACACCACTTACATATTTCCTTGGCGTTACCATGACTTATAAGAGGGGAATTGTCACTCATTGAATGGGCTTATGACTGTCATTCTGTTTCAGTGGTCCACCAACTGAGTGTTTTGTTTACCATGCTCGAGCTATGGAAGTCAGACTGCCTCCAACTGTGAGTGCCATGTAACCTTTTTTTTGGTCTTTCCTTTATCTCTTTTTTGTTTCCCACAATTGTTATTCTATAATCAAAATTATTTGAGTTTGTGGGCCTCTTGGTATGTGTGGTTAAGCTTGTGGATGTGGCTTGCCCCAAATTGGCAACATTGTTTTGCCCCAAATGTGGCTTGCTCCATTAGAGGAGTGGTGAATAGATTCATTTTATTTCTAGCTTAGATTCACATTTATTCTTTCATGTGATTTAGGCAGAAACCTGACTAAGAAGCCAAGAGTTGAATTCCAGTCATTAACCATTAGATGAAAAATCAATTATTCATGATATTATTCATCAGAATAACAAAGGTAAATTTGTCCAAGTGAATAATGAATATGGGAAATAAGGGCAATTGCTGAAGAGTGCATGAATAAATGGGAATATGTTAGTTACCGTTTCCTTGGTGGCTTGAATCGGGTCTCCAACCTCAATATAATTCACATTGCAGAGTAAAGTGTACTCGGTGCTTTTTTGTACTTTAGAAAGTAAGAAGTGTCAAGGTATAGCAGATGATAGTTTATATCCGGATAAATAACTATTTTTGACGCAGGCATTATTTAAATAATTTTTTTATGTGACAGGAATCTTCTGAGATGTCGTCTGTTCTTCTCATCAATTTAATATCTGTTAGAAATGTTATAAAAGGACTAGAGAAACTTCTGTTCATTCATTGGGGTTTCAAAGGTTTTATAATGTTTTCTTCAAATACACATTATGAGATATATTATAGAATCTTGTTAATTAGCTGAAGATTCTGTCATATTATTTTCATTACGAGTCTTGACCATTTAGCTCATTCTGCTTTGAAATGAATTCAACTCAATTTTATTGGCGTTAGCCAGTTGGCCTACCTAACCAACGTGCTGATGCTTCCAAGGATGACTTTAAGCATATCTGTTTGGTTGGACTCATTGTAAACATGCAAATTATGCAATTTGTCCATGGCTTTCAATATTAACAGATTTCATTTGTTCAGAATATATATATAAACTTACATGATTTATATGCCCTTGGCTTTCTCTCCACTTTCTTCTCAAGCATATATGTAGCTTTAGCAAAAATGTCTTTCCAGTGGTTTTCCCATTAAATATATAAACATGCCAAGAAACTATCCTTATGTTTCGGTTTATGCTGTTTAAAAGATGTATGAATTCCTGTGTCTTTAATTATATGTGTATTTATTGTATCTTCTAAGATGTCTTTCAAATCATTTGTCCCCCCTATTGTCAATGGAATTTAACCACTTCTAGGCTTTAGCTATGATTTTACTCACACTCCTTAGTTTTGCTGTGTACTTTTGTTGTTGAGAAAAGCTGCATTTATGTTTGATTTTGCTTGTGACATTTTTAGGATTATGGAGAAGAAACAAAGGTTATGTGCATTGAGCTGGTAGCTAATCGCTTTTTACGAAAGGTAACTGTTGTGTGTTTTTTGCTTTCCTTAGAAGAAACATATGCATTGAAGGCTTTGGTTTCATGTAGATAATGAAATTTGTGGATGTAAATATGAAAAGTAAAGCATCATAAGTTTTATTGCAAGGATAATGTAACTTAATATGAATAGAAGTTGACACGTTAACATGGCTTTGAGTAAGACCTTCATCGTTCTAAATATTAACAAGTTGATGTTTCGTCACAAATGAATCAATTTAAAGGACACAAGCTTTATCGTTCTACCCATAGAAGGTTTTTCTGATTCCCTGATTGTGGAAATGTCATTGGGCAGCTTTCTGACACATAGCTTGTCTTCGATAGTCCTTTTATGCCCCATAATATTTGCAAAGTACCATTCTCTTATGTTTTTCCTGTAAAAATCTGAGTTTTAATTCCTCTCAGTAAAACAATTGGCCTGCTAGATTTGGGCTAAAAACTCACTGCTCCTGTGGGGTGTATATTTGTTTATTTATTTTCACTTACAGACTTGGTTGAGGCTTAATCATATTTTTATAGATGGTTAGAGTGCTTGTGGCAACCTCAATTAGAGAAGCTGCTGCTGGTGCTGAAGATGATGTCTTGATAAAGCTCATGGATGCCACATGTAGGCGTGCTACTGCTCCTCCAGCACCCCCTGATGGCTTATGTCTAGTTGATGTAGGGTATACTGAATTTGACCCCGAAAAATGCTTCATTCTGATAGAGTAAAGCTTTGTTGAAACCCATATGTCTACTAGGTTCCTAACCAAATTTATAGAGTCCATCACACTTGCAGATTTTAATCCGGGGCTGCATTTTAATGCAATATTGTGCAATTGGATCTTCCACATTCGACATTGTCATTTTTTTACTACGAGCTGCTCCAGCGATGAAATGCACTAGATTACTAAATGGCATCTTGGCACTCCTTTCCTGTACATCTACATTTTATTTATTATTATTTTTTAAGCATGCGGCGGAAATTGTAACCTTTTTTATGTTGCTTTTCCATGTGATAGTTTTGTCCCTGTTATCCTTATCCACCTCTACTTATTCACAAGTGCGCTTATTTTTATTTGGCATGTCAAATTTATTTTCATCCATTTCGACCCTTCATATACTTCTTTTCATTTTGGTTTTTTTGCCCACTTGCATAGATAACCAAATTACTGACTTTAACTTGAGGATCAAAATGAAAGTGAATACATCTATAAGAGAACAAAACTTGAAAAGAAAAAAAAACTACTATGGATCGTGTTAAAAGAAAATACATTGAAGGACCAAATTGAAAGTATCTTGTGTGGACTACAAAGATGTAGGAAAAGTAAATCTAATGCTTTGTTGGACAGAGGAATGAAATAGGGGAGAAAATAAAAGAGAGAGAAATAAAGAAAAAGATGTATTATTTTTAATGAATAAATAACCAACCCGCAGACCGTGTTGAAATTGGCGTACTTCTGTCTCAGAAGTGATGGAGTGAAATGTTTAGTCTGGATCCCACTGTTCCATTTCTTTGCTCAACTTAAAAAGAGAAATACTGCCACCCTAATTCCATCTATCCTATTTCCTTAGGCTTCATTTTTATCAAAACAAACAAAGACTTAAGTGACCAAAATGAAAGTAAATTCATATGTAAACAAAACAAAAAGAGACTAAAACCGTACTTAAAAAAAAATGGCTCATTGGCTCTTACCGCATGCAAATATGGAAGGGAGATGGGTCTGAATTCGGTGGCATAATTGGTGAATGGTTAACAGTTTGTACAATTTAATTAATTACTTGTCACTAATCAGTTTCTTTCAAATTTAATATCTTAACTTGACTAATTTTTTTTAAAAATATTTTCTTCTAACATTTAAAGTAGATTGGCTTCCCTATCATTATTGGAATATGAGGAAATTTGGTTGTTACAACTTACAAATCTATATATATAAGTTGGATAAAAAAGTTACGCTATTGATGGTGGTATGTTTAGTTTTAGTTAATTTTGGAGATTTTTTTTTTTTCAGTTTTATCAGAAAATTACATTTTTTTTAAATAAACCATCTAAACACGTATTTACTGACTTGATAACATATATGCAAGTATTTTTAGGTATAATATAGAAATGCTATTAGTCATTTCACCTTTTATCAAATGAGTGCTGATTTTCAATTACTCTGAAATTCCAATCCGAAGGACAGAATTTTTTTTTATCATTTTATTAGTAATGAGGTATGATACGTGTCATACTAGCAATGACCTCCCTCTAACAAATTTATTTTTCAGTTAATGTAAAAAAAATGACACGATATTATATGTAATTATTTCTCCCTCAGTTTTTATATTTTTGATATACACACATTTTAAAATACACTCCAAAATTAAAAGAAATAACTCTCATGTTATTGTTCACAAACATTATTCTTTATTGTTATTATCTTTCATCTTTTGTGATTACAGAAATTCTCTTTGTAATCAGAAATAACTCTCATTTCCCACCACGGCCAATGTAAAATACACAAGGAAAGGCAAAATTTTGGTAGAGACCAATTCTACACCCAGAAAGAGCAAGAGAAATATATATATATATGCGTGTGTGACAAGTAATATAATGTGATAAAAAGAGAAAAATTAGAAAGAAATAATAAGTATTGATAGAATGTTTGATATATAAAGTTGTCTAATATCATCACTCAAAACGAAATATCGAATAGGGAGAAAAAATAGGAAATTATCTGTGCAGCAATCCTTTGGTCCTGGAGTGGAAGTTGACTGTGTCCTAGAGACTCCCTGGAGAGGGTTAAGCGGATAAGTTAGTGCAACAGGGAGATATATATATGATGAAGCATATATATATATATATATATATTATATGTATAGCTTGTTTGTATTTTTTTGGTGATATGTATAGCTTGTTTGTAGAGGAATAACCTGGAGGAACATTTTGCAGGCTAGCATGCAGGGGTTGATGATGTTAGTGGGAGTGTTGTTGGGCGATGTTTGGTCAACTTAGAGTCATCAGAACAGAAGCCCTAAAAATAGGCATGCAAAAGGGTGGTGTATTGTGCAAATTTAAAGGCTGCCCGGGTCCTTCTCGTGTTGAATACACATATACACATTCTCATGCATGCAACCAAAGAAAAAATAAGGGACTTCGTCAACCTCTGTAATGTAACCTCACTCTCTCTCTCTCTAAATTATTTCTCGTAAAACAACCTTGTCTGTCTCCTATTCTTGGCCCTCCTTTCCTTCTCTCTCTTTCTCCCTCCTTTCCATGCCATCAAAACTTTTCCACCCTTCATTCTTCTTCCCCACCCCTACCTGGCTACTAGCACCTTTTCTCACCATTGCCCTTCTTCAGGGCGCGCACGCCGCCCCTAGTGCCTACCCTTCACTATGGCACTAAGTGGTTGGCATTGTTGGATCATATTCATCGTCCTTTCACGTGTCACTGCTGTTCCTTCTTTAGGGGCTTCTGACTCAGAATTGCTCCTTAAGGTCAAGGAGAATCTTCAAAACAACGTTGCATTATCCTCATGGAACACATCGGTTTCTCCGTGTGCGGGTGGTCGTGCCAATTGGCGTGGGGTTCTTTGCCACAAAGGAAAAGTGTGGGGGTTGAAGCTTGAGAACATGGGGCTCAAAGGGGTCATTGATGTGGACTCCCTCAAGGAGTTGCCTTATCTTAGAACCTTAAGCTTCATGAACAACAATCTTGAGGGTGCGTGGCCAGAAATTCACCAGCTAATTGGTCTCAAGTCCATTTTCCTTTCCAATAACAAGTTTTCTGGGGAGATTCCTCTCCGAACTTTTGAGGGGTTGCAGTGGTTGAAGAAAATCCATTTGTCAAACAACCATTTCACCGGTTCTGTTCCAGCTTCGCTGATATTGTTGCCAAGGCTCATAGAGTTGAGGTTGGAGGGAAACGAATTCACCGGCTCCATTCCCCTTTTTCACAAGAACAAATTGACATCATTTAGCGTAGCTAATAACCAGTTGCATGGCCAAATTCCTGCCTCCCTTAGTAAGATGCCGATTTCTTCCTTTTCTGGTGAGTGACTCATTTCAATTCCCCCAATTCAATTAATATATATCTATATATATATATAACATTAACATAGATTACGTTTACGTATCATGCATAAATACACACATAGTGACATACGTAACTCTTACTACTAGGACTATGATTATCTCACATCATATATACTATTCTGTTACACGTTAGTTACACCTATTGAAAAGAAAGATTATAAAACATACACTCATTTTTTTCTTTCACGTCATTTTCTTCTGATCTCTGTATTCTTTTTTATTTTATTTTTTATCACATCAGTTATCACATATATCACAGTTATCATTTCTCTATTGAAAAGGAGCTTCTTTGGCCTCTCTTTCCATGTCTTTTGTCTTGTGATATGAAATTTTATAAGGTTGTAAAGGGAGTGTAAGTGTTAGGGAGTAATTATATATAGACATCTCTATATATTATACACTATTAACACTAATTATTTCTCTTTTTGTATCACATCATATCATCTATCATACTTATACTTTTTTCTCTTTTTTTTTTCCTCTCTAGGTGTTAATGGAGTTTAGTGTTTACCAAACTTTTCCCTAAATCTAATGATGATATGTTTTGATTTTGTGTGTTGACCCTAAAGAGTAGCATCAATCTAAACTGGTATATGTATACATAATATATCAAATGAGCAGGTAATGAAGGGTTATGTGGAGCCCCATTAGGAGCATGTAATTCCAAGCCCTCCACTGTGAGCATTATTGTGGCTGTGGTAGTTGTTTGTGTGGCAGTGATTGTGATTGCAGCAGTAATATTCATCCTTCACAGAAGAAGAAAACGAGGGGCACCAACGTCCGTGGAGAATCCACCCTCTGGCCACTGCAAAGGACGTGTGAGGGAAGTAGAAGATGAAAGTCGCAGGTCATCAAGGTCAATAAGCTCCAACCACAGCAGGAGAGGGGACCACACGAAACTGTCTTTTCTCCGAGATGATAGGGAGAAGTTTGATTTGCAAGAGTTGCTGAGAGCCTCGGCTGAGATTTTGGGCAGTGGCTGTTACAGCTCTTCTACAAGGCTTCTTTGCTGAATGGCCCAACAATAGTGGTGAAAAGGTACAAGCAAATGAACAATGTGCGGAAGGAAGAGTTTCAAGAGCACATGAGAAGGATTGGGAGGTTGAGCCATCCCAACTTGCTTCCTCCTGTGGCTTACTATTATAGAAAGGAGGAGAAGCTCTTGGTCACCGACTATGTTCAGAATGGCAGCCTCGCTGTTCGCCTTCATGGTATGTATTATGAACACATTTTCAACTTTTTTTTTTTGAAGACTTAATAAAGGCATTGATGAATTGGAGCTAACCCTTCACTTCCTAAATTGTTCCTTTTTTCATTGAGGTCAAGATTTGATTTAGCTAGTTATGTATGTTTTCAGTTCACTGTATACAAATACAAATAGAGTAAGTATACAAGTTAGTCCCCAAAAGTGGCAACATATATTAATTTGGTTTTTGCAAGTTTGTGTGTATAAGATTTAAGTCTTGTTTGGATAAATTTCTCTGTAAACACTTAAAAGATGAGAAAATAAAAAGGTAAAATGAATTGAGATTCTTCCACTAAAATCAACTTATGCACTTCAAATTTTGGAGAAGTTAGATGAAAAAGTTTCTATAAAAGTTGAATGCATAAATTGATTTTAGCTTATGGAAGAAGCTTAATTTATTTTAACTTCTTATTTCCTTTTCTTATAAGTGTTCATGGAAAGTTTATCCAATCAGGACCTTATTATTCAAATCTATCAACTTCATCACAAATTTAATTTCCATATTTACTTAACTTCACGACCAAAGGACTAAATTGCATATATATAAAGAGTTCAATTGACATGGTCTGTTATTGTAAAAGTTTTTACATTATCAATCGATCAGAAATCATCTTTAGTAAATCAACAAGCTTATTATATATGGCAGTTTATGATTGGACGATAATGTAAAAGACAATGCATGTATTATTTATTCATGTATAAATTGACAAATTACCATAGGTTGACAATTTTGGAAATGAAATTATGTATTTACTCTACAAATATCTTTGCTTATGGTAGAGATAATTATACACACATGGTTACTTATTGTTTCAGGACACCAATCCCTGGGAGAACCAAGCCTTGATTGGCCAATCCGGTTGAAGATTGTGAAAGGCATAGCAAAAGGTCTTGAATATCTATACAAGGACATGCCGAGCCTAATTGCACCCCATGGAAATCTCAAGTCCTCTAATGTTCTCTTGTCTGAATCTTTTGATCCCCTCCTCACAGACTATGGCTTAGTCCCTGTGATAAACCAGGATTTGGCTCAGGACATCATGGTCATATACAAGTCTCCTGAGCATTTGCAACATGGAAGAATTACAAAGAAGACTGATTTGTGGTGTCTTGGAATACTGATTCTGGAGATTCTAACTGGCAAGTTCCCTGCTAACTTTTTGCAGCAGGGTAAAGGGAGTGAGGTGAGTTTGGCAAGTTGGGTGCATTCAGTTGTCCCAGAAGAGTGGACAAACGCGGTGTTTGATCAAGAAATGGGGGCAACAAAGAATGGTGAGGGAGAGATGGCGAAACTTTTGAAGATTGCCTTGAGCTGTTGTGAAGGGGATGTGGACAAGAGATGGGATTTGAAAGAAGCAGTCGAGAAAATCCAGGAGGTGAAGGAGAGGGATCATGATCAAGAGGATTTTTATACTTCTTATGCTAGTGAAGCAGACATGAAGTCTTCAACTTGAATATTGAGGCTAGCTTAGTTATTGATTCCTTTATTTTCTGTCCCTTTGAAAACAATGCGACATGACATGAATGAGAGATGGATGGATTACCTTGGACATTTTCTTTCTGCTATGATCTTTCATGTTGAAATAACCATGCTTTGTGCAAGAAATGAAAGAGAAAAAAAAGAATGGAAAAGGGTATGACATGGGCTTGATGTTAAAAATTGAATCGGCCAGAGGCTGGTCTTATTCTTTACTTTTGTCTTTTTGGATTTGATTGGAGTCTCTCCTTCCACTGAGAAATTACTGTATAGTTTCAGACCGTCATGTATCCATGGTCTTGACCAATTTTCACATGACATATAGCCCAGATTTTTAATTTATGAAAAAGAATTAATAAGACTTGATTATATATCACATAGAGATTAGTTGACACTATAGTAATCCTGAACCGTATAATTGTTTCACCTCCCTCCCCAATGACAATACACGGGGTGTGTAAATGAAATGTGTTGTTTGAGAATTATTTAAATTTAATATGTTAAATTTTACTTATTTTAATAAATAAACAAGTTTAAACTTGATCGTATAACGTGTTTGAAGTAGTTTTCAGTTACAAGTTTTTAAATTTTTTAAAATGAAAACCAGTTTTTAGTTTTAATATTTTTTCTAGTTTTAAAAAGTTGTTGTCAATAATAACTAGCATTTTCACTTATAATTTTCCTTTATAGTTTCATCATCAATAATAACATCTTCACTCTAGGATATATATATATCATCAATGGTGAAACAAAATAAGAGAAAGAAAACACAAAAATTAATAACAAGCACACGCACCTCTGGCAGCGTATGATACGTCTCCTCATAAAATTTTAACGCTTCAGCCCAGTCACTTCAGAATTCTACATATACAACAACGTAGCAATTCATGGCATCTAGATAACTAATGCACAATTTTTTATTTTGATAAAAATATAAACAAGGCAAGCTCACACAAGTATCCCTACAATGAACGGCATAAGAAAGTCAAAGAAAAAAGAGAAAAGAAAAACATCTGCTATCGTAGAGCGCGCGCGATCAATGTAATTCCAGTCTCCTATATTTTTTATTTTATTCCCTTATATAAGTTGTTACTTCTAAAAACGAAAATAAATGGAGTGAAGCCAAAGAGAGAAAGGAAATTGATTCCTACTTTAGCGAACAATCAACTCAATCGAGCTACTAAGCGGGGTCAGAGAAAGAGTTGATGGAATGGAGATGAGAGTTGGAAGGTCACCAGACGTGGTGGGAGGAGAAGGGTGCAGGATGTTTGATGTAGTTTGATTTGAGCAACCAATCGAGTATTCGAGTTTGATCTAAAAACTTAAAACTAAAATTAGGATTTTTTTTAATTAAAATTGATTTTAAAATTATTTTAACTCTTTTTTTTTTATCTGATCAGATTTTGTTTTCAAATTTAAGTTTAAAAATAAAAATTAAAAACTTACATATAACTCAACCCCTAAACTTTAAACTCTAAACACTAAACTCTAATCCCTCCTGACAACTATTGAGCGCGTGGATCAATTAGCCTAGGATTGTTTTAGCTTAATCAGTGATCTTGAATTCGAGTCCTAAATATGCTAGCTGCATTACATATTCAGAAAGAGAACCTTCCCACTTATAATGGTCCTATCCGACTTAAACAGGATATAACACATTCAATGATTAAAACACAATATATCAATGCTTATTATATAATATTTTCTTATAGTTGATGGACTAACCCAATGTTAAGTGTGTATTTTGTATCAAATCCTATATAGAACTATTTCATAGTATTAGGTTCTCTACTTGTTGGTTAGTATGTATATACAAGAGCTTGTTGTTGATCTCATTCATTTACATATGCAATGTGTGTGCTCTTGAAATTTCCATATACAAAAGAAGGAGAGAGAGGGGTGGAGAAGAAAAAGAATGGAGGAAGAGGAAGGAGGGGAGAGGAGCATATTCTCGAAGTTGCACAAATTTCTAGTAGTTTAACAACTGCCAAAAAATATCTAATAGTTTCACACCTGTCAATTTTTATTTTGTGGCAGTGTTAGAACACTTAAAGCTAACAAAGTTAAGAGATAATTGTCGATAGGGACCAAAATGAAATTATAATTGTTCATATAAAAACTAAAACATGTAGTGTTTATGTATAAAGTATAATAGTTTAACTTGGAAAGAATTATTAAATTAGGTGTAGAATTGATGATATTTATTATCATTAGACATATGTTTCATTCTATTTACATATATTACAAAAATCTCTAATAATTACATAATTTTGTCTTTGGTAGGATTCCCTTGAAATAAAGGATCGCCCAACAATGGACAAAGATCATTTGGCAATATAGCGCTAAACAAGACATCACTAAGCTATAGACAAGATTGTTGAGATACATCAAATTGTTCAACAAAATCATCAAGGCTTGCTATTGTCACAAGATCTTTAAGCAAAACACTATTTTGCTTAGCAAAATCCTTAGGAATTGTTTTTGCCACTAGATCACTGACTGAAATGTCATTTTGCTCACCAATATCACTTCAGTGAGCTATTGTCAGCTCAGCACCTAGTGATGATTGTTGTAACGAACTTAACAAGAAAAAGGTTGAGTCAGCCAACAATGAAGCATCCCTACCCAACGATAGGATTCAAATGAAGGCATTGCTTAACAATAAACCTACCTTAGCTAAGCAATGATAGTTTTCTTGGATAGTATAAAGGCACGATTTAGATCTCATTTTGCAAACTCTTGCATAAGAAACAATATGAGATAAACAATTTCTTTCTCTTCCATGAAAAATTTACTCTATGGATAAATCTTGAGGCTTCTATGGATTTTTCACCTCATTCCTTCTTCATTTTCAATATATTTTTGTTCATTTTATTGTGGATTTCTAGTTTTCTATAGGCTAGGTTAGGTTGAACTATGATGTGATATCTCATATTGCTTTTGGGGAAATTTCAATTTGATTGTACATGATTTGAGTTCTTGATCTCGTGTTTATACTTTCTTTTGATTGATAATCATTTAAATGATTTCTTGACTTAAATCTCAATTGGAAAGTTGGAATTTGAGTTACAATTGAGTTTTGGAACCATTTAATATGTAAATCTTAGGAATAAGATCATGAACCTATGCATTTATATGAGTTCTTGAACTTAAAGCTTATTCTTGATTGAGAATATGACAGGATTAGTTGATAAAGAATTAAGGTTAATTTGAATTTGTGGACTTAGATATCAATCATATGCAGTTGAATGAGATTGTTGAACAATCTAATTAGGGCTGACCCAACATATTTTTAGGCATAAAGAAAACTTTGAGGTAAGGCCTTACAAAAAATGAGAGAGTAATTAGAAAAATTAGGGGCCGTACGAAAAATAAAAGTGATTTTTACTCCAATAAGATTCAAAACTCATTCATCAAGGAAAAAACACACTATAGTTACCATTATACTAAACTAAGTAATAATAAAAATTATATAAATATTAATACTAAATAACTTTTTTTCTAGGTGCCTAAAGCAAAGACTTGGGTCACCTTATGCTTGGATTTGTCCTAAATCTAATTGCTTGAAAGATAATTTGTAAGGATTCCAACACCTAGCCTTATTAATCACTCATACTACTTATAATTGTGACATTTACATTTTGCATTCTTTTTAACATTTGATTTAGACTTGTAGATCCACTCATAAACATGATTAGCTCAAATTGCATTAACTTATTAGGTGGTATTTGACACAAAAGTTTCTGTAGGACGATACTCTATTTATCATTGTATTACTTGAGACAATCAATATACTTACCAAGATTGTGTGCCAAAAGCAAATAACTGTCATAATTTTAATAAATAATTTTAAAAAGATCTCATCTTAAAATTTACTTTAAAACTAAAAAATGTTGAACAAACACTATAATTAATGTCAATGTAGAGATAATGTTGAGTGATATATTTATTAATAATGTCCTACACTAACAAGTGTCTTGAGGAAATTAGTTAAAGAATAGATTTTCAATGAAAATCATAGTAAATACATTAATAACATCAAATCTTATATTTTTCTACAATTTTTCCTTTTCCTTTTAATTCTTTAACCAATATCATTAAAACATTCTCGTTATTAATATGTTAACTACTATATACGGTCTTTTCTGTAGAATTTTTTTTGAGAAATTTGTCTTAAGCTTTTTATAAGATTCTCTCTAAATTATCTACTGCATTAATTACTTTTTTATATATAAAAATACCTTGTGTAGAGATGCATTAATTAATTAGGTAAAAAAATCAAGAAAATAAAAGTCCAATAGTTTTAAGGATAATTACAAATTCTTAACAAGTTTAATTATAAAGAGAACTTAGTACTTATCATAGTTCTACCTATTAACTTGGATCAGTCGGATACATGAGTTGTGTTGGATGAAAAAGGGAAAAAATCTCAATAACATTTGTCAGTATAACAAAGCAAAAAACACGTCTATCTTCCTAAAACTAATTATGGCTGCCTTCATGTCAACCTTCGTAGATTATAGCAATGTTTGTCACTTGGTGATGGCACATGATGCACAAGATGTTGTACGCGTGAACGTTCACTAATTTTGGAACGTAACAACTAATAAAGGGTTGGCTGTCTGCTACAGCAGTCAAAATTCAGTTGGAGTTTCAAAAAATGCTTAAAATAGCGCTGACGATAGTCACAACTCGTCACGGTTATTTGTACACTTTACGTTTACTAAATTGTTTCTTTGAAAGCTTCGTATATGAGCTGTCTCTCTAGGACAATCCAAACCAACTATATAACAGAAAAACTAAGGACCCCTTAGACAAAGTGCTAGTCAATTTCTCTCAAACATCAATTATTTCAGCTGGTAAGTAATTAAAGACAATTCAAAGTATTTAGAAAGAAAATAAAGATGTCAAGGTTGATTCAAGAGAAGAAGCTAGGTGCAGGACGTGCGGTGGCAGTGGCAATTGAAAATAGCAAAACAACCCAATATGCAGCGAAATGGGCAGTTGACAATCTTCTTCCCAAAGACCAAATTCTCTTATTGCTCCATGTTAGACAAAAAGCATCTTCCATTCCTACGCCAAGTAATCATTAAACCTCTATCTTGTATAACTGCTCTATGCCCATATGTATTGCTTGAAATATGGAAGGCCAATTTCGTAACATTTTTATTTTTTTTCCTTTCAAGTATAAGCAAATATATGCATATGAGCATTGGTCGTTTAATGCTATTTTATTGTTACTTTACCGCTTGTAAATTTTCTTAGGCCCTTTCGATCAGAATAAATACTTTGTGACACACATTGATGACTTGAATGATTATGAATGCAGCGGGAAACCTTATATCCCTTGATGGCAACGATGATGTGGCTAGAGCATATATGCAACAAATGGACAACGAATCTAGGGAGCTTTTCGCTTCATTTCGTGTCTTCTGCAATAGAAAGAGTGTTAGTTCTAACACATTATCAGCTCCTTCATTTCCATCTTTCAACAATAAAATTAAATATAAGGAATACATTAACAAAAATATTGAGCAATCAATTTCATGCCATTAAAAGGGTTTGCTTTTAAATGAGTGTTCATATATCTCATATAGTTTTTTTTTTTTTTGTTAGGAGTTTTCTTAATTCGTTTCCTTTTCATTTTTTTTTTTAATTCTCAATAGATACAATGCAAAGAAATCTTATTGGAGGACACGGATATAACTAAGGCATTAATAGAAGGTATTTCCACGTATTCTATTGAGCTTATGGTACTCGGGGCACCTTCAAGGAGTGGTCTTGTCAGGTAATAACGATTCCTCCCTGCTCACCAAACACTAGTTCTAGCAACTATGCTTGATCTCGACCAAGATAACAAACATTAGGAAACTAATGCACAATCAATCCAGCAATATACCCAATTGCCAATTAATAACAATGGTTAATTGGTTTGCGAAGAAAAAGCACGTTGTATGAATTTGGCTTTGTTTCAAAATCAATTAGTCAGGTTTTGGCATATTAGAGGTACAACTTGTAACATCTGATTGATCACAAGTCACAACCCATTTATAACAACTTTGGTAGAAATTATTTCATATCAAATAGCTGTTACTTGATCAAAACACGACAGAATCCTATTTATGATGAATTATATCTTAGTCAAGTCTTACTCCACATTTGTTTCTAGAAGAACATAACAGAATCCTAATTTTGATGAGTTATTTATGACAGAAGATTTAGGACATCAGATATTCCAAGTTCTGTGTCCAAAGGGGCGCCCCCATTCTGCAGTGTGTACATTATTTCCAAGGGAAAAATCTCATCGGTGAGAACTGCTACTGCTACACTACCTGCTAAACCTACAACCCGTAACAATACATTGCAGCCGCAGCAGCCTCTCCAAAGTCTCCGGAGAATGGATACACTAGTACGCAACCCTGTCCCACCACGACGTATGCCAATTTCTCTATAATCTTTGGCTCATATCTCGTTGTTTAACTTTTTATTTTATTTTTTGGTAACATTGTTCATAAAACACTATATTTATTGGTATTTATGACAGCATCAACAGAGAAGCCATCACACGTTGCCCGCCAGCTACCGGATGAAGAGGAAATCATGTAAGTACCTCATGAATCCTTGGTTGGAGTGACATAAAGTTTATATAAACAACAATATAGCACATGTTAATTGCATAGCAAATATACACACGCACACACACACACACCATCCATAGTAGGAAATTTGTTTCTCAGTGCACAACAAGACCGGTAATCATTCATAAAGTGATTAGAGTAGAAACCTTATACGTTCAACGTTCAAAACCACGTGAGCTATAATGACATCATTGCCATGCAAGAAACATAAGAATGTTAATTACAAATGTCAATGTGTTCTACAATTATAGAGATGTACATGAGAGTTGGAGATGGATGAATATTTAAGCTTCAGACAGATTTCAGGGCTTACTGAGAGGACTAACTTGATATCCTATGGACAGATCACCATTCACAAGACATGGTAGAGCAAGTTACAAATCATACGAGTCCTCAGTCCCTGACTCTGATATTTCATTCGTGAGCAGCGGAAGGCCAAGTGTTGATAGAACGTTCCCTTCATTGTGTGATGATCTCGACTCTGGAATGAACCCTCGGCTTTCTGCAGGCTCAGATTATGATGTCAGAAGCTTCGGTTCTTCATTCTCAGGAGCTAAGTCAATTGATCATGGTGACTACTCATTCAGTTCACAAGACAGTGGGACATCGATGTCATCATCAATGTTTTCAGCTTCGGTAAGCTAATTATATATATTATATAATCAATATGGTTAACTGATCAACCTTATTAACATGCCAAAGCACCCATGATTGATTTAGCATGACTTTTGTGTGCCTTTCTCACTGTGTCAAGATCAAGTTTGAGGCTCTATGTCATACTCTAGAGATATTTACATGTGCACGCGCCTGCATAGCAGGACAAGATTTAATAAATGTCTTCTTTGAAATTATAGGATGAAGTGGAAGCTGAAATGAGGAGACTGAGGCTAGAACTGAAGCAGACAATGGAAATGTACAGTACAGCATGCAAGGAAGCTATGACAGCAAAGCAAAAGGTCCCTTACAGATTTTAATTTAGTCCAAACATGCAAGTTTTAAGAATATTACTGCCATGTCATAAATTTGATAAATGTAATCTTCTATACACATAATGACTATGTGGCAACAGGCACTGGAACTTCAGCGTTGGAAAGTTGAAGAACAAAGGAAATTGGTAGAGTCACGACTAGCTGAAGAAACAGCATTGGCAATAGCTGAGAAGGAGAAAGCAAAATGTATAGCTGCCATGGAGGCAGCAGAAACATCTCAAAGAATTGCAGAGCTGGAAGCACAAAAGAGAATGAGTGTAGAATCTGAGCAGAAGAAGAAGACCGTGGATATCCTTTCACATAGTCCTGCCAGGTACAGAAAATATACCATAGAGGAGATAGAAGAAGCAACAAAATTCTTTTCCAACTCTCTCAAGATCGGTGAAGGTGGTTATGGGCCAGTCTACAGGTGTGAACTAGATCACACGCCAGTTGCAATAAAAGTGTTAAAACCAGATGCAGCTCAGGGACGTTCACAGTTTCAGCAAGAGGTATGGAAAATTGCAATAAAAACATGTACATGATTTGTATCCAAAAGAGCACACATATCATATATAAAAAGGAAGGGGGAAAAGGGGGGGAGATCATGTTTCCATTCCATGTCATTTGATGTAATCAATGGATTATGGTTGAATCAATGACTTTGGCATTTGGTGTATGCAGGTTGAAGTGCTAAGTTGCATAAGGCATCCAAACATGGTTCTCCTCCTTGGAGCATGCCCAGAGTTTGGCTGCTTAGTTTATGAGTACATGGCTAACGGAAGTTTGGATGATTGCCTCTTCCGGAGAGGCAAAAAACCAGCTCTTCCCTGGCAGCTAAGATTCCGAATTGCTGCAGAGATTGCCACAGGGCTCCTTTTCCTACACCAGACAAAGCCAGAACCACTGGTGCACCGTGACTTGAAACCTGGAAACATTTTGCTTGACCGTAATTTTGTGAGCAAGATCAGTGATGTGGGATTGGCTAGGCTTGTCCCTCCTTCAGTTGCAGACACTGTGACACAGTATCGCATGACATCAACAGCTGGAACTTTCTGTTACATTGACCCTGAGTACCAGCAAACGGGCATGCTGGGAATCAAATCAGATATTTACTCACTGGGGATCATGCTTTTACAGATGATAACAGCCAAGCCACCAATGGGTTTGACTCACCATGTTGGAAGAGCTATTGAGAAGGGACTTTTGCTGAGATGCTTGACCCAGCCGTTCAGGACTGGCCAGTTGAACATGCCTTGCATTTTGCCAAGCTTGCCTTGGCGTGTGCAGAAATGAGAAGAAAAGATAGACCTGATCTTGGAAAAGTTGTATTGCCTGAGCTGAATAAACTCACAGATTTTGCTGAAGAAAACTTGCCCATGATGATGATGTTCGGTGTTCCCACAGAATTCACTCCCAGAAGCAACAATTACTCGCACTCTTCCATTTCCTCAGCTCAAGTGAGTCACCACCACTTATTAGTCGTTGTTTCTTTTCTTCAGCTTATATTATAGTCATTAACATCACATGTTTTTCTTGTAGGACACCATGAGTGAATCCCAGTCGCTGTCAGGAATGTCTGGTTATGAAAGCCGCTCAGGCTCATCGTTTGCATAACTACAAGTGGATGACAAGGCAGCTGGTATAACAACAGCATGACAACATTGCAACACGCACTTCTAAGCCTACTTGAGTTTGTCTTGAAGAAACTCAAAAATGTATCCAGCCAAAATTGTAACTGTTCAAGTGTATCTAGCGTTTTTTTGCCAATATATAAAACCCATGGCTGGGGTTGAGTAGCTTACAACTTGATTCGACCGAATACAAAGTACAGTTCTGTAAGGTTTGACCTCGTTGCATGTACTGAAGGACAAAACTTTTAACAGAATTCTGCTGGGGTTTCAAGCAGAATGAACACAAGTCATATCTGTACTTTATTCCCTAAATTGCTAGCCGTACTTTATAATATATCATAGGTCATTCCTTGTTCATGACCAATGTCTGACATAGCCCGGACGACTATTTCCATGGCTGATGCCATACGGTCACAAACAGGGACGGATTACATAATGAAATCTCTTACTTCACGTTGAATGCAAGTAATAAATATGGTTCATAGAAAAAGATAATCTAAACAAAAACTATTTTAAATATCATGTGACGCCAATTGATCCATGTAACAAACCCAGCCTGTTAGGATAAGGTTAAGTTCTTATTACTGTATCTAGCATCGAGCTCTTAATACAAGAATTACAAACAAGCCTTGGGACAGATCCTCTAATAACCATTGTGACAACTATGACTCGGAAAAAAAAATGCAAGGAGCTATTCCCAATTCCTGCACTAATATTTGGGATGATGAAATCAAACATAATTAATTGATTTTACAATAATTATGTGAAGAAATAGGAATGTCCGAGACTAATTATCAAACTTTCATTAAAACTTTCACTTCCAGGCACTGACGACACGAAGATTTCAACAAAGCAATTCTGGCATCACAAAATCATATCCATCAGGCAGTCGAGCCAGCTAGTTCTTTCGCCCTGTTAGTGAGTACCATCTTCTGTGGCGGCTGCATTTGAAGAGGACATCAAATCAAATAACATACAAAATCAAACAAAATAAAAAAAAAATGTCAACAAAAACTATTATCATAGGACAATTAAGAAAACTATTTTTAAACGTTTAGGTTTAGAAACTCCCAGAACACATTAGCAAGGATGCTCAATGCTATCGGCAATAGAACCATTCTTATTTTCATTCATTCTCCAAGATCACTAAGGAACGTCTTCAGTTTATAAACTTGCCAGTCGCCCCTCATCTTCTACACAGCATTTTGACATAACGCATGCACTTTATGGTTTAGTTATCTAGAGTCTAATAAAAAAATATATTAGATATTGGGAGAACCACAAGCCCAAAAGCTAGCTCAAGCGGTTGGAGACTCCAGGACCATTTAAATCCCACAATAGGCTTATGAGCACTAAATGTAGGACTCTTGCACTGATTAGATAATTTCAGAGAGAGAGAAAAAGGGTAAAGAAACTGCATATTAGATTTTTGAAAAGGTAGCTACAACGGACAGTGAGTCAACCATTTATAGCTGGCAGGGACTCTAACTAACTAAGCTTATTCAAACTGACTAAGGCTAACTAACTGGGAGATACAAAACAGAACTAAAGAATACAAACAGAGAGTTTTATAACACTTTATACAACAGTACAGACTACATCTAATCAAGAGTATAAATACTCTAATACCGCCCCCGCAAGCTCAGAGGGGAGTGAAGCGATAGAGGCACCCACTTTGAGCTTGGACCTAAAGGCAGTAAAATGAGTGGGGGAGAGAGCTTTGGTGAGAATATCAGTACATTGGTCTGCTGCAGGAACATGCTGAACATGGAGCTGCTTGCTGAGAACCTTTTCCCAAACAAAGAACAAATCCAATTCCATATGCTTGGTTTAGGCGTGCAAAACCGGATTGTGTGCAAGAGCAACTGTACTCATGTTGTCACAAGATGCGAGGAACAGAGTGACTAACTCCCAACTCAGACAGCAGTGTTTGAACCCAAATGACTTCAGCAGCAGCATGAGCCAAGCTTCTATATTCAGCTTCAATGCTGGAACAGGCCACAACAGTCTGCTTCTTGGACCACCAGGAAATAAGATTGGGTCCAAGAAAGACACACGCACCAGAGGTGGAGCGACGATCATCCATATCAGATGCCCAAGCTGCATCACAACAAGTCTCAAGAGATAGAGGAGAGTGTGGAGAAGCAGGGTGAAGGTATAGACCCCATGAAATAGTGCCCTTGAGATATCAAAGAGTACGTTTCACAGCTGTCCAGTGAGCCTCAGAGGCCTGGACATGAACTGGCAGACTTTGTTAACTGAGAAACTGATCTCGGGGCGTGTGATTGTGGCATATTGAAGAGCATCAACAATAGAACGATAGAGAGTAGCATCCTGCAGTGGCTCAGAGCCTTTGCAGCTTGCAGCCATAGGGGAAGAGATAGACTTTGCCTCTGCCATATTGGTTTTGGCTAGTAAATCTCTAATATATTTGCTTGAGTCAGAAAGAGAGAGCCATCAGACTGAGGTCTGACCTCAATTCCAAGAAAGTAACCAAGATCACCGAGTTCTTTGAGAGAGAAGAATGCATTCAGCTGAAAGATTAGCTTCTGAATAAGTGGAGTGTTGTTGCCTGTAACAATAATGTCATCAACGTAGACCAGCACATAAACCACAGTGGATTGCTGAGAATAAATGAAGAGTGAGGGATCACACTTACTGGACCAAAACTGCAGGTTAGTAAGAGCTGATTTCAGACGATCAAACCAAGCCCATGGGGCCTGTTTCAGCCCATAAATTGCCTTATTCAATTTGCAGACTAAAGAGCGATTTGTGCCTTCAAACCAGGAGGTTGGCTCATATACACTTATTCCACAAGAAGCCCATTGAGGAAGGCATTATTTACATCAAGCTGCTTAAGAGGCCACCGATGGGTAATACTAATGGCCAAAGTGAGAACCAAGTGAACTGTGACATTACTAGGGAGAAAGTCTCCGTGTAATCATACCCAAACTGTTGATGAAAGCCTTTGGCCACAAGACAGGCCTTATAACTGTTGACTGAATCATCTGGGTTTTCTTTAACCCGAAAAACCCATTTGCAGCCTATGGGAACTCCGCCAGGAGGCAAGGAGGTGAGAGTCCAGGTATTGTTTTGCTGAAGTGCATCACATTCAGCCTTCATAGCAGCAAGCCAAGTTGGATTAGCCAAGGCCTGTTTGGTGGACTTAGGTTCCATATGGGTAAGTAATAGGGTAGGGTTTAGGCGAGGTTTGACAATTCCGGATTTGGCTCTTGTTTGCATAGGGTGAGTGTTTAGTGGTCTGGTAGGAGGAAGAGGAGAGGAGGGTGAGGAAGTAGGAGGAATAGAGGTGGAGGGAGAGGTAGGATTGGAAGGGGAAGGTGGAGTTAAGGGAGGAGGTTGAGGTGGGGTTGGAAAGATGGGTATGCTGGATGGAACCAAGGAAGGGGCTGGAGCAGGGGAGCTGGGTGTTGGGAAAAGTTCTGAATAGGGAAACCTGTACTCATTAAAAATGACATCTTTTGAAATGAATAGGTGACCATCAGGGGACAGACATTTGTAACCTTTGTGAGCTGTGGAATAACCAAAACAAAGACATTCTTTGGACCTAAATTGTAGTTTATTTTTGTTATATGGTCTAAGCAGAGGAAAACAAACACAACCAAAGACTCGTAGAAAACTATAGTTAGCAAGTTGACTAAATAACTTGTAAAAGGGGATGTCAAAATTTAGTGAGGATGTGGGCAACTTGTTTATTAGGTATACACTGGTGAGAAATGGATGATCCCAAAACTTAAAAGGAAGAGATGCTTGAGCTAAGAGTGTGAGACCTAATTCAACTATGTGTCTATGTTTTCGTTCAACAGTTCCATTTTGGTGATGCGTGTGGGGGCAAATGACTCCATGATGAACACCCAACTGATTTAAACATTTAGTGAATGGTCTAAATTCACCTCCCCAGTCAGATTGTACCGCTTTAATGGGATGATTAAACTGTTTTTCAACCATTGACTGAAATTGTTTGAAAACAGTGAGTGTTTCAGATTTTTGTTTAAGAAGATAAATCCACGTGAACCTAGTGTATGCATCTACAAATGCAACATAATAGTGAAAACCACATACTGAAACAATTGGGGCAGGACCCCATAAATTGCAAAAAATTAATTCAAAAGGATTGCTGTAATTAGAAACTGAGTGATGAGATGGTAACCTATGTGCTTGGACAAGGCAGCATGCTGAACAGAAATCAGTAACAGTTTTATTCATAGTGGGTATATTACAATGTTTGAATATAATTTTCTGAACATTACTATTAGGATGACCTAAACACGAGTGCCATGTAGAGTAAGGAACATTAGAAACAGATGCAATATTTACAATAGACTAATTTTTACATGTATCAAGAGAGAGAACTAATGGCTTAGCTGTGTGACTTCGAGTAGTGCTTGGAAGTAGAGAAGGTAAATGATATAGCCCATCTGGACTAACAGTGCCCTTGGAGGAGAATCTCATTAGTAACCTGTGATTTTACCAGACAAGATTTAGGATGAAACTCAAATATAACAGAATTGTCATTAGCAAACTGACAGACACTGATAAGATTTTTGGTGATAGAAGGAATATACAGTAGATTATTTAGAATTAAAGAAGTGTTTGATTTAAAAGGAGAGGGAAAGGTAGTGGAACCTGCAGAGATGTTTAGGCCTTGACCATTGCCAACAACAATCTGATCCGGTCCTTCAAAAGGAGTGGCTTGCTGAATGTGTTGAGCATGAGGAGTAACATGATGGGATGCTCCAAAGTCAGGATACCAAGTGGTATTAGGAGAGACGTCAGATCCAGCAAATAAAGCCTGAGTTGGTTGCTGGATGGATTCACCATGGGTGGGCAAAAAGAAGGCACAGCTGGCCTGGATAGATAGTACTGTGCAGCAGCATCGGTCCATGGAGAATTGAACCATAAAGGCGGATGCTGCTGACAATATGAGCCATAGGGAGCATATTGCTGAGGAACAAAGTTGGGGTCAAAGTGATGAAAGCATGTGGATACCTCATGATTGTATCTGTGACATAACTGGCATTGAATGGAAGGTCGATCACGACCTCCACGGCCACCTCGACTAGAAGAATGACCTCCACGTCCATAACTGCCACCACCATGACAGCCAGAAAACTGATCAGAGTTGTTATACTCTGAATATTGAGGAGCAGAGGAAGAGTGCTCAGCGACATTGATCTATGGTGGCTCTCGAGGTGCTGAAACCAGAGGTTTCGGAGCAGGAGTTTCAGTGACATTGATGGAGGCACTGTTTTTCTTATGAAACTTTTCGATTCAGGCTTCATGAGCTAACAATAGAGTTTCAACTTCATCAACAGTTAGAGGATCGAATTTGCTGGAAATGAGAGAGACAGTCAACTCATATTCCTCAGGTAGGCCCTCAAGAATCACATCAAGGTGTTCTTTAGAGGATACTGCATCACGATGGCAGTAAGAGCATCAATAAGAGCTTGAATTCAGGAGTAGGTATTCCGAAATGGATTTATCAACAAGTGTAGTACTGCAAAGCTCAGTGTGAAGTTGACAAGCCCTTGCATTCGTGTGTGAATGAAAATATGCATGTATCTTATCCCAAATCTGCCATGAACTTTTGCAGCCAATAACTCTTGTAAGCATTTCACGAGACATGGATGATTGAAGCCAAGAGAGTAACAATTGATCTTGTTGCTCCCTAGGCTAAGTATTCATTTGATACTCGACCTGCATCACATTCTTCAACTGTATGGAACTTTGTCGGAATAATTGGATTGACAAGGTACTGATGAAGGCGATGGCCTTTGATAATCGGTTCTACCTGCTGACACCAAAGTAGGTAATTCTTGTTATCAAGCTCTCTCAGAAAGTGTGCGAAAAGGTTATCGACGCATTAGAGGAGGACGCCATTACTGTATCACAGAACTGAAGCAACACCGAAGCAGCGAAGAGAGTGATCTTCCAAGTGTAACAACAGAGATCACATATCGCTACGCAAAGACGCAAAACAACACAGCAACAGCGAATCGCAAAGATCGCCGTTGTGCAATTGTAACAACGACACTAAGAAATCAAAACATGAGCAAAGATCGAAACAGATTGCTACTGAGAAGAATTGCAAGAGCCACAACAGCAATAGCGAAGATATCTTAACAGCAAGATGACAATCATAAGCAGTAGCGACAAAGAATTGCGAACACGTGATATGCAACAAATTCGAAGAATTACAATTGAATAGTCACGTCAGAGAACCACGATCGAAGAGTAGTGTCGGAAAATCGCTAGCGAAGAGTCACTGTCAGAGAATTGCAAGCAAAGAGTTGCGTCGGAGAATTGCGATCGAAGAGTCACAAAAATGCAATCGCAGCGATAGCGCAAAAAAAATCACTGTGAACTAGGGATTGAACCTAGCTCTTGATACCATTATAAGATAATTTCAGAGAGAGAGAGAGAGAGAAAGGGTAAAAAAATCTGTATATTAGATTTTTGAAAGGTAAGTTACAACAGAGAGTGAGTCAGCTATTTATAGCTGGCAGGGACTCTAACTAAGCTTAGTCAAACTGACTAAGGCTAACTAACTGGGAGAAACAAAACAAAACTAAAGAACAGAGAGAGTTTTACAACACTTAATACAATAGTATAGACTACATCTAATCAAGAGTATACAATACTCTAATATGCACCAACCTCATGAGTCATGACCATCTGACCTTTTATTATACCACCCATCATCCAAGTTGCTGTGTGCTAGCTCTTCATTAGCCAGGACAGACACCATACTTGAGTGCCATTTGCTTGCACCAGTGGCAAACTTTTATACCAATTGTTTCATGATCTTGGGAGAAATACATATCCCCAAAATTAGCTTAATTATAAAACCTACACTACGCACATGAGCATCTGATGCGAAAGCAACTAGACTCTAACACTACATTTTTATACCCAATACAAACCGATTCTATGAGCCAAAAACTTCTAGAAACAGCTTCCCATAAATTTTCTCAAAATGTTTGACAAGTCTACCACCTAGAACTAGAGATCTCAACCCTATACAATCAATCAAGATAGACAGTAATGAAGGATTCAGTGTATGATTCTAAATGCAAGTTCAAGTGAGTTTTTCCTACCAAAATTGTTCTGAAGCAGCTCCAACAAGGAAATATAATTTTTAAACCCATTACTAGGGACATTAATTATTTCAAGGCTATATTAGGTTCTTACCATTGCCAACTCTTCCTCATGCTTTGGAATAAAAGCAGTATCAACCTTGCCATTTCTGAAATCCTGTAATACAATGAAGATATGACATATGTTAGGTTTAGTCATTTAAATTCTGACTTCTGACCAACAGAAAATATTATTAAAGGATACATGTTGCCAAAAGTACATAAAAGGCACACCCACCTCTATGTCAAGGATAAGTTTATGATAATCAATTGTAGTAGGAACTCCTGTAACAAAATTGAAATTGTTACTGATAACATAAAAACTTACAAAGTGAAGAGTTTAAAACAAGGATCACTGCAGATTCTTTTTAAAACTGATGGATTTAAAATTGCAGAGATTTGTGTGACAAAGTTCAATGGATAAGATCCCTTGGATCAGAAAACTGCACCTCCTACAATTTGTTTCAAACTACAAAGGATCTAGTTCTTTAAAACAAACTTCTTTGTTCTTTTTGCAAAGTACATTGACCGAGGTGCAAAGGAAAATAATTTGATTATTTTCAGTCCTTTCTGGCTTCAGGCATGCAATGGACTGACATGAAGTATAGGTATCTAACAGAATAATCACAATCATAAAAATCATATTATTTTACCTGTGATAATAGTGTCATCAAGTGCCCTTTTCATGCGTTCAATTGCTTTTTCTCTTGTTGGCGCCCATACAATCAGCTACAATAAGTTCACAAAGTCAAGACAAGAGAAAGGGTTTACAATAAAAAGCGCACTTCACATATAGTTGGGTTTATTACATTAAGCCTCTCACAACATAAATTGAATATAAATTGAAACTCACATTTAGAATAAATTACACCCTGTTCATTTAATATTTTGAACCCGTTTTTTTGCTTTTTTCATCCATTCATTCTTCCCACTTGTGTGGGGGGAACAAATGACCAAATACAAATCACATACCAATAGGCAATACATTCTCCTTTTTAACAAATACAGTAACCATTTAATTTATATTTATAACCTATCATTGCTTCAATCCAAAAGCCCAAGCATCAAGAAGAGAAACTTAAAATGCGATTGAGTGTTTAAAAGGCAAAGACTATGATTAATATATGTTTGTATTAAATATTGACATTGTTATTGATTACATTGAATTGTACAACTAAGATACTTTATATATAGACAGTTTACACATATTTGATGTTCATATTAAACATAAAGACAAAAATATGTAGTATATCATCCAGATGAGAATGACAAATCAATGCTATAAAAGAAAACGGATTGGCACACCTTTCCAAGAAGGGAGTCATAGCTTGGAGGAACCACATAATCAGGATAAACATGGCTATCCATTCTGACGAATGGACCTCCAGATGGCAAGTATGCTGTAATTCTACCTGTTGTTTGAGGGGAGAAATTTCGTTATATTAATAAACTTTTAAAAAAAAATAAAACAAAACCATAAAATGCAAGCACTTGGCACAACGAATTCAAATGATCGAAAGAAGCTAATTGACAAAATTACCCAAAATATGTATGAAATCTATTGTGTTTTAAGCAAACATGAAGCTATTTTTTTTCTTTACTTTTAACATATGTTTGCACAAATACACCACTGATACATCAAGATACCTGGCCCTGGTCTAAATCCCTTAAAAGCATCTTCTGCATTGATACGGCATTCAATAGAATGTCCTCTGAGCACAATTTCCTCCTGTAGGAAAAACAACAATAAGAGCAAAGTTCAAAAAAATCACAAGTAAAATATATCCTCTATTACCTGTTTGTATCGAAGTTTTTCTCCCATAGCTACAAGAATTTGTTCTTCTATCAAATCTGTTGAGGAAATCATTTCTGTCACAGGATGCTCAACCTGACACAATAAAATAATGGAAATTATTCACTCAAATATTGAACACTTGCCTAGATTCATTTCATATAAAACACATATAGTAGAAATTGGTTTCAACCTGGATACGAGTGTTCATCTCCATGAAGTAAAAGGAACCCCTTTCATCCAAAAGGAACTCAACTGTTCCAACACCTATATAACCAATAGATGCAGCAGCTGCAACTGCTGCATCTCCCATTGCCTTTCGCAACTCAGGGGTCAGTGCAGGAGATGGTGCTTCTTCCAGCAGTTTCTGATTACGCCTCTGCATGAAAAAACACAATCAACAGAACTCATTACTTAAGGTAGGATCTCTTGCAACATGATTAGGAAAAGAGAAATTAAATAATCAGAACACCTTTTGATATTGCTATCTTACTATAAAACATGTTTAATAGCATTGAAATTACATGATGATCAAGTTCAAGGTTTTTTTTTTTTTTTTCTGCATTTTATCACATGTATCTCTGTTATTTGTTATCGTGCGAAGTGCAATATTAGATATACATTTGAAACTTCATAGTGAACAAAAATATAATGAAAAAGCTATAAAATAACCATTATGATGATAATGGCAGTTGCTTCAATTACTGCCTAAAACATTAATCTTTCACAATGCAAAGTGTTCCAAAAAAAAAAAATTATACTGTAGTCAGAAACACATCTCATACATATTTTATATAGTTTATATTCAGTTTTTTATCTTTAATTCGCCTAGGTCAGAAATTACAAGTTTAAAGTACACAGTTTTATGGTTTGTTCAATGTCATTTTAATATAATCAAGATTCAAGATGAGTATTATTATGCTTAGTACAAATAACTAATTTGACAAACTAAACATAGACAGACAGATGAGAAATGGAGGAATTTAGTTCACAGTACCTGGATGCTGCAATCACGCTCTCCAAAGTGAACAACATTACCATATTTATCTGCAAGAACCTGTTAGCCATGAAGCAAAGGGATAGATGAATTAAATACTATTAGTATTTATAAATCCAAGCAATCATCAACAATCATAAAAGCGTTAAGCTGTAAGTACTTCAATAAGACTTATGCCCTTAATAATAATAAATTAATTTCATTATTTGTGTTACAAATCATACAGGTCTTGGACTGAAAAACCTAAGCACCCAAAAAGGAATTTGTCAAATCAATTGTAAGACTGTTCATTTACTCAATCACCAATGCAGAGCTTTTCTTCAACCTTCTCTAACATAATGACATATAGCCAGAAAAGGAGGCTTTAAGGTGCTTCTACACGGTTATATAATTAACTAAGTGTGAAGCATGAAATTGGCATGAATACACAATATGGAATTTAAATTGACTTTATTTTTTGAGTGAACAATTTAAACTACAGTGTGGAGTGTTTTGGGCTTTGGAGTTATAACTTCCTTCATTATTAATATTGATTGGATTTAGTTAACCAAATGGAATAATGTTGTCAATAAATACTGTTACGTTTCTACTTTAGAGCCTCTGAGACAACCAGGACATTTGGATTTGATGTAAGCAATAGATTATTACATTGCTCAAATGCAAAAGTTCAAGTTCTTAAGTAATTCCCAGCTTGAGTGTTTCCACAGATCCAAGTTCTTCACAGATAAAATTCCCTCAAGGTGTTCTAATCTCCAGGCTTCAGTCAAATTATAAATTTCAATAAGAAAAAAAGATAATATTACTGGAACTCAATGTGCCTTGGGTTTTGAATGTACTTCTCCAAATAAACCCCGTCGTTGCCAAATGCAGCAGCTGCCTCACTCTTAGCTTGCTGCAAATAAATCAAATTGAAAAAAAAAAAAAAATCACCAAAAATGCATATATCTATTGCCCATCAATGGGATAAATCTACCAGACTACAACTATTTACAATCAAAATAAATCATCTCCCTTCCATCAGAATCCATATGATGGTCAAGCCCTAAAACATGCTTCTGCAGCAGAGAAGCTTTCATTTCATAACAATTACTGGAACATAGAAACTGCAGGAAACCTTGATCTTCCTGTTGGCCCCAAACAAATTACTAAAAAATTTTGATCCATTACTTTGTTAGAAAATAGATGTGGTAAACCACTGTCCTCAAGGTGCAAACATTCTTGCTTCCTTCAGTTTTTTTCTTTAACCTGATTATAGATAAATTTGGAAGCTTTTAAAAAAAAGGTGATTTTAAGAATGTACGAAAAAGTGATTTATTTTTTAGAGATTTATGAAAAGCAGTTGTTTTTTATTTGGTTATGATTATCAAAAGCAATTTTTATTTTTGAAGGAAGTTATAATTATAGTTTTTTTGAGAAGATACTCAAAGCAGCTTCTCAAAATAATTAGAAATCTGATTTGTTTTAGATTCTGATTTTTAAACAAGAATGAGTAATTTTTTAAAGTGATTTTTTCCCCCAAAATATAAGTAATTTTTCATTAAAAAAAAAAAAAAAGCTGAAACAAACGAACTCTTGACCATTATAGCTTCTATACTTAATTTGTGTTTCAGATTTACCACTTTTAGCTTTTGCCTATAGCTATCAGCCTATTACAACGGCTAAGAAATTAAAGACTATAATTAGTTCAGCAGTACAGACAACATAACAAGAACTTCCATCCAGGCAAAAATACCTGTAACAACTTCACAAACTCATCAGGTTCTTTAGCAAGACGCATGCCACGTCCTCCACCACCTGCTGTTGCCTAAGAAACACCATACATTTGTCAGTTTACAAAAAGTTGCTAAAGAAGACAGTATCACTGACACCACTACCATAGGCATGGCCAGCCACCACTCTATCCATGACTACAAAACAATTACAATGAAACTCCAATAATATACTGTGAGTCCTTGGCAACAAGTGACCATAGAGTTCAATCTTGAGGCTCTACAGCTTTATAAAAAGGGAAGCAGGAGCATGTCAGAAAAGCTGCTATATACAAATCAACATTACTATTCTCTTTCAAGATCAATATATGTTACTAACCTTCCCAACTTTTGTCAGTCTAATTGGGTCAACTAGAACCTAACACCAAGTGTACACTTGCACAAAGAAAGACTCAACCCATAACAATGTTCAATTTACACTTATAATATCACTGCAAAAAATAGATAACACAGCTAAGCAAGTGAAATTGGTCATCATTTCATTGAAAGAAATAATCCTGAAACATAAACTCCTCTCCTATTTAAGTGGCACTGGAAATGGGATATGTAGTTATGTACACAAGTATACGTTTCAAACATTGGATATCTATACATGAAACCTTATACAAGGGAACTATAACAAGAAATAATTCTACCAGAATTGTCCTTGTACAGAGGAAGGTGCAAAAAATGAGTACAGAGTTCACAAAAAGGACAGAAGTCACGAACATGCTATCACAGATGTAAATTCCTCCTGTAGGCTGTAATTACAAAAGTCTGCAGAAGAAATCCTTCCTTTCCTTTTTCCGTCCTTTTACAATATATTCTCACCCCTATTATCCTTACAACTTCAAATTGAAAATTATTTTAAGGATGACGAAGTAAAGAAAAGGAAACTCAGCCTATGTTGGGCATTTTTGCCAAACCTTTCATAACCAGGCTTAAGCCCTAATACAAATGGAGGGTCATACTTGGAGATGAAGCTAACTTTTTTCACTGTCATTGTTGTTGGAAAAAAAAAAAAAAAAAAACATATACACACACATTTTCACATGATAGCATGCCAACATAGTAGATACCCCTACGACATATTGACATTAAATTCTAAATATTCTATTTCCACAAGAATTTTAAATTAATCATAATCATAATATAAATTTACTTTCAAACAAGATTCATTATCCCATGTATATTTACTGATTAAGGGATGGGATAGGAACGTGAAAATTTACAAGTCTATGCTTCGTTAGATTCATATTTACACATGTGAGAATATACATTTTTGTGTGTATGCATAAAGCATGTGTGGCATGATCTACGTCAATCCAAAAAATTGGAATTTGCTTCAAATAGGCACAAGGTTACAAATACAAAATAATAAAGCAAACTACCTTGATCATCACAGGGAAACCAATCTCATTTGCCAGCCTGATAGCTTCTTCTGTGCTCTGTTACATTAAATCGATTCATCAAATTGATGTCACAGAATCTGATATCAGTCTCCAACTTTTACACTGAAGCTACTTATACACTTGAGCCTAATCTAATACCTGTAAAAGACCCTCACTTCCCGGAACAGTGGGAACACCTGCTTTTTTCATTGTGTCTCTGGCAGTTGACTTGTCACCCATAACCCGAATACTGTCAGGCTGAAATATTTAACTAAATATTCAGTATTATATGATTTGAAAGGGAAATATTAGAATCATTGATTTACTGTTAAAGCTTCATGAAGTAAATTAGTTATATATATATATTCAACCGGGAAAACATTAAAAATTAAGACTGATCCATTAAAATCAAATAAAATTTGGGATAAGAGATAACTTGCAAGCTACCTTTTAAAATGCTTAAAAACAGAACTTCATCTACATCCCAACAATTTTCAACGAAAAATTTCAATATTAAACAGACAAACAACAGAATATCAAACACAACTCCACAATTTGTGTACAGGTTAACAATACTGTTATTTTAGTATGTCACGCTCAACAACCATTGCTCACCCATTACAATCTTTTAAGGTGGTCACCCTGGATAAACACTAAAAAGCAATCCTTATCATACAACTTCAATGTGTCTATAACTCTATATAGTAATACCAATAAGATGTTTTTATGACTTAGTGTATTGATAGTAACTGGCAATCAAATTCCTGGGCCTCAAGATACTTCAGAGACCGAAGCAAGTTTTAAGATTTAATAGGACAGTTCAAGTAAGTCTTTATTCAATCCAGGTGAGTCAATTGTAAAGCTCTAAACTAGAGCACTCACTCACGAGACAAGAAGCAAACAAACTGTGTATTCAACACACTGCAGAGTCAACTCACGTTAGGCCCAATGAAGTTGATTCCATGTTCCCTGCACATCTCAACAAACACTGCATTCTCCGCAAGAAAACCATAGCCAGGATGCAACATCGTGCATCTGCGGCTAATAGCAGCCGACAGAACGTTCGGGATCAGCAAGTACCTGCAGAGAAACAAGAAAGCTTTCACTAACCACACGCAGATAGATATGCATACACATGAACAATAAGAGAAATTAACAAAAAGGGAAAAAGCAGTGTTACTTACGACTGGCTACTCGGCGCTTCGCCAATGCAAACGGCTTCATCGGCCAAATTTGACATGAAGCGCGTCCTTATCAATGGTTGAGTACACAGCCACACACGGAATCCCCAATTCATGAGCGGTTCGAATAACGCGAACCGCAATCTCGCCTCTATTCGCGATCAGGATCTTGTCACCGTTACAAGTCGCGCGGAGAGCCCCGCAGTGACGCGTTTGGCGTTGTTTGTGAATGTGAGTAACTTGACCTACCTGCCTAGGAAACCTCACTTTGTTCGTTCCCGCCAAGAAACTGCATTGAGAACTCTTAATTCCTCCTTTCCCCGCAAACAAACCCTATTTTGTTCAGATTCAGAGTGATGGAATGGAATTACGTGAGTTAGTTAACTAATGAATATTATTGGTTTAGTAATAGTGATTCGCGAGTGAAACAGTGCTTACTGCGACGGGAACAGAAGGCGAGCTAATGGACTTGCACGCTGAAAGTGTGGCCTCCATTTCCTAAAACAAAGAAAGAAACAAAGGCATTGGCAGCGTGTGAGTGCAATATATACACAATGGTTGTGGAAGAATGATGGATGGATGGATGGATGGATGGATGGTGTAAGGCTTTACCTATGGGAAATGATGGCAATGTACGAGAAGTGATTCGGTTGTGTGTTGTGATATGTTGGGAGTGAGTTTTGATGTGGATGTTGTCGATGGAAACGAGGAGGGTGCCAAATTGAAAGCTCCGCCTAAAGCTAAATCTAAAAGGTTTGTTTTTACTTGGACTTTGGCAGTTGGAAGGTGAGGGTGGCTCGCCTTCCTTCATCACAGCCCTTCGTTCCATTCCACTTTTATCACTCCAGCAAATGGACTGCTACCTGGCCCACCACACTTGGGTTCCTTTCGGCTTTGAAGCCTCTCAGTTATGAACATTCAATTTGACTTTTTTCAAATTGTGAGAATTAAATTTAATCTATATCTATACTAATAATATGGTGATAATCCCATTGTTTTTGTCTATTTTACTGCTAATAATTGTACATATATTTAACTATCTGCACATGATTAAAAGAAAAAAAACTATTCATAATATCAAAAAAAAAAAAAACTATTCACTATATATAAAATTGATTTTTCACCTCTCCCACATATTTACTCTTCAACCAATACACACTACTTATAACTTCATACATCTTTTTCATTGTCAATCGCAGGCACGGAGTGTCTTTTTTCTACTAGTTTAAAGATAATATTGATAAGAGTGCAGAATAAAGAGACATATGATTTATTTTCAGATATTGAGGTAAAAAAATCCAAGCTAATATATTAGAGTGAGAAAACATGTTAATTAAAAAAAAAAAAAATCGATAGTCATGCAACATTGTTAAAAAAAGGACCGTAGGTGTGTTTACCGAAAAAATAGGATTTTAAGTGTCTTGTAAGTCATTGCTAGTGCCTATGGTTTGCTCTAACCTTAAACTAGGCTAATCTTCCCTATAAAATACAAAGATAACACAAGAAAGATGAGTTGAATTATGTTATAACAAATTTTTGCAAAATATTTTCAAAGACGTATTGTCTGAAATATTATTCAAAATATTTTTAAAACGATATAGAGAGAAAGACAAATGTTGTAAGAAAAGTAGAAAATCACACAAGATTTATACTAGTTTGTCTCACCCCAGAGACTACGTCCAGTTCTTGGCAACAACCAAGTCTCACTAACTTAAAACAAGTTACAAGTATTCTTTCCATCAAGCCTCTTCAGGCTCAACCCAAGTAGTCTTTAACTTGCCTCTCTAAGCAAAAACTCAAGTATTTTTTGAATCAAAATCTCTTCAAGCCTCCACCAATTTCTTAGAGAAAAAGGTTGAACGTGAGTTATCTCACTTGGTTTAACATCACAGACGAATATACAATGAAGAACAAAGAAAATTTTTACAAGCAGAGTATTACAAGATGAGAGCTTTTCAATTTATAAACTTCTCCAAAAAAGTGTCCGTTGCGAGTGATTGCAGGAGACAACCTTCGTTTGTTGAAAAGAGTCGTTGAAGCATTAAATGCAGCATCTAATACCTTTCACCAACTTGTCACTTTAATAAGATAAAGCGGTCTGATTATCTTTATCATTCTCGTATTCAATCTTGTAGCAGTGGTTGTAAGACCTATAAGCTTTCAAGATCAATGGCTGTCCTCACAAACCAACATAAGACTTTTTAGCATGTTTTGTCCTTACTCACACGCTTCCTAGGAAACTTCCCAAGAGGTCACCCATCCCAAAATTGCTCCAAGTTAAGCATGCTTAACTGTGGAGTTCTTAAGTGATAGGCTACCAAAAAGTAGATGCATCTTGTTGGTATAGGTAGCACTTATTAATTCCTTTAAACTATTCTCAACTGTACAGTCTCATACCTACACAGCCTTTGAATCCCTCTCATTCCAATGTGTATTCGATTCATTCATGTATTCCTCCCACTGGAAGCCTGCTAGGAGCCACTCCTTATCCGTGCCTTATCTCTATTGCACCAGTGATCACTCCCCGCTCTCATCAGCGCCCAAGATGTTACAGTGGTCGTATTTGCTTTTTTGTTTTGACATCTGCACGCGCATTCCTACTTTTACGCGTAAAGTAAGCTTCCTTGAAAGTAGGTACGTAGACTTCATTCATTTTGAGATAGTTTACGCTTTTATAACAAACTAATGTGCAGATCATTTGAACATTCATCGGAAAGCCATTAGTTACTGAATCTTTTAAAAGAAAGATAAAGATGTTGTAAGCTCAAGTTATCAGACGATAGTGAATACGCAGATTACGAGTGACCAAACAATTGCTTGAAAAACTCTTTTTAACTGTTTGTTATTATCAAAATATTTTAGGGTTATAAATTTGTCCTTTGTCTTAACATTCCCCCTATATTTTCTTCCAATGAAAAAAAGTTAGTGTTCTAAACAATCAATTTAAATTTTCCAAGGCATGGAAATATACACTTGCCAAGAGAACTTCATTATTCTTAAGCTAGCGATGGTTTTAGACAATATATAATTTTAAAAAAAATTGACATCCACTTTCATGTAAAAATTCAACATAAAGTAGAGATAAGTAAATTCTTATTTAATAAATGTTGAAAAGTCTCATATCGTCTACTTCAATTTTTGAAGTGCGGCTTATATGTGTTTTGACAATTTCACTTATTGACAAATAGTTTTAAGATGAAATCTAATATGGTAACAAAGGTTACAATCCATCTCCGCAAATCACCTATTTTGGTAGGCATCGTCTGTTCTAGTAGATATGTGTGGAGTGTTAGGCAACTTCACTGAATATCAATTGATTTTAAGATGAAATCTAACGATGAAGATACACAAATGTAATGCAATATCATTCCAAGGTAGTAAAGAATGCTTGATGGCTTCAATTCCCAACAACCCATAATAGTGAAAAATCCTATAGTAGTTCAAACCAAAAGCATTTTGGTAAAGCAACATAGGATGGATGTTATGGCAAGACTAAGAGGGAACGCTAACTTCGACCTAGAAGTTGTGTTTGTAAAATCTGTGTCTATTTTTTGCTAAAGATAAATGTAAATGGGAGACCCAAAGCAAGGGCACTTAGTTTGTTCATGGCCATCTACTCAATACTAGTTTCGATCCAATCGAGACAAACTTGCTCAAAGCACATGACCAATCAAGAAGTTTCAAGTTGTAATACTTACATATGTGCATCTGCTAGCTTCTTCACTTTCGATTCTTGTGATTCCAATTTAGGAAATACTCTAGTGTAATAATTAGTAGGGAAAAATGTGTTCTTAGTGTTTATATTTTTGATCAAACATGGTCAAGGTCCTTATACTTTCATATCGATGAATTTGGTTTTCAAACTTTAAAAAAATATATGGATTTAGTCCCTCAGTTCTAGGAATTCATTATGTTTTTATAAGTTAGGAGAGACTAATTGACATGTTTTTTAAAGTTTGAGGATCAAATTCATCAATATTAAAGTACACAAACCTTGACCATGTTTGACTGAATGTATAGGGACTAAAAACACTTTTTTTTTTTCATAATTAGCTTTACTTTTCAATGAAAACCGGTGTTATTTCTTTTTGGGGAAAAATGTGTTTTTGGTGTTTATACTTTTGGTCAACGTGATCAAACTTCTTATACTTACATATCGACAAATTTGATTTTCAAACTTTAAAAAATACGTAGATTTAATCCCTCTTCTTTAAGAATTTATCATTTTTTTTTAAAGTTAAGAGGGACAATCTACATATTTTTTAAAATCTGAGAACCAAATTCATCAATATAAAAGTAGAAAATCTTAATCACGTTTGACTGAAAGTAGGCAATTAAAAACACATTTTCTCCTCCTTTTTTCCCTCTCGATCCGTAAGCAATTGAAGTAGAAAAAAATGCCCCCACAAAAGATGCGAGATTTAAATTGTGCACAATTTACTTATTACTTTCACGAAGATGTACGTTATTCTGACTTTCAATTATGGAATTCTAAAACGAAATATTATTTGGAAAAGGCAATAATTTTCCAGGGGAAAAAAAAAAAAAAAGGCAGGCAACAAAGCACGAATTGTAAAACCAAAAAGGTTTTCAAAGGAACTTAAAGAATTATTATTTGAAAATGGATTTAATAATGCTCCATGAAGAAAAGTCAGCTTTCCTACAAATTTCGAATCTACAACCTATTAAATAAATGAGAAATATATCCACCATCTAATCAACACCCGCTCTCTCTAGAAATAATAAATCGCTGGAAGAGGACTTATCTATAACAATAATAAAATGATATGTCTATTTTTATTACATTTTCTGTTTTCAATTTTACTCTTTAATTGCTACATTTGTAACTTAACAGTTCTCACTCTCCTATTTAAGCTCTTGACATCCTCTCTTTAATATTTGGCTTCCACTTTTTTTTTTTTAAAAAAAGAAACTTTTTACCTGTTATTACAAACTACCTCAATTTTTTTTTTCAATTTTCAACCTCCCACATTAGTTATGTTTATATAAAAAAAAAATTGTTAACTATATTAACAACAAATTCAATTTAAAAAAATAAAAAAATGTGGACTAATAGGCACGTCGCTACCTGTCCTTCCGCTAGTATTACATAAAGGTCACGAAACTCACTACATGTCAACTGCAAAATAGCCTTTCCTTTTCCCATTATACATTATGAGTTTAATTAATAGGCACCATTAGTCTAAAATGTTTTTACCTAGACATCCAACAAAAATTTACCAGTACAAAAAGTTTCATTTATTATATCCATGTCAATCTTAAAAAGCAATTTTTTAATTTTTGAACTTTTATAAAAAAATACAAGCATTATTATCAAAATTGACTTGGATCGGCCAATCAAGCAAGTCCATCTAGGAACCAATGATATAATTGGTCTAAGTTGATCGTTGAATAAAAAATTCATAGAATTAAGCACGACCTGACCAATTTTCATAGTAAACTGATAACCAAGCTAATCAAACCATTTCAAGTGAACCAATGGCTTGACAAGTTTGAGTAAACTAATGTCTTGTGAATTTTTCAAATTTTTTTAAGATATAATATGATTTTTTATAATTTGTTAAGTATAAAATTTATAGTTTATGAGTTTTGCTATTCAACTAATTACTCATTAATTCAACTAGTGATCTACTAACTTGATCAAGTAAATAACCAACCCCAATAACATTTAATACAAGTCTTACTTTAGCTCTACATAAATGGGGTTAGTACCAACTGCTAGCAAATATTTACTAGAAAGTTAATAATGAGCAGGATTCAAGGCTCACATATTAAGTATGTGTTTGGTAGCGTGGTGCATCAGTAAATTTTCATGTCTAATACCCACATCCAAGGAGAAGTAATATATATTAGCTTTAGATTTCTCATATTTCGGATCCCCGTTATAAGGTTCTAATGCATAACCAAACACAAGCTAAATAAATAAGTCAAAAACTCAATTTTATCTCAAGATAATGAAATTAATGCTTTAGTAAAAATACGCCTTTCAACCTCTTCAAACATAGAAACATCTAATATCTTGTCAACAATTTATTTCCTAAAATGAACAACTAGATTTCAAAGGATTCATAAGTAACTAATTACTTTATAAGGTTTTACTTAGATAAGTATGCTAGTTAAAGCCCATGTTTGGATCCACGATGAATTCATGAGACGTGCATCTTCCAAAGCAACTTTTAGTTGCTTTTACGTCTCTTTTGATGTGATTTTAACATAGATGTAGATCATGACTATTGATCCAAACATGCTAAAAATAGAACACAAGAAGCAAGCATGTATATTACACAGTGAGCAGTACACATGCAAACTAGCTTCTCTGTATAGCAAGATCATACAAGTTGAACTACATTTTTTTTCTAAAAATAAATTCAACTAAGAAGGGATTTCACCTTACATATGAGGAAGACAAATTGGTAGGTCGGGATTGGGTTCAACTATTCTAATCTTCGCCCCTACTCAAAGTGGAAGACAAGTTTGGAAGTGAGTATAAAAATTAGAATTCAACTCCATTCCCACCAGATTCGAGAAAGCCTACGAGAAACCTGCCTATTATTTTTAAAAGTCGATTTACTTACATATTATGTTAAATAATATATATATATATATATATATATATATCTAGGGAGGAATCAAATGACATCGGTGTAACTTACATCAACTATTACACCATTCAATAGCTTGATATGGAATGTGATTTTTATCGATCCAACTATTGAATTATAATTTCATATTACCAATATTATTTGTGTTAATTTTTGTCAAAATTGAATAACAATAAGAATGTAATCAAATGACTCATGTTTTACTATATTTTGAAAAGTATATATTACGTCCATTTTGATCTATATGAATAAGGTATCAAATAATTTTGGATAAATATAAAATTTTGTACATATGATCTATGTTAAAAGAACTTTCAATCCAACAGTAGATTTTGAAATAAAACTATCCAATTTAAAGTTATTAAATTGTGTAATAGTTGATGTAAGTTACACCGGTGTCATTTGATCCCTACCCTATATATATATATATATATATATATATATATAGGAGCAAGATCCATTGACACCAAGTGTAAGAGTTAGTCAAATTACACCTTCAATAACTTTTTGTATAATACAAATTTAACCAATCCAACCGTTGAATTTAATATTCTTATTAATTAGATTAAATATACAAAATTTCATATAATTTTAAAATTATTTAATAGTTAATTAAATCACTTTATTTTAACATACAATATGATATTAAAATATATGTAAATATTCAATATTAGATAACATATTTAAAAATGTCCAAATGATGTGAAATTTGATATACATAATTATAAAGATAATATCATTAAATTCAACGGTTGAATTGGTTAAATTTGTATTATACAAAAAGTTATTAAAATTGTAATTTGACTAACTCTTACACCTGGTGTCAACAGATCCTGTCTCATATATATATATATATATATCATAAGAATAAAAAACTTAAGAACTAAAATATATTTTTAATAATTATGTAATTTTAATTTTATTATTTAATTATTATTGTTATAATAAATAATTTGTATTTTTAATAATTATAAAAAACTTATATTATTATGTAGTGCTGGGTAACCCCGACCACACTTCTAAGCGAGAAAATTCTAAATTCAACCAAGTCAACGTGAATTTTTTCCGTCAAAATACATCAAAATCAAGGAGTACCCGTGAATTCAAATTTCATTATCTTGCCTACTTACATGATTTTACTTAGCCACATCCAATTCAATCTGTGACTATTTAACTTAAAATGAATTAAAAAAAACACAGAATGAGGAAAGACTTCTCAGTTCAAGCAACCAAATTAAGCTTAATTGCATTTTTTTCCCCTTCTTAGTATGGACTCTCTAATTTTAGTCTCCCAAATTTCTTTTTTACCCAATTAAATACCTATATTTGTAAATTTTAACAAATTTAGTCCTTCGTCAATTTTCTTACCTAAAATCATCAAATTCTCATTTTTCTTTTCAAAATTTGTAAAAGTTAAATCAACTAATTTTTTTTTCTACTCAATACTCATCAACCAAAACATCAAATTTAACTAAAAAACTAAATTTCCCATCTTCAAACATTCACATCTTATAAAATCTTTCAAATGTTTTGTTTCAACTAAATTTTTTATTTCTCAACTTTCATTTTTTTTTCTTATCTCAATTCCCCAAATATATAGATAAGAAATGGTAATTGGATAGTTTTAAGTAAAAAATTATTCACAGGAGAACCAAATTTGCATAATTTTAAAAATAGAGTTAGGGTCCATTTGGTTAAAAGGAAACATATGGATAAGAAATAGAGTAGACAAAAAATAGACAAAGTGAACAAAAATAAATGAAAAATAAAATAGAAATAAAAGTGTTTGATTTAAAAAATATAGATAAAAAATGAGAGAGATAAATAGGTGGATGGAAACATGTAAAAAATAGAATGAAAACAATTAGTGAGACCCACCAATTTTTTAAACTTCACTGTATTTCTCCTATACCAAACAGTGAAAATTTTCAAAATTTATTGTATTTCTTTACTCTCCATGCTATTTCTTAGCCACCAAACACTGTTAATTAGCTCAAAAAAAAAAAACTTAAAGAGACTAAAATCTCATACAATCCAAACTAAAGGTACCTAAATTGCAATTAAGCCATCAAATTATTTAGTCTGTTGGGATGACATTTATCTACTAACCGCACTGCAACAATCGCAAGGACCAAGGCACGTTTTTACTGAAGGAAATTATTTTTCCTTCAGTCATCAGAAAAGCTAATACAAATAGGCAATTAAATTATCACTAAAACAAGGATTAGATTATCACTAAAACAATGAACTGTCGATCAAAATTTGTATTGAAAATTTTTCGGCAATTACAGGCAGATATCTTCGCCACCTCACTCCCCAAGCCCCAACCAAGGCAGGCAAGAGGTTCTGAAGGTAATAAATAATCTGCCACACTGAACAAGATGGCCCAAGATGTCGTAATCTGTAATCATATCATACCAGGCCTCCTATTGACCAGATTTTTCTATCACTCTATTCGCTCTCTTTACTCTTAGTGACAGCATACAACCTAACCTTACAAGGTGCACTAAAAATTGAATACAAATATTTACACCAGAAAGCTTACAAGAGAAGAGAAGGAAGTGAGCGCACCCCGAAAGGTGCAATGTGTACGTAAAAACTTTCTGCCAGCCGGAATAACCATGAATACGATGAATGGCCTGGAGGAAAACAAGTCACAGATACAGAGAATTTGCAAACATAATACCTCGTCGAAGACTTTCACTTGCTGCTGCAAATTTCTTCTCCAAATCAGCCTCTCCAACAGCATTAGCAGCAGCACGCAACTGGAAAGAAGCAAGACAATTAGAACTCCATGAAATTCACCATGTCATTTCCAAATATTGAATTAGACCAAAAATGTGTTAAGATAACTTGGAGAATGATCAAGCATACCAATTGTTTATTTTATAAGCCCTTAAAGGCCAAATTTGAATATTTTGCAACATTGAAAGAACTGAGCTGGGGCACTATGACTTTCTTTTGTCCCAATTGAGTACATTATAATTTATGTCAACCCAGGTTATCTATAGTGAAGGAATTTCAAAAACTGCTAATATTTGAGGTAATTGGAAAAAATTTCCAACATCAAATCAATTGTCAAAATACGGTTAAACCATTTCTACTTTGACTCTAGCAAATTACACTATTGCTTTGGGCAATTAAACACCTCAAACTTCAAACATATATCAAATATTCCATCAGCAATTAAGTCATAAAACCTAATTGAAAATGCAAGGGTCCAGAATAGCACACTTTATAAGTCATGCCGTCAAACTGCCAACTTAACCACATTTACTTGCTCTTTTCCACGTCTTGAATAGAAGGTTCTATTTGCAAGATGCAAGTTTTAAGCAAGTTCATAGTAAAAAATGAAACCACGTGATTATGGTCTAGAGGGTGGACATTTGTATACCTGATTCAAAAACTCGTCAAGTCTTCTAGCACTCCGAATGATACTCCCCTCAAAGATGTCAGTCATTTGTATAACATCAGCAAAATTTGCTCCCTGGGAGAAAATTTTAGAAGGAAAGACCAGAGCAATTAATATATACTTAAAACAAGTAAATCTTTCCCTTTCTTTTCTCCCACTCATACGAGAATGCATACCGATCATTAGTCTCAAGGCAGCTGAGATGTCTATACATGTCTTGGGTTACAATAAAACATGAATTTTAGTGCCACAATGTATGCAGATGAGTCCATGTGAAGATACTACGTATGTTACTTGTTAATGAATAAAGACTAGTAGACCATGGAGCTTTGTCACTCTAACCAATTCTGTGGATTCCTTCACTCTATAATGTAGGATCAAAAGTTCATACTCAGAAGATAATTTCGAAATTATAAAAAGCCACACACTGGCCTGTCCCTTAAGTCTAGGACACCTAAATTAAAATAAAAAAAAGTTTGTGTGTTCGTGCATGTGTGGGTGTGCATGTTGTTGTCCATGTGCAGAACATAAAATATAACCTTGGCAACCAGCTTATTTTATAAATTCTGCAAGCACATCTTAAATTCCTAAATTTTACAAATTTTGCTTGACTTATTTCCTTTTGTTAATCTATATACTAAGACATGCTCAATGAATAGTTTCAGGTCCTATAGTCATAACTCAATTTTATTAATCAAGGGACGAAAAAGCAACCACGCCTCGAGACAGAATAAATGCAACAGGCATCTTTCCACTGCCAACCTCACATTCCCCTATTCCAAGAAAAAACACTATATCCTGCTGTATTCATAACTTGAACCTCAAAACAAATGACGGCTCAGGCTCAGGCTCAGGCAAGGTTCTTGACCAGTTGTGTGACAATTTGATATATTGCGAAAAGATCTAATTATTCTCAAGCTTTTTATTTTCCTCCTTAATCCTTACTTGGGTCAAATGGCAAGCTTCCTGAAGCTCACTCTTGAAACTTAAAATTCATAGTAATGAAGAACACTTTAACAGTTTAATGAAGATTGCATGCTTGGATATCTAACGATGGTCAAATGGAATGGAAAGGGATGGGCTGAGATGGAATAAAATTACCAAACCATAGTTTGGATATTTTAAGACCGAACAGAATAAAGTTTCCATTCTATTATTAGGTAAATGGACATCACGGTAAGAGTCATAACTTTAATAGAGTGGTTGCATCCCATAACCCCCTTCCCCCCCAAAAAAAACAAGGGAGGAAAGAAAATTGAGTATTGGATGGGATGAGATGGAGTAGACTCCCAATGTCAATCCTACCAATTTTAAGATATCCAAACAATGACAACTGGTGGCATTCCACTCCAATCCTACCATGTCCATCAACCCTAACATAGCCTAAAAACATTAATTCATTTATTTTAATGGCAAAAGCAGCTTCAGCACAAAAAGAAGTTATAGTACAACCAGGTGGAGGATAAGCAATTGACCAAAACAAAAATGACTAAATGAAAAAAAAAATGAAAAGGGATTTTGTTAACATCAGGCCTTAGGGCTGATTTCAAGCACTGAAAGTGAAAGATTTTATTGAGAAGGAAAGTATTTATTACATCAAAACACAAAAACATAATAAATGCTTTCTTTTCCAATAAACACATTATACCTTTAGTTGCTTAAAATCAACCTAGGGACTGATGTTAACAAAACCATAATAATAATAAAATTAAAATTTTCACATCTACACGTGACATTGCTTTTCATTTTAGTCGCAACATGAAAAACTCTACATTTTGCTCCCTACATGAATAAAATGATTATGAATTGATTCATACTGTTTGCAAGTTATAACAATGTTCTATTTGGTCCCTGTATTTGACAACATTTGTCATTTTTGTCCTTAAAAAAAAAAAAAACACTTAACGCTTTGTTCTGGTCCCTACTAAAAAACTAACATCATTGTGACTTCAACAATCGACACAGACCAATTTCTAAACATTTTTCAATGTCAAGACTCAAGACCAAAATGTAGAATTTTTTTAGTTTAAGGCTTGAAACAAAACATGGTGTCAAGGGTAGGGACAAAATTTTCAATTTAACCGAATAATAATAAACTTATCCAGCAAAACAAACTGTCATGAGCCATCAATCCAAAAGCTTAAGCTATTGGGTGAAGACACATAATTGGTTTTTATATTATATTTCCAACATGCTCCCCAATGCAGGACACCTTTGGGCTAGAAGTGTGGAAAATGCACAAGCCCACCAACTTTGTGTGGAAATTAAACTACTTCTTTTTAGAGGAATGGGATAGAAAGGATCAAACTCTATACCACTTGTTCACAGAGACTTTGATGCCAAGTAAATAACTTAAAAGTAGACAAGGCATTCAAGCCAAAAATATGGTATAACTAACCTTCGACCATGAGTATATCACATCCATCAAGTATGGCCTTACTGTTGATTCCACATACTCATTCACATTTATATCCAATTTGCATTCATGTTGTATCTGTGACAAAAGGGTGATCCCATTTATATTTTAATTCAGAAATTCCCAAAAAATTCAGGTTAAGTAATAAAACACCTACCTCTGCTATCCTTCTTGCACTATCTTGAAGCTGTTGCAAAGGCCTTGCAAGCTCTGTTCTCAGTTGTATCTGCTCAGTTGATTTATCTCCTGGTATGAAACAACTTGCAAGGGCAGCAACTTGATGATGGTCAAGGTCATTAAAAGTACCTAATGGAGGAGGGGAAATGAAGAAAAAAACAGATTATAAAACATAATGAACTGCAAACTATACAGAAAGCACAATGGGGAAACAAATATTGATTCACCATTGAACATTAACTCAGTAACAAGGAGTTCATCGCCTGTGTCAATCAAGCAGGCTGCCCGTCCCTTCAACTGAACTACACCATCAGCATCAATATGACCAAGCTTCTTTAAGACTCGTGAGCGATTCTTTAGTTCTTCACGAAATTTTTGTAGCTGAAAATTTAACAATTTTATTTTGATAACCATTGAACCCATAAAAAAAAAATAAAAAATCATGCAATAAAAGAGTTCAAGAAACTAAATAAAGGAGTACGGTTGTCCACAATAGTGCACTCAAAATTTGTCAAGAATAAAATCGCCACATTAACAATCCACCAACTGTTAAGTTGTTAATTTGCATGGAGTCACATGGACATGGACACAAATACAATACATAGCACTGTCTAGACTCCCATTCAGTTGTCTGGCTTAATACACAAATACAACATGTGATCCGGCTTAATAAATAAATCTAGCAAAGAAAGACACTTTGGCAAAGTCAATACCTGGGAATCCCGCATTTTTGTCTTCAGTTGCTGAATTTCATGATTCACTTCTGCTTTCCTCTCAAAGCATTTAATTTGATCCACGTCTTGATGCTAACTTGTAACAAAATATTAAGGTAACACTCAAACCAAAGGGAAAGCAACTTCGCATTTATAACATAAAGAATAGGGACAATACAGTTCATTTTAACAAACCTTATGCATAGGATGAGCAAACAATTTTTTCTCAAATTCCTCTATTTGATTGACTAGTTCAACTATCTCTGAGTCCCGTACGTCCATGTCCTGGAAATATTATTTTAGAGAATAGAAAACACAAATATTGTTCAGATTCTGTTAAAGATCACTCAAGCTCAATAGTCGTCCGATTTGTTCTAAAAAATAATTGGAAAATAGTGTGCCTTTTAAATTTTTTTACTAGCAGTTACCAAAAAGATAGATTTTATTTTTAATTTTAATAAAAATCATGTGTTAAAAGCAGTAGAATGAAATAGAGAAGTTACAAGGTAAATGCAATGAAGGAGAAAAAACAACACAGAAAGACCATTCACAGTTTTGGCTATGCAATGTAAATACTGGAACAAACTTTATAATGAGAAGATGGAATGTCAGAAAACAATAAATTAACAAAAGCTTTCATCATATATTTTACATAAAAAGAATGCATCTATTAGCAGGCAATAACATACCAGCAACTTGTGACATCTGTGTGTGGAAAAGAATTACCTTTACAGGGTGAAGCTTTGGAAGACCTTGGGGAAAACGATTACCCAACTCCTGTACAGCAAGCAGTATACTTTGCCTTGCTTCCAAGGGTCGAAGATCAGAAGGTATAGATACCCTCAATTTACCAAGGGCAGAGATTAATGGTAATTGAACAGGGACCTATTACAGAAGGAAGCAGGCAAGAGAAAGCAACATAAGTTTTGCAGATATAGGAAGAGTTACAACAGAAAGCCATGAAAATAACAGTTCGAAATGTCAACATACCACATGCATTTCACCTTTCTCTCCAGGGCGGGGTGGACATGGTTTTGGCCGTGAACTGTTTTCATTTGAATGAGGTGGTGAACAATGAAGTAAAGTATCAACTATATAACCACCACCAGAAGGTTTCTTAACAACATTGACTACAACACCCCAGCCCCAATCAGTTCCACCTTCTCTTACTTTGATCTGAAAGGTTAAAAAGTCCATCTAACTCAGTAAAGTATGACAAGGAAAAAGAACAGAAGACAAAGTAAACAAGAACAAGAAAATGAAAAATTGTAGGCAAAGACATTAAAGGGAAAAAAAGAACCAAACAGATATGTAATATTTACTGATTAATATATTAATATGGCTTAAATATATTTTTAGTCCCTATAAAATAAGCGAGTTGTGATTTTAGTCCTTGGAAAAAAATTTCTTTGTTTTTCATCCCTTTGAAATTTGAAATCACTATTTTTGGTCCTTATAAAATGAGAAAATTTTGGTTTTGGTCCCTATAAAATATTTTTCTTTGATTTTCATCCTTCTAGAATCTGAAATTACTATTTTTTTGTCCTTAACATGTATTTTAAGGTAGATAAATAACATTTATTTTAGGGATCTAGAAAAATTTTTAGAAGTATCAAATGCTGAAATAGTACTACACACACTAGTGAGTGTCACCTAAAATGGTCACTTGACCTTTCGTTGAACACATAAGTAGTTAACGAGTATCATATAATAATAGGGACTAGAAACAATGATTTCAAAATTTTGAGGATGAAAATCGAAGAAAAAATTTTACAAGGACTAAAATCAAAACTTACTTATTTTGCAGGAACTACAAACACATTTAAGCCCATTAATATATATCGACATGTCAATGATGTCATAAACACATTTAAACACTGTTGCTCAAGAAAAATTAGAGAAGCAAAAAATAATTCAAAATCATTTCCATGCTGATGCATACTATCACTTACCAATCGACCAGGGACAAGAAAATAAAGAATTATTTCAGGCCTTATTATTTTTGACATCATCTTCTTCTCCAGCTGTGCTATTTCCAGTTTTAGCTTATGATATTCAGATACTTCAGCCTAGGTAAATTATAAATTATAATAAATCAAATGTCAATATATTAATAGAATATCAAACATATAATCAAAGAAAACTAAACTGAGTGCCCAGGAACAAACATTACCTCCCCTGAAGCATCAAGCAAGGCTACTTCCTGCTCCAGTTTTGACACCCTTTTCCCCATATCTGGTAAGGCCTGAACAAGAGTAAGAAAATGTTAATAAGATATAGATCTCAGTGCAACAAATGCTAAAAAGATTTTGAAGGAAATGGTTCAGTAGAAACCTTTTCATATTGAAATTGATGAAATGAATTTCGTATTACGTGTTCGGCAGTGAACTGGCCTTCTGCACGGCTCATCAAATTTAAAATTGAGTAGTAGCTAAGCCTGAATGTACTAACTAAAGGAGCAGGTTTACCCAACACCATGTCTTTGAGGTTATTCATTTCCATCTACATAAAATAATCAGATAAACAGTAAGCCGATGAATGTAAAACTAATTAGTTTTCAAATATGCAACTGTTATATAGATAACAGATACGACAAAATAAACACAATATAGAGCAACAAACTATGGTCTCACTGCCATACCATATGAATGAGTTATAAACAAAACTAACAAGAATTATATACAGATTTTTACGCACAAAAAAACAGATTATAAAAATGCATTTTTGCTATCCTAATTTACAGATTCTGTTTACACAAGTGTATGAAGGGAAAATAGAAGAAAAACAAATAAATACATACTACAACTAACCAACCCAGAAACTTGTTCATAGGGTGTATTCATAAATCTTAGGAGAGTTGTAACAAATAACAAAACTAAATAGTACCATGCTCTATCTCAACAAAATAACATTAAAAATAAACTACTTAACTTTTCTCAAATCAGCTTTAAACAACTTCCTCAAAACCAAAACAAACCAACTCAACCCAATGGCTTGATTTATTCAAAATACTTAATTAGTTAATTAGTTTCTGAGAAGAACTCTCTCAAATTTACCAATTTTACTTTATTTTCCTTCAAACACTCATTTGCAAGGTGGTTCAAAAATGAACTCAACCTTGTGCATTGAATCTTCTCCAGACCTACTCAATATTCACCATGTTAGATTGAAATTTTGAACCTCTTGCATATTCATTTGTCATGAAAAGAAAAGGGCATTTTCTAAATGAAATACATTGGATCATTCAATAGTTACCCGGTATGTAATATTCTTTGATACAGGTATGGGTACACAGTACTTTACTATGTCAAATATGTGATACGTGGAAGTATACATAGTGAGAACACTATTAGGTTTGGGTCATGTTTAATAATATTGATTGATATGTTCTCAATATAAATTAAAAAAATTACTTTTTAGTTAAACTTAAATTCCTATTTTAAATATAATGAATAATGAATATATAAAAATTAAAATAGATTTTATTTTTTAGTCAGACTCAAATTCCCATTTTAAATATAAAAAAAAAATGCTTTATTTTCTAATCAATTCCTATTTTCTTATCACGTTCCTATTTCTATAGAAAGATTCCTATTCTAGTGGTAAGTGGTAGCTGAAGAAAGACATTAAACGGTGTGTAGACATATGCTGAATTAAAAAGAATGGTGTTGTTTCTTCTACTTGGGCTGTTTTTGTTCAGAACTAAAAGCTACATGTTAGGGCTTTACTTCAGGTCATGTATCATCTTTTTTCACCAGATTTCGTGACCCAGGCAACAGCTGCAGAAAAGCAGCATCTTCTTCTCTGATTCATGAATCCCATGGTCTGTTTGTGCTGCCAGTTCCAGAGTATCCCAATATACATACCTCAACAAACTGGTACAAAAATGCACCAAGAACTGATACACATGTCCTAGTTCGCAGTTCGGAGGGGAGTCAATCGAATTTGGTAACACAGAACCATACATAATATCAATATTTTTAAATTTCTCCTATGCAACATAAGAAAAAGAGGGTGACTATCAAAAATATATTTGAAATAACAATTTAAGTTTTGTCCAACACAAGAATAGGCCTGTATGATTTCAGCATGTTGGATGGGATTGGGAGGTACACAAATTACTCTATAATTTTTTTGTTAGGATACCAACAACAACAATTACAAAAGCCTTATCCCACTAGGTGATCGGACACCACAAAACATTAAGAAGGAAGGATTCAAAACGTCAATGAAAAGATAAAGATCTAATTGTGGAATTTAATAAGAAAAGGCTCACAAATTTATGCACAGAAAACAAACTTGACAACTAGTAATACTCACTTGTTCATCAATCATTATGATACAAATTCCACGCTCATCTTTGCCACGACGCCCAGCCCTTCCACTCATCTGAAGGTAGCAAATCACTAATAGTAATGTGGGCACTAGAATGAATAAATTAACAACCACCATCACCCAAACGTAAATCATCTCTCACCTGTATATATTCACCAGATCCAATATAACGGTGACTATCACCATCCCACTTCTTAACAGCAGTGAATACAACAGTTTTTGCTGGCATATTTAAACCCATCGCAAACTGAAGAGAAGTGCATCTGAGACTCATTCCAAAAGTAACAGGAAAAAAAAATAAAAATCAGAAGTTGGACAAAATCTTACTGTTTCAGTAGCAAAGAGGGCTTTTACAAGACCTTCCTGGAAAAGAAGCTCAACCAATTCTTTGATAACAGGAAGAAGTCCAGAATGATGGACAGCAATTCCTCGCTGAAGAAGTGGCAACATCAGCTCAATAGCAGGTAAGCTCCTGTCTTCTTCATTCAAACAGAGCACTGCATTTCGAAAAACATCCTCCACCGTTTCCTTTTCCTCTTGGGTGTTGAAGTCAAGCTTGGACATAGACATTGCATGTTGTTCACACTCTCTTCTACTGAAGCTAAAGATGATAACAGGTTGGAATTTACGTTCCATGATCATCTGAAAATCAAGAAACATTCTAGCTCAAATAAATACTAAGCACTAGTTTTTCCTATAGAAGAGGTTTATTGAGAAAGAGGGAAAAAAAATATTAAGAGGGATATGAGGATTGAGGATAAAAAGTCCTCCTTAAAAAAGACAAAAGTAAAAGTATACATCTAGGAACAATAGACACCATGATAGTAAAGCTATCCAATCTCTCAACATATCTGTAAAGGACACTCCTTCGGAAAGGCCATGTGCTTTACACCATATGAGGAAGCCAAACACCTAAATTACTTGCGTGTTTGGGCTAGCTTATTTCAAAGTCAAAAATGCTTTTTTTTGTTACAGCATCCTGGGAGAGAATGAGAGATTTTGAAAAGAAAAAAAAAATATTTCTGCCAAAAAAGGCTTTCCCAAAAATGCAAGTAACCTTAGAGGGAGCTTTAGATTTCAAAAAAATTTAATAAGGTGGAATGCTTTTCAACACAACAAATGAGTTAAGAATAAAAATTAAAAATATTGCAAGAAAACACCCCAAAGGAATCAAGAGACCCAGCAAGACTGTCAATTAGTTTATGACTAAAGCAAAAACAATGCAGATTCCCAACTCAAGAGTATTTGTTGTTTAATGTGTTCATCTGTCTTTACATTCCCTTCACCTATTTGCTAAGAAGGAAAAAAAACCGTCCCCCTATATGTACCTTTTTTTTCTTCCTTCTCATCATATTTATTTTTTATGAAAAAATAATAATAATAAATCAAGAACTCCGCAATTAACTATATTAGGTCCACATACTAATAGACATTATTAAAAAAAATATAATCTACTGCTTATTAACTTGTCCAAGCCAAGGCAAAACTTTCTTTTTCTACATGACTTGTACAAGCAAAGTACTTGTCTTGAAAAAAATTCGAAGAATTGGTGGCAGTTCTAACACATATATTTGTCTGCTCCAAACAGAAAAGTGGAAAATCCTCTGAATTGCCGATTTGAGTGTTACTTTAGCATTTTAGGCACCATTTCTGATTTTACCATCTTTAGAATCTGCCAAAATGTCACAAACAGAAGCCCTGCAGCTCTCGACAACAGAATACTAAGTCAACTCATTACCCATGACAATGATGATACAGAACAAGGTCCTTAACAATTTGAAAAGGAAATGAGGCTAAAAATTTTTTATATAAGTTTGGATAAACAGATTAATTAAACACTTATTGAATAAGTGTTCATCATTTAAGCTTTTATGTATAAGTTGTTTCTATAATCCAAAAGGAAATGAGGTTAAACTGTTTTTATTTAAGTTGGAAGTTGTTTTCATTAGCTATCCTAGAGATCTTATTAAAATAACAGGAAAACAACTCATGGACATAAAATAAGTTATTTTCATAAAAACTCTCTATGTCATAAGATAAGCCAAAAAGTTCTTCCAATCACACCCAAAGTCCATAACTGAGAAAGAAAATAAAAAACTATCAAAAACATAACAGAGGATATCCAGACTTCACATATAGATATAGTCCCTGTTTGGATAAAGTTCTCAATGAACACTTATAAGAAAAGAAAATAAAAGAATAAAATAAATTAAGCTTCTCCTATATGTTAAAATCAACTTATGCACTTCAACTTTTATAAAAACTTTCTCATTTAACTTCTCTAAAAGCTTATTTTAACTTATGTACAAGTTAATCTTAACTCAAAGAAAAGTTAACTTTATTTTACCTTCTTGTATTCTTCTTCTATAAGAATTTATTGACAAGTTTATCTAAACAAGACTGTAGTCATTTGTGGTTGGTACTATTGACAAGCTGAACAACATCTCATTTGATCACTAATAATAACACACAGAAGTGCTGAGCTGACCTTAACTATCTTGTATATGTCATAAAGTAAGTCTAAATAAGTCATAAAACAAGAAGGAGAGAAGCTATTTTTGCGAGATTCACCAGAAAAAACTTTTCTCCCAAATTGGAATGAAATGGGACAAAAATTATCTCTCCCTTTTTCTAAAAAAATAATAATAATAGAGTAAAAAATTACATTTTTAATTAATATAAAAATATTTTGATATGATTTATTTATTTATTTCCATTATCTTTTCCAGTCATACAAACAAGTGGAGAGAAATCCTTCTCTTTCTTTTCTTCATATTTCTATCCATCCAAACAACACATCTTTTCTACTTCATTTTTCTTCAATTTCTATCCTTCCTATTTTTTTTGTTTTATATTCCACTCTTAACCCAAACAAAGCACAAATGATTATGCAGAATAAGCCCCTGAACAACATAAATCAGTAAGAGTAAAAGAAAACAAAAACCCATCGAAAACATAACAGAGGACATCCAGACTTAACATATAGAAATATTCATTCATGCCTGGCAGGTACAATTGACATGCTGAACAACATCTCATTTGATCACTAATAACAACACACAAGAGTACTGAGCTAACCTTAACAATCTTGTAAATGTCAGAACCACCCGAAGCATTGCCACCTTTCCCACCTCTTCCGCCGCCTTTCCCACCCCTCTTCCCATCAGCCAAATTCTGCTTCACGAAAGTGTCCTGCAGCTTCAGAAAATTATCCTCCCTAAACTGCTCATTCTCATCCACAACCAAATACAACCCGCTCCCCCCCATGGGGAACACATAGTGCTGCAACGGCGTAGGCCTAAAGTCAGTATACACCACGTGACAAGGCTGCTTGTGAATATTACAAATCCACTCTGCAAACTCCGTCGCGTTCGACATAGTAGCCGAAAGGAAAACCATCTTAATCGCCGGCGGCAGAAAAATTATACTCTCCTCCCAAACAACGCCTCGTTCGCGATCCTTCATGTAGTGAATCTCGTCAAATATAACCCACGCCACTTCTTTTAAAACCTCGGAGCCTCTGTACAGCATTCCCCGGAGAATCTCCGTGGTCATGACGAGACACGTGGCGTTTGGCGAGAGCGTGACGTCGCCGGTCATGAGGCCGACGTCGCGGAACTCCTGGCTGAGTTCCCGGTACTTCTGGTTGCTGAGCGCCTTGAGCGGGGAGGTGTAGATGACGCGCTGCTTGTCGCGGAAGGACATGGCAATGGCGTACTCGGCGACGGCCGTCTTGCCGGCGGAGGTGTGGGCGGAGACGAGGACGGACTCGTTGCGCTCGAGGCAGGCGATGGAGACCTGTTGGAAGGGGTCGAGGGCGAAGGGATAGGACTTCGCCATGGGGCCCAAGTGGAGAGGGTTCGAGAGGGTTCCGTGGAGGTTTTCGTCCTTGTTTGAGACGTAGCCGCTCGGAACTGCGACCTCGTGCACGCATGTGCGTTCCGAACTGCGAGGTTTCTTCGGCTTTGAGGTGGTGTCTGTTGGGAGTTCTTCTGCTTCCCTTCGCTTTCCCAGTGTTGGTGATTCCTTCTCCTTCTCCATCTTCTCCTGCGAGCCTCAGCTGCTGCTGCTACCACTCGCAGAGTTTGAATCTAACGATGAACACGCGGAGGGAGCGCCATTGTATTTGATTTTCAGGCCGAAACCCTAATTTGTGTCTCTGGTTTTAGTGTCTGTTTCTTTGCCTTCGACCTTGTTTCGTTGTGGGCCTGGATAGAGGGACAGGCCCAAACTCTGAACTTTTGATAACAAGCGTAATTGGCGTTCTTGGCTCTTCGGTGAAACCTCTAATTGCTTCGGTCTTTTGAGTTGATTATCGGCCTAATGTTCGATCCAGAACTAAGACACACTTATTCACTCAAACTCGGAATTTTTGAGTTTTGATAACTATTACAATCAGAGTTTTAGGCTCTTTTGTGAGACTCTAAAATATTTTCACAAGTTTTGGTCTTTTTAGCTGACTATATCTTCGGTTTGAAACTTAAACACACTTAACCCACTCCTCCCGATAATAAATTCACTTAAGTTACATTTTTGGTAAACTCAAGTTCTAGCTAGAAATGAACACCATAAATTCACTCCATGAAGAACATTATATAATAATTTAATTTACATTTTTTAAGGTTCTCTTTGATTTTCATTCGCTCTTTATTTGGCATAACGATGATATTCTTAATCAAGGATTAGAATGAGAACCCATCACATGAAGAATAATCAATTGATGAAGAACATGATGTGATCAGGTACATATGATTTTGAAAGAAAATAAAAGTGCAAGCCCGAGCCGAGGTCAGCAGTTAATCAAGTGAATTACTTTTACAGCAAAACAATCCATTGTTTTTCTGTAATTGATGCTTCAATATCTATTTGGCCATACAATACATACTACATTACTACATTAGGATTAGTGGAAATTTTCTCACGATCTAGCTGCCTAGTGTTGTACAAAAGGGTCAACCAAAAAGCCACCTTTCAATTCAAGTGTCAATTAACTCTTCTCAAAGACCGCACAAGAAACCTACTTTTATACACTGAACTATGCCCTGACATTTCTGCCTTTCTACAGTACGCTGGATTAAGTAGATATTTCAAACACTGCCAGGAGAACTTCTGCTCAACTTCACATTTACAGCATCATCATATGCATGGCTTAACACATCTTTGTTGGGGTGTGCGCGTGGTCCAAATATTTGATTCGTTACCAGGTTAACAACCTTAATGGAAGTGATAGATTGAGGGCAGCAAGTTTTTCCACCTTTTTCTTTTAGCTCTTCAAATTCCCCCGTACAGAACAGGGACAAATTTCTCCTTTTAACTGAAAATATTACCCTGGCTGCAGCAGCAGGACAAAATCATCCGCTGAACTGCCCCACAACCTTTCGGACAACAATAATGAATGTCTCCTAAAAACAATTTAAGCTACTAACATGGAAGAACAATTAGCAGATTCCTGGACACCATTTAAGTATTCCCACCATCAGAGCTGCTACCTGCCGGATATGGAAGGCTACCATTGCCAAAATCTCCATCCAAGCTCATTTGTTGAACTTCTTGAGGAGAAAGTATTTTAATGCAGCGGACACAGTTAACAAACTCCCTGAAATATCCATAACAAGCAATTAAGATATCAAATAATAATAATAGAAATAACAATAATAGGGTTTATGGAATTAGTCTAATTTCAACATTGGATACAACTACATACTCTAAATTCAGGAATCACACCTTGTACATGATGCACATTATACAATTATTTTGGTGCTTGATATTTTGCATCATACAAATGTTCCAAACGACTTGTTTTTCCCTCTAATTTTCGTGATCTTGATGCTCATAAAATACAAGAAAGAGGGAAGTAGGAAAGTTTTCCAGTAGGTATGCTAGCAAGACATGATTTACTATATGACATTATAGTATCGTATGATCCATGCAATCAAACACGTGGGAAAAGGTTTTTTTTAGTGGTTGTTTGTAGGCTAGTAAGGAGAAAATATGACTTTTGAATTTAGAAAAAGTGAGGAGTATGCATGTGCGCAAAAGCAAAACTAATGAAAAAAGAAACAATAGGACTTACTCCCAGGGGTCATCTCCCACAAGCAGAACATCATTCTCATGATCTACATAAACAAGTTTCCAGCCAATCCTTTGTCGATCCTCCAGCTGTCCCTCAATACCAAACCTAAGAGCCAGATCCTGTTTAAGCTCCTCATAACCTGAATATCGGGTTATGTCTATGGACCTTCCCACGGCTCCACGTTTATATACCTATAAGGACAAAGACTTAGAACAACATGATGGCAATAAACAAACATACTAGTCAAGAAACATACATCCACCACTGAGACATGTATATTATCGAAACAACAACAATAATAATACTAAACCTTGGTATATGTTCTCATCCTCTGAAACTGATGTTGTTGTTGTTGTTGTGGTGGTGGTGGTGGAGGTGGAGGCGGAGGTGGTGGTGGCGGTGGCATAGCCCTTGGACCCCTATTCAAGAAGCTACTACCATTTATCATAGAATCAATTGAATTAAAGCTCATATCAAGGACTTCAAACGTCTGTGAAACCATTGAAGATGAAAGTTCTGGCTGAACATCTTTGTTATTTTCATAGTCTCCAAGCAAGCCTCCTGAAGAGAAATTATTTGACAAATCCTTCCCCAACCCCACCGTGCCCTTGGTTAGAAGAGAATCTAGATTCGGTGGCATTCCCATTTGGCCATTAATGTTATTGCCAAACGAAACATTGCTCCTAGCATTAGCCTGAACTTCCACATTTTGACTATTGTCTCTACAATACATCAATTGTGGATTGTAAGAATATGGATTGTTATCACTCTGAAAATGGTAAAGTGAAGCTGTAGAAGATGATGAATCCAAATAGTCTGTCTGGACAACACCACCATTCAAGTATGTCTGAGGGGCAACATTCCCTTGATTCTGATTTTTTGAAATGTTTAAAGAAGGCTTTACTTCATATTTTGGCTGTACATCTTTTGCCATGTTTGCATTAGATGACATAGTTTCTAGGGTACTTGAACTCAAGATTGTGACAGCAGACTGAGCCATGTCATCCCCTATTGTTGTGCTCCTATGGATCTGGGAACTTACCACTGGAGGGAGTGCACTGGCAAGGTTATTTGTGGAAGGTGAAGTGGAACAAGATGGAACATCATCAGTGATTACTGATAGCCCTGCTCCAGTCAGTAGACTTCCACCAGAAGCAGAAAGTGGATTGGTTGTAACTGTAGGGGGAAGTCCAATATGGCCAGACATTTCAGACAGCAAGGCAGGTTGCTGAGATAGATGAGAGAATTGAAGATTTTTCTGGTTATTAGGCATTGTTATCTGATGGGTGATAGAATTAGCCTCAGGAAGTGAGTTTTGAAGCGTAGCAGGAATTTCCAGCACTTGACCAGGAGTTAGGGCACTAGAGTTGTGTGCTACATCTAAAAGCTGCCTCTGCTGGTCTTGGATTTGAATTTGAGAAGGCTGCTGCAGTGCAGACTGTTGTGCCAAGAGTGTTTGTTGTTGCTGTTGAAGCTTCTGTAACAACTGAAGCCGAACCTGATTATCAGACATCTGTAATTGTTGATTATAATGACCAGGCATAGGGGATTGAAACGAATTTTGTTGATTCTGACCCATTGTAGTTTGTTGATGCTGTTGAGGTCGTTTCTGAGACTGACTTCTAAGCAGTTGGTGGTTTTGAATGGATGATTGTTGCTGTTGAAGAATATTGTTAGTTTGGACAAGACTCTGGGGATTCAGAAGTTGGGTGTGAACTTGATTCTGTGGTAAAGTTTGATTTGTCAAGTTCCTTGGCTGTTGAGTGATATCACCCAACTGCTGCAGCGGCTGCGTGACCATTCCTAATGCACTGGATGTGGACAGTAGCTTCTGAATGTGACCAAGTTGCTGGGAAGACTGAAGTATATTCTGAGCATCAACGGATACATTGTTTGATTGAGAGATTTGTGGAGTAGAAAACCCCAGCTGATTTGCAATATCTGCACCAGGAAGATTTTGCAGAACCAATCCAGACATGGAAGGCGCATAATTTTGTTGTAATGAGCTAGCCAGCGCAGGATTTTGCTGTATGTTCATCCATTGAACTAAGCTCAAGCCAGGGAGAGCTTGGGGATCCTTTATGCACATATCATCACCAAGCAAAGGCACTGTACTCTTGGAAAGGTTATTGAAATCAGGCTCATCATCTGCAATAAGTTTAAAAAAAAATTACAAAATACATCAACCAAAATAAATTTTCAATGTTCTTACTGAATTCGAGTTTGTCTTCATTGAGAAATTTGATAGGTTCTTGCTCATGATTTAATCACCTTATGGGCAATGATTAAAGAACGTTTAATATATTCTAGTAAGTGCTTTAAATTACTTTAAACAGTAAGTATTGCATATTTTTGTGTTATCAATACAATAAATGTTCTCATTTTTCATTAAATATTTTCTACTATTGTTTTCTTAACCAAAGCCCTAAGTGCCCTATCGATTGCCTTGAGGGCATTGGTTAAAGAACATTTAATATATTTTATTAAATACTTAAAATTACTTAAAAATGCAAGTACTAAATGATTTGTGTTATCAATATAATAATGTTTTTATTTTCATTAAATATTTTCTCCTTTTATTTCCTTAACTAGTGCCCTAGGGTACTCATTAGCATGCTCCAATCTTATAAACAAAATGTTTTGGTGAAAACAAGTAAGAAGGTCAAGAATGAAAGGATCTAACAGAGGTTGCTAGAGAAAAATCCAACATATTTCGTTTTTGCTCCTAAAAGGTGTGTACCAAAAATTATCCACCTGGCATCCCCAGTAGTCTAGGTCTCTTGGATCTGAAGAAAGGAGGTGGGCAGATGAAATATGGAGCAGTCACGGGTTCAATTTCCCAGACTGAGACCCTACTCCGCCTTTCCTCAGCAGTTGATTCATCCCAACCAACCTGAACATAAATGTTTAACTTACATATGACTGCTTATGATGCTAAAAGGGGAGGGGGGGACATTAAAAAAAAGTACAAGCAATCCAAGGTTCATCTACTTATGGATGATAAATTTTACCTCATTGAATTGCTAAAAGATGAAGATGACACAAATTGTACCTGCAAATTACGCCATAGTGAATTTTTCCATCTCACAGGATCCAGATCACTGACACCTATAATTGTACCCATATATCTGCAATATAATAGAATGTAATATTCCTTAAAAATTATTTCCAAGATAACATCTATTACCAGACAATCATCTCAATAAAACTATATAAAATGTCAATTCTAAGTAAACTGAATGAAGATATCAAGTATTGTTTCTGACAGAAACAAACTTGCATGATAAACTATTTCCATCTTCCAATTATAACATTCAACCACCCAGTTCTCTTCATCAAGGCATTATTTTCAACTTAGCATCTACAGTTCACTAATATGGTACATGGTCTGAAAGTGAGGCACCTTCTTGTTCCTGAGTCTTCAGTTTCAAACATCATTCGAAAGCGCATACCCGGTGATATATGGTGGCTATACACAGCCTTGTAGTACTTGGCTAAAGGAATAACGAATTCTGAGGGACTGGCCCTGTATGCAAAGGAAGGATTAAGTGTAAAAGTTTTAGAACTAAGGATATTGGTTCATATGCCATTTGCAATCTGATTTGACAGACAGGAAAGAAAACTGATAGTCAAAGAAATTATTCGTTAGTACTTTTATAATAGAGTAATCAAAGATATTGACCTAGGATTATAGAACACAGTGAAGGGACTATTGTTAGCAATGGCATGAGCAGCTGCAGCCAGAATTCCAATGTGCATGCTATCACTTGATAGTACTGAAGATGACAAATTGGAGGGTTGCCTGTTAGCTCGTCTGATACCCAAAAGAAGCTGCTGCTTTTCATCTCTGCCCAGAAACATTTGAAATCAGGAAATCTAGTAAAACTGTATGTTATTAGCTTAAAAGGGTTGAGCTTAAATGATAAAATTTGGTTGCAGTGCATCAAGATATGGTAAGAGAACTTTGTAAACCACAAACTCCAACACCAAAAGTATGAAAGGTAAGCATCATAACCCTTACCTTACAAACAAAATAGAGTCTCCAGCTAAAAGCCTTTTTCCATTGACAAATAGACTCCATCCACTTGTAAGCAAGTGACGTTTTGGTTGTCCTAGTAGGCAAAAGATTTTCAGAAGTAGGCTTGACAAAAAGTTACCGCCAGGATAAGTATATGATAGTACAACAGTTTCAATTTACAGATGGATGAATGTAAACATACCACGATATATATGGCGGAATCTCCAAACATCATTGTGCAAATCCCAGGCCACTAGTTCTTGAGCAGGAGGTTGCACAGAGTAATCCTATATATAGAAAAAACAGGAACTAGATCAAGCTCCGAAGCAGTAATTGAGGAACTGAAATAGGAAACGTAGCCTACAAGAGTGGGGAAAATCTTCTCTGCAGCACGGCGGGGTACAGAGAAACCTCCATGAGTACTCGTATCACTTGCCGTCAGTTGTTTACAGAAAAACTCAGGTTGTGGCTTACTCGACCTGAGAGAAATATCTGATCTTAACAAGGCATCTGTGTCAAACTGCACACAAAAAATCAACAAATTAGACGAAATCGGGACATGCGATCTGTATCTTCACAAGTAGGACACAGTTATGCACCATATTTTAATTCAATGTCTGGCATGTCTTACAGTTTTAAATAGTGTTAATAACATTGCACATGTACTTACAGAAGGAACCGGCTGAAGTGTCATCTGAGCATATACTTCATCAGTATCTGGATCTGCCTGGGAAGACAAACATGAAAATGCACAAAATTAGAACAGGAAACTCGTCTGAGGCAATGTTTTAAACAGAAAGTTCACCATACATGCAATTTGACATTGTGAACAAGACACGGTATCTTGGAGGGGAGATTGGAGTAGTTCGGGATTTGAGCATCCACATCTTTCTTCAAAGACGCTGCAACCTGAAACAAGGAATCATTAGAGTCAAAATGAATGGTTACAGTTCGCAACAACAACAACAACAAAAGGAGGAAAAGCTCAAAATAGAAGGTGAATTAGAAGTAAACGACGAGAATTGAGGTGAACTCACCTGTTCGCTGTGGCCTTGAGGGAAGTAAACGACGTGAGTTCCAGGCGTAGGTAGATTGAGAAGCCGTCCCGCACAAGCTTGCCATAGCTCAGCGTTTATGCTTTTCTTCTCTCCTCCTAAACCAAGTCATGATTCATTTTAAGAAGAGAAAAAAAAAATTGTAAACTGAAAGAGAGAGAGAGAGGTAACCTTCGCCGGCGTTGGGTGCGACGGCGGCGGCACCGTCTGGCTGCGTTTTCATTGCTTTGGTCGCCGTGGAATCAGTTGGAACGGTTGTTTAGATTAGATTATCGGCGAGATGAGGAATGAGTGAAAAGTGAGAAATAAATTAAATTATTGAAAAATGAAGGAAGTGAGGAAGGGAATGTTTGGCGAGAAAGGGAATCGGAATGGATAGTGAAGTCAAATCAAGGAATGGCCGGAAAATTGTCGTAGCGAAATTGCCAAGTCTGTTAGCCCTTCCCTTGGGACATTTTGGTTTGGTTAGTCTCCGAGTCAAAGGTGCCACTGTTTCAACTCTTTTACATCTTCTTCTTGTTGGTGTTGTGCTTGTTTCTGAAGGGAAGACGGTTGACAACTGTTGTTTCTTTTCTCTTCTTTTTTTTTTTTCTGAAGGATGGTTCGAGGACAATCCTTGTCGATAATTATTAATATTCCCCACATCATCCATCCATCCGTCCAGTCCTCCAATATCTCCCATTCAATCCTTTCCCTTTTTCAAAATGAATTTAAGCATTTCAACCATAGGGATGAGATGAGGTCCCATTTCTTGTAACGTACAGTTTACCGGAAAGGATCCACTCGATGAAATTTAAATTCAATTATGATAAATGAATCGAAAATAAATTTTTACGATTTGTTAAAATCTTTAAATTATGTAATAAAAATTATTCAACTTGTTTATTAATTTTCTATAAATAAATATTTAACTTGTCTATTTAAAAATGCATTATATTTTTCTACTTTTTAACCTACTCGGGTTGGCTTACTAGTAGGCAATTAGAATAATATGCATGAAGTTATAAGTTTGAACCTTAGTGTAATTATTGTACACAAAAAAAAATACTTTTCTACTTTTTGAAGAATTTTTTTTCTAGCTAAAGTTTTTACCTCTTTACTATTTCTATCTCTTAGATATTATCTAAAACACACAAAAAATTGATCATTTTTATAAAGTAAGGTATCCTATAGTCAAAAGTCACAAAACTAATCTTCCAAAAAGATAGAGTATCAGTTAATGGGTAATTCCTCTCTTTACATGTGTTGCTTTATTTACATAATCAGGAAATGAACCTTTGTTATATGTTTAAATGACTAAAGCTACTAGTCACTTATGTCATTTTATCATTTATTATCAACATTTTTTTCTATCAATCATATTGTAATTTTTTAAAAAATAATCTAGTCCCCAACATGTTCTAAATTTTGCTTCGAATTGCTTGGAATGTTACTATATCTCTTTATCTTTTCGTTTGAAATTCTCCCAGCGTTTTTCTCTTTCTTCAACACTTCAATTTTGATTTACTAGGGAGCAAGCACATTAGACTCTTGTGTGTTCAAGAAGAACCATGACACAGGCCAGCCATGTCAAATGCATATGGTGTTAGTATTTTACCGTGCATCGTAGACAGTATTAGCATAAGAACCTGGCCATTCTCATTCCTCATGGCTAGACTCCACAACCCCATCAGAACTCTGGGTGTTTATATGGTGAACAACTCAAACAAGTGATTTTGCACCATGATTTTGTCTGGGTATAACAGGTTATCAAAGTTAATTTTATCATATTGTAGTCCTTCCCAATTAAACGTCTTAAAGTGTGTAATTAATTTGCTTAGGAAACTGGGTAAATATTATGCAAAATTTGGAGCCAAAAATCCCAAATTTGTTGGTACAAGACATTGTTGCCGAAAGCGCGCGTGAGATCACTATCAAATATACATATCATGCGATGTGTTTTTATTATCTTCACTTGTCTATCATTATTAAGTAAGACTTCATTTAATTTTGGCGTTAATGTGGTGCGCACCGATATTTTAATTTGCTTTACATATTCATATCCCAGTACGTATTATATATCGATACTCTTGCATATTTTACCGATAAGTGTCAGTGAAGTTTCCAAACCTTTAAAAAAAACTTATGAAAATCCAATACAACTTCATGACACATAAAAGTATGTATAATATAGAAACATAGAAGTATTGATCCTAGATGAACCAAAAATAAAAATTTTCCTATTTATAGATTATTTCAATAAAGAAATGAAATTGATAATACTATTCTTATTTGTAAACAATAGAAAGTAATTTATCATAACAATGATTTATATTTTTGTATTTTTAGTAATATCTAAGAAATATGTTTTTAATTTGAATTTACAAAATTGCAATTATATTTATTTATAAAAAAATTTATGTATTTAAATATGTATCTTACACATATCGTATCTTATTTACATTTAGAATAAACGTATCACTATATTATGTACGATTTGTATTCGATACACGTGTCATACCTGTACATCATACGTGCATAGTTTCGTGTGGTAATAACTAAGGTTGAATGGACATGTGGTGCATGATGATTTCATGCATCAGCGTGTTTTTTGGACTTGCAGAATTACACTTGTTGGCAAGAGCTTCCTATGGTACCATATCTCTTTTTTCCATTTTTCTAACCCTTCTTCCTTGTATACTTGATTATAGTTTAAATATGTTATCGTGGAGAAGTCGTCAGTGCCATATACAGTCCTCATAACAGTGATGGGTTAAGATGAAGTAATGGATGATAAAAGCAAGAATGAACGATAGAATCCATGAAATGGTATCTATAATCTTCAACTTTCATAGAAACGGCCACAGGGAACAAAAGCAAACAAAAATTAACCAAGGAGCAATTTACAAATTAGCCTTTTGCACGAAACATCACCTGTTGAACAAATTGTAAGGTACAAATCACAACCATTTAATAGTTATTTATTAGAGTTATATTATTTTGTACGAAAAAGTAGATATGAAAAATAACGAATAGCTCACCAATCATAGATGGATGTTTTTTGTACACGGGGAGGTCAAAATTGAAAAATTATTTTCAATCAAACTTCTTCAACTAAATTTGTGCAATTTATGTCATTTTTTTTTGTGACCTAGGGTATCTCTCAGCCGATAATCAAGGACTAATTCCTAAACACCTAACCACGTGCTCAAGAAATAAGGTTATCTGTTAACCATACTACGCTATATTGGTATTTTTGTAACTATTCTTTCATAGGATTTATCTTTACTATATTTATTATGTCCAATGCTAATAAATTATTGTACACTAGTAAACCATATGTGTTCAAATGGTCCACCCTAAACGCTATCCATGATTCATCTCCCTTTTTATGGTTAAACAAACAATGCATTCATCTAATTAATTCACAAGTGGAAATGGAAATAGCATATATTATTTTAGGTTTTATATAAGGTCTAATCTTAAGTTATTTCTCAAATAGAATACTTAAGTCTGACTATTTATTCAATATAGGCTAATTTTTTAAAGCATGCTTGACTTTTTAAAATATTGACTTAGCCTTAGAACTTGTTTGAAAAGCATATTTTGTAATAAAAGTTTTAAATGAACAAAGAAAACTACTTTAATAAGGTTAAAGGGTCTAAACTTATGTATTATGCTCAAGTCTTTAACTAGATTAAAAGTATATGTTATCAAAACATTTTATTAAAATTTTCATACAATAATAATTTATTTAAATTCATCATTAGAGTCAATAGTTGATAAATCACTTTAAAGATAAGCACTATGGTCGGCCTAATGGTGGAGGGCTGGGGGAGTTTGCATGAAGATCTAGGCTCTATCCTCATTGTCGCCATGTACACAAAAAAAAAAAACACTTTAAAGAACAAAAATAATGTATGCGAAATGATGAAGTGAAAAGCAATTGGCATGAGCAAGAATAAAGAGTCCTAGCAAATACATGTAACTACACAAACTGGAATTCAAAAGGTAGTGCTTAACATGCTAAAAATTTTAGGCCACAAAAATAAAATAGACTCATAGGCCAAGGCAACGCCCAATAACTTAGACAATTGTTTAATGCACACCCCTTAATTATTAATTATACATATCTCCTTTTCATAATTTTTGTATTATTTTCTCAAAAGTACCCCTTTCCAGAAAATCATGTTCAAAAAGAAAATTGAGGTTGCAAGTGAGCTCCTCCATGGTGTAGAAACTCTAGAGAACTGATCAGCGTTGAGCTACAATGGTTGGTGGTTCATAACTCATACAAAAATGTTTGTCAATTGCAATGGAACCAATCCTTATTAATCGCTAACGCCATCACCGTCCACTCTTTTGTACAAATTTTGTGTGGTGGATCCTTAGATGAGTTGGTGAATTATTAGTGTCTCAACATTGGACGGGGGACCAAACATTTGCTTAACCAAATCAAACAGTAAGCAATGTGGACCTAGATGGTTTGCTCATGTGAAGTTGCCATCTTCGTTATCAAGAAGTAGAGAAACTAGAGGTTAATGTTACCTAATGCTAAAGACGTTGAAAAATTGATGGATCTAATGGATGGGTAGGAGAGAAGTATTGAAGATGGAGGTGTGATACCATGGCTCTGTATACCCTAAGCTTAGAATGGTTGAGTTGTATAGTACTAAAATTTTGGTCCTTCATCATCAACCCAAACATTGTTACTGTTAGATTTGTCTTCATCGTTGGTTCCTTGATTGGCGAGTGATTCCAGATTCCTCAGAGTAAGGAATAACTAATGAGTTTAGCACAAAGTAAATTGACAAATAGATAATTAATTTATGCATTGTCACAGATTAATCACAACATACTAGCATAAACAACATATGTATCTGTAATGACCCTCTGTCGCTATAGTACCACTTACTACTTCATACTTACTAAGATGTTAAAAAAAATTAAAAATAAACCTATTATTATAATTTCATCCATACCATAAAGTATATATATATATATATATATATATGAAACAATATAATATACAGGCCAAGTTATACAATATCAAGGGAGAGAAATATAAAAGAAAACTCCCTACAGTTGGTTAACTCTACAACATATACATCAACCACAAAAGAAAAGAATCAAAAGAGCTTACAGAAAAGCTCCGCCCATAACGGGCCTTCTACCATCTCCATTGAGACCTCTAAGCATCATTTGTAGGAAGCTGGGTCTACTGAAGCTTCACCCTTTGCTCCCACGCCAAATGTTGTGATCATCACAGTACACAGCAACACACGACAACAACCGGCAACAAGGCAACCACAACAAAATAAACAACAAGGCAAGGGTAAGCTTACGAAACAAAAACAAGCATATAATATGCAATCCACATTATCAAATCATCAACATACTGATTTGGAATCCAATTCATCAAAGAATGGGTTTACATACATAATAGCACAACACATCATGTTTTGAACTCCTACATGTTAATGAATAAATGACACGACTCTTGAGAGATTTACTACATTCCAGAGGCACTGGGTTTGGAGGCCCAACTGAGTATTAACTTTGGTCACCATCCGATTTGGAGGCCCAACTGAGTATTAACTCTGGTCACCATCCGATTTGAGTGCCTACCCGCACACGGCATGAGGCCCACACAACATCAGCCAACAACATATGCATGTATGCATGAGCCATAACAACAACCCAACCACCATCATTCCTCAATAACCATATATATATATAACACCATCACATCACACCACAATAGCTTGAGACCTACACAACCTCAGCCAACAACATATGCATTCAAATATATGTATCACTACAACAATCAACTCAACCACAACAATTTTCATATATATATATCAACATATTACCACGTGACCTACTCAGCACCACCTGTGGTCCAACAATCACCATCAACCCTAAATCAACCCCATACACGGCCAAATCGGCCTCTTGCATGGTCAATAGATAAGGCACTATTTAAACAACACATACCTCGTGAGAATTCTCACACAGCACAGGGATCTACATCCCCTGTGAGAAGTCTCACCACAATAACATAACATAACTAGTGAAAGTTATATCTAAGTAACATTCTACTCAACTATCACTTTCCAATAATTTATCAATAAAAATCCACAAAAATAATAAAGAAAACCATTTGAACATCCAATTATCTTAAAATATACGTTTAACATCTTTAATGACCAAAATTCATATAATAGTTCATCTTTTGAAACGGAAACTTTAAAATTTGTAATAATACATTCAATTCTGAAATAACAGATTAAGTACTATAGTAACAGATTATATCAGTTTAGTAAAAATGCACCAAAATTCATTTTCTGGTAGGGATAATTGATTATGGATTCTCATAATCGATTATTCTAAAACTAGTTTTAGGAAAAAAAATTATTGAAGCCCAAATAATCAATTATGAGATCCTACAATCGATTATTCCAGAACCAAAAACACGAAAACAACTTCTGGAACTCTAGATAATCGATTATGAAGCTCTCATAATCGATTATCTGCGACAAGATTGTGAAAGAACGCGATTTTCTACAGAAAAAACTCAAGCTTTTCAACCAAATAACCTAGATTTTCGAATCAATGGGGTTTCAACAACATAAATCCACCTCAACCAAGCTTATACACATCAGATTACACAACAAATTCAACATGTCATCACACAAACCATAATTTCTCATTCAAATTTCAAATTTTTTCCCTAAAATCTGACCACAACTCACATACAATTTGGATTTAGACCAACCAAAGGTCATATTCACACACAATCATGTTCATACGTCACAAATCTAGCAATTGTGAGTTTCCCTTACCTCTAAAAGTTCCTAAATTTGAATTTAGGTTCCTTGGGAATTTGGTGTCTTAAGCCAAAACCTTTCACAAATTGATTCCTCCTCTCACCACAATCACTAAACTGAGCTCGGAATCCTCTAATACCCTTACTAACTTGAAAGATTCTAGAGAGATAGATAGAAAGATGAACAGAAGAGCGAGAAGGGAAATGAGAGGAAAAGTTCCTCCTCCTTACTTTTATTCTCGACTTCCTAGAGTTCTCACACAGACTTTTGGCCAACTGAGGCACAAATCTCACCAAACCATTCCCCTTATCTCAAAACTGGTTTAACTCAACTGTTTTCTCTCAAGAACTCAAAATCACACTCATAACACCCACATTGGCTCAAGCACATATCTCAAGTTTCCTAAATTAAAACCAGAATTTCAAAACATACAATACACAACTATCACCACATACCACCTACCATACATAACAACAATTCATTTATTTTTTTTACTCACCTAGATTACATATCTAATTTCTACTTTTTAGTCATCACAACACTGAATCACATATTAGGAAAACGGGTGTTACAATCCTCCCCAACAAAAAAAAAATTTGTTCTCGAAAATTTTCTTACTTGGAAAGAGATTCGGATACTACTCTTTCATTTTCTCCTCCAATTCTCACATAGATTCTCCAATTACGTCATTCCACACCACTCTAACTAACTGAATATCCTTGCCTCTTAATTGTCTCGTTTTCCTATCCACGATCCTTCAGTCGTCTACTGTATCAATTTTGGTCCACAAGCATGCTTTCTCCACCTTGATACCAACATAATAATGTCCTGCATCTCCTACCATACAAGACTTCAAATGGTGTCATTCTGATACTTGCATGGAAACTATTGTTGTAGGTGAATTCCACCAGAGGCAAAATTTCGCCCCAACCCCCAAGGTGATCTAACAAACATTCCCTCAAAAGGTCCTCCAGAGACTAGATTGTCTTTTCCAACTGACCATCTGTGAATGAAAAAGATAAGTATGAAAAGTTTTTATTTTTTAAATAAGTTCACTGAGTTTGATTAATCAAAATCAAATGTAGTTTATTGACGGGTCCAAGATAAAAAAAATAGTAAAAAAATTACATACACTAAAAAGAAAAAAAATCTATATATTGACAGTGTAAAAGGTTTTGACATTGTCATCCAATCAAAGGCTATCATATATAGTAAGTTTGTTGACTTTTACAATAATTACCTTAAAAGTCACACCTAGGGATGTCAACGAGGTAGGTACAAGTAGTAGTCCTCCCATATCTGCCTGTATTTATATGGGGTACTCATTAAGCGAGTATTCACGAATTTTATATATATTCGTGGGTATCCACGGGTATCTATGGATATTCATTAAAATGTAAATTTTTAAACAAAAATAAATATTTTTGAAACATATATTTATACTAAAAAAATAATTTTGTAACATATCTTTATACTTATTTTTCTTAAATATATATTTATACTATAAATAAATTAAAGTCATTTACTTTATATATAATTAAGGTATTTAAATAGTTATAAAATGAGGGTACCCATAGGTATGGGTACCTTACTCCTCGTTCCTGTCTCGTTAAAAACGAGTATCCATTTAATTATTCATTTAATATCCATAACAGGTTTTATTTGCTAGTATGGATTTTTTTTGTCATCCCTAGATGCCAAGCATGATTCTGATTCATTTAAAAATAACTTTGTATCACAATTTAAATCATTTATTGTAATTCCAAAATAAATTTATATATTCAAAGATATTTATTTATTATAAAATTTAAATATAATTTAATTTATATTTAAAAAATATTTATTTCTTAGGAATTTTAATTATATAAATTAAAAAAACTACTTGGTGCAATACACATGCTAAAATACTAGTAAGAATTAAATGAAAATAAATTAAAAAACTTTCCAATTTGAGAAAAAATATGATTTTTTTTTTTGCAGTTAGTACATATTGTATTTATGTTTGATAATTTGATATGATTTGTCAAAAATTAAGATTGAGATTAATTAAATTTAAATAACACTATTTGATATTCCTTTGTTTACAATTTTCATGTGTCATTGATTAGTATGGTGGTGACACATAGAACTTGTAAAAGGTGAAAAGATTAGAAGCAACTTCATTTGATAGTAATAGTGATTCATGGTAGATTATAAAGAGTGATTTATTGAGTGTGAAAAAGATTGTTAAATCTTGAGGTAAGTATGATAATATTACAAGAAGAAAGTGTTTGAGAGTTGAATAAAAAGGGTTTGAATTTACTCATTATGGAGAATCAAAATGAGAGAGTGTGAATTCACTTCCCAACACCAAAGTCATCACATTTTTTTTTTTTGTTAGAGAGAGTAATAGATGTTTCCATTTAGTTCTACATCTTCATTTTATAGGTTAAAATTCATGGTAGAATTTGCTTAAACTTCTCCTGGATTGCTTACTTTTTGTTTTGTTGCATTATATTTTTTTTCTTTGTCTTTGCATTGTATTTTGATATTTATAAGATTTTTTTTTGTATAGAGACTAAAATAAAAAAAATATATGTATATGGATCAAAATAAAAAGGCTTAAGAGGAATGCTAGCAAGTAGCAACACTCTATATTATTAGCTAGAATTTATTGAAAATCACAAATTTTGGTGGATTTCACTTCTTATTTAACGAGTTTCTCCCCTAATTTAGAAGTAAAACCTACCAAAATTTGTGATTTCCAATAATTCCATCCAATTGTAGAGAATTAAAAAAAGTGTTGCTAGCACTCCTCAAAAGGGTTAATTCTATTGTTTTGTCCCTTAACTATTGCAATTGTGCAATTTTAATTTTCCTATTTTCAATTACACAAATTGGGTTTCCTTTCCCTCAAGCATTAATCAAGTCCCTTTATCAATGTGTCATTTATTTCTAATTTTTTTGTTGATGTGACATGTTAAAGCTGACGTGGGCTTCAAAAGCTTATATAACCGTCTAATACTTACGTAGTTGGTGCACGTGGTATTGACATGGTCGTGTCCGCGTCATGTGCACCAACCACATCACTATCAAATAGCCACATTAGCAAAAAGGAAGTTAGAAAGTGGACGACACATTAGCGGAGAGAGACTTAATTAACACTTAAGAAAAATTTTCAAGACTCAATTTGCACAACTAAAAATGGAAGAATTAAAATTGCATATTTCTGATAATTGAGAACCAAGAGTAGAATTAAGCCAAATAATAAATATGTGTTTTTCAAATGTCAAATGACACCTTAGAAATACACAAATCATGTTAAACTTACTTTAATACATTGTAACGTGAAGTAACAAAATGAACTATTTCGAAAACTTTTTTTGTCAAAATATTCATTTACTTAAGTGGGGACCAAAACAAAAAATTGGATTTTGTATAAGAACTAAAAAGACATTTAAATCAAAAGAAAAAGGAAGAAGAAAATGAAAGTGACAGACATAACAAGTGATGTGATAAAAAGAAAATAAAAAATAAAAAATAGCGAGTGCAAATAAAATGTACTAACTAAAAGGACTAAAAATAAAATAAAATAAATGAGTGAATATGACATTTCATTGTTTTGTTGATCCATTAAAAACTAAACCAAAGAGAAACAACACAAATAGGGATGGAAACAGGCTAAACCACTTGAGAGAGGTCTATTATCTAGCCTACATCAGGCCCAAGCTAGGCTAAACTTTTTTAGAAAATAGACCAGACTAAGGCTTTTATTAAAGCCTAATTAGTTAAAAAAGCTAAGTCTATGTCATTCAAAAAGCCTTTTAAGCCTAACAGACCAACCTATTTAAATAAATACAAATAAATTTGTTGTTAATATTATTATTATTATTATATTAGATTTGTTATAATGTATTAAAATTATACGTTTTTTTTATAAATATTAAGCATGTTGACTTACATAAAGAGTCAAGTTTATAAATTTGTTGAAAGATAAATTTATATCTTATTTAAATGTCTTATTGCAAAATATGTTTTTAAATAAATCATCATATCTCTATCATGATATTAAATTATTACAAAGTAGGCATTTAAACAAGCTTATAAGTCAGGCCAGGCTTTTATGTAAGTTAGACTTCTAAAAAAAGTATATAACAAATAAACAGATCAAGCTCATGCCATATATTTTTAATTAAGATTAGATTCAGGTTCAGTAAAACCTAGTCTAGCTTAACCTATTTCCACCCTTAAACACACTGGATATAAGGTTGAGAATTTTGTGAAAAGCACGAAAGCGGCATAACCCACCCTTGCGGCTAGAAGGCTCGAAGAAATAAATTATAAAACAAGAATATTTAATTTTAATATATTATCGATATAAATTTTATTTATATCAATATTTAATTATATATTATCAGCGTATTAATAAAGGTTTATCATCAGAATCATTAGGAAGCGTGTCCAAGTGATATACATGACAATCATTAATCTTGATCAAATAATTAAAATACATAATTAAAATTAGATTTAAATAAAATAATCATAATTATTCTTATATAATTGTAAGGTCAATATTGAATTATTAATTCCTTCTATATATCATGTTAAAAAAAATGCTATTAGCACATTTTAATAAATTTTTTATTACCATCTTAAATTTATTAAGACTTACAATTACAAAATCATACATGCAATTATAGAAAATGTAACTTATGTAATATTGTTAATCCTAATAAGTTTTCATCAATAATAAATAATATATTTGTATAAAAGTATGTTAAAAACATATTACTAACATTAGTGATATAATGTTACCATTAGATACGCTCAACTCTAACTCTTTAAATAGTGGGTTAATATTTTATTAAATAATAGCTGTAAAAATTATATGTTAACAAGAACTTGCGGGGCAAAAAATACAAAAGAATAAAAAGCTAATACTTTTCATTTTTTATAAGTACAGTAAATCTTTTCATCTTTGGATTATCCAAACTAGCACTCTTGATTCCTACACAGAATATGGTGTCTGCCTACTTTTTCAGTTTTTGGAGGGACAATGAGAATCTCATGCCGACCAAATGAAACATAACGAAAATAGTAAGTTTTTTTTAAGCAGCGGTAATAGTATGTTGATAATGGATATTCGTTAGCCTAATCAATAGCAAAGTTGAATGGGAGAACATAATTGGAATGAGAGAAAAAACGTGTCAAACAGAATGCACTAACAAGTAGGAAGGATGATAGAAGATATTTTTAATAAAAGAAAAGTCAAAAGCATGTTTCATGCCCGGCGTGAATGTGAATGAGTTTATCACGGTCTAAAGTATTAACAAGACATTCTTTTAACATTTTTTCTAACATATTTTTTATTATTAGAATTATAAAATTATGAGAAAGATTTATTAAATGAAAAGTAAAATTTATATAATTTTATTATTTTTGATAAATTCCAATTAATAACCAAAAAGTCTGTTAAAAAAATAAGTTAAATTATTTATTTGATTTCTGTAATTGTCTTTATATATATATATAGAGAGAGAGAGAGAGAGAGAATGTGTCACTAAATATTCTCTAGCCAACGCATCCAGTTTTACAAAGTGCAACAGTGATGGGTTGTGTTTTTTTTTTTTCTTGCTTACATTAAGGATATTGTCCGACAGTCAGAGATTAATTTCTTCGAGAGTAGAGATCACCGAAATAATTGTTGTCTCTTTCAGTATAGTCTTCTCCATACACATGACTAAGAATTAAACTCCTAAAAATATACTTAAAAAACTCAATTATTATCTAACTGTGTTAGACTTTGTTGGTGTGGCGGGTTGTGTTCGATATCCCCCCATATGCGAGGAGAGAAGCCGAAAAGCATTAAAGACAAGGCACATGGTATATTGCAAAATCGCAATTGAAGTTGCTCTACCTTCCAATCTTTCACCGTCTACATCGCACAACCATAGACAGGCTAGCTAGGCCAGCTCCTTGAAGTAGAACACGCTTGACTCTTCCAAGGTTCCAATATTAATTGGTGCAGAAAGTGACCCCAGAATGACGCTTATTACTGGTATTGTTCCTCGCATGTGCATGCACCCACCAGCCGCAGCTGCACTAGTACTGTAGTACATGTAAATGATGTAATGGATCATTCTATCAAGCCCCACAGCCACAAATTCTTAAAAAGTTATGATATGCATATAACACTTTTTACAGCATTTTTATAATACCTTATTTTAATTTATTTCTATCACATTAATCAACTTATCTCACATTTTTTTTCTTCTCTTCATATCTTTTTTTCATCATACAAAAAAGAAAAACTATATAAATATAATATAAATTTAATTAAAATACACTAACAAAGTAAATACTTTTTACACTTTCGTCCAATTATAAATTATAATGTATGATAAAAATGTTGTTGACTTTTGTAACAAGAGTTTAATTTTTACACACCAACAGTATAAATATTTTTACACCATTAACCAATTAAAAAAAATTCTAAATACATTTATTGAAATAATTATTACAAAAGTCATCAAATTTATCATATATGACAAATTGGCAATTTGTTATTGATAACATTGTAAAACATATTTACACTCTTGGTGTATTATAACTAAATTACTGTAATAATTATTTTAAAACTCATACCTAAAATGATTTCTAATTAGTTAATGATATAAAAAATCTTTACATTAAAAATGCATAAAAAACAAGAGAAAACAGGCCATGCACTGACAGTGTAAAGTAGTTTTACACTATCATCTAATCACAAATTATCATTTATTGTAAATTTGTTAACTTTTATTATAAATACTTTAAAAGTCATATCAATAGTGATTTCTGATTGGTTGATAATGTAAAACTTTTTACACTAACAGTGTATGACCATTAAACTCAAAAAATAAATTCATACATTATACAAATATAAATTATCATTCTGAATTAACGTTGCCAATACCAAGGGCAACTGGCGTCTTCCCATAATCTGTATTATTTCCTTTTTCTTTAAAAAATTTGTCCTTAGCAAATCGTAATTACACACTATATATATTTTTTTGATTAAATAATTACACACTATATAGAAAATATTATTTCTACCTTTTTTTATTATTATTCATTTGGGCTAGGTTTGGCAATTGAGTCACTCGGGTCTCTACCCAGAGTTCATGGACAAGAGCTGGCTTTAATTCGCTTTTTACTATTTACACCTCCTTATTTATTAAGCACACCTTTATATATATATATATTTTTATTACTAAATATACCCTTTTAAACCCAATTTTTGCACCCCCCATGTTTATTATTCTTTAAACCCTATGACTACACCACATCTTTATTATTCTTTAAATCCTGTGTGTTTTTCATCAAATTTGTACGTAATGCTACACGTTTTCCTCTACGTGACATTGTATTTCAAGGCGCGTTCAATGTCGACTTCATCTATTATATGTTTCAAAGTATGTGACATTTAATTTTACCATAACTTTCAATTTACAAAAGCGTGCATTCCTTATTTTTTTCAGCCTCTGCCTCTCAGCATCCCGTAAGCGAGTATATGCGTACGGTATCAACCTCTTAACTTTCAAATTTGTTTTGATGAAAAACAATTAATCACGTATGTTCAGGGTATTTTTTTTTTTTCATAAAATCATGTGCGTTCAGTAATAGGTGTGCTTGCTTGAATTCGTTTTTATTGTTACTACCGGAAATCACTTTTTACAACAACATCTTCCAATTCGAGAAAATAAATAGAAGGGTATTTAAGTAAATTTAGATACCAAAAAAAAGAGAAAAGAAGTGCACTTACTATATAGGAAAGTGTAAATAGCAAAATCCTATTTAATTTAGCATCTCATTCACGAATTAGCAAATACTAACCTACTTAACTTACGGATTAAATAGATTGGACTCTTAGACCACCTTATAATTAGGCCTGAAATTGAATAGTCATAGTCACGCGTTATTTGGGTAAATCCTCAAGCCGCGAAAAATATAATTGTTCTTATTAAATAATTGTTTTGATTTCTATGTGAACAAGAATTAAAAGTAACCATTGAATGATCGTTTGACTTACAGTGTATTTGGTAACACGTTGGACGTGGATCGCAGAAGCAAAGGCTTATTTCTGTGCCAGTTCTTGTTTTGGACGTAAATTTGAAGAATAACATGCATCACAAACGCCTACGCAAACACGCACTTAAAAGGTTACCAAATTTCATACTGAAAAGTTCCGTTCCGTTCTAAACAGAAGCTAATTGTTGAAGGTCCTTTATTGGCGTGTTAGTGTGTATAACTGTTGTCAGTCATTTGGTCAAAGTTTTGGAGGCCTAAACTTGAACGTGCTGGAACCTTGTGTCAGAATAAGGCATTCAATTTCAAATAAGCGGAAAATCATGTCCAAAACCACGAAATATTTAAGGTGCAAAAGTTATTGTGATAACTAGTTGATCAATTATTATTTACGAGATGCTCCAACAAAAGATTTCAAGAGGAGAAATAGCTCAACTTAAAGGCACAAGTCTAGTAGATGGGAGAGTTCTATTTCTTATGGTGGGTTCACTCATCTCTCCATACCATCGATACGGCACCTCTGGAAATTAAGATAACTCAATTTAAAATAAGAAGATAAAATTAATTAATTTTTTCATAAATTAAAATCAACTTACACACCTTAACTTAGAAACTTTCTTATCTATCTCCAAAAGTTAAGATAACTCACTTTTAATTTATGAAAAAATTAATTCATTTTATCTCCCTAATTTTTCTTCTGTGACTTAGGTGAAAATTGCATGTACGGGAAATCAACTTATCAACGGAAAATTAAAATTTGAATCATATAAAAATTACACTTCTATTTAATAATAAGTTATCACACAGTTTGATGAGTTGGATATTTGACGTAATTCTTGTCAAACTCGTAAGGTGTAATTTCATTAAAATTGCAATTATTAACAAATAACTCTCTGAATAACCGTAGTTCTCAGGTCTTATTGAGGATTTGCCAAACTTCAGCATATCTCTCTTGTTAACGATCTCTGATTTACAATCTCTCAAATAATGTAAAGTGCGACTTGAACGCCAATCTTTGATAATCAGTAAAACTGGAGTATTATGCTTAGACAATTAAACATCTCGATAATGGTTAGAGGTCAAGCAATTTCCACAAACTACAAAATTGGGTTACGATAAAAGGCAGCTAATTTGAAATCATGAGAAGGTGACAACATACTTAAAATGTATAAATTGAATCAGAAATGCGTGTTGTGTTCGACTTGTGTTGCTACAAAAACGAAGATAATCAAAATGGTCGACAGATTTTGACCAAAACTTTCCGAGTTAAAATAATAAAATCGAAGATGTGCGCCAATCTAATTTATTAACTGATAATCTACTGTGGAAACAGGACCGATTATAGCCAGCCTTGCACACCAAATATAGACTTCATATCATTTAACCACATCGAGGATTAAAATGGCAGTCACCTAGTAATTTCAGGATTGAATTGATTGATGCTATCAAATGACAATTTAAAACTTAGTTTTGTGGAATTTTTTCAATCACACAACCAAGGTTTTAAAAAACAGTGAACAAACCACCGCAACCTCAAGATTTTTGGAGTCACGTAAGGGTATTGCAACCACAATTGTGAACGCATTAGCTACATTTATTTGCAACATCAAAGATTGCAAAGAAATTGCAACGGCAATTGCAATTTAAGGGAATGTATTGGATTGAGATTTTAAAAGACTTTTTTGTGATAAAAAAAGTTTTGTAATATTCAATCAAGACTTTTTAATAATATAAATAAGTCTTGTAATATTCAATCAAAACTATTAAGTAACAATCTATTGATATTCAATTGAAATTTTTATGACTTACAAAAAAATATTTTGGCATTCAAAAACATAGGATTTCAATGAATTGTTTTATAAGGTGAATTTTATGTAATCCCATACAAATTCTTAAGACTTTTTTACTCCCTCATTTCTTCTTTTTCTATCGTTGACAAACTTTTCTTTCACTCATCACACACAATTCCTTCTCTTTCCGTTGAAGGTAGTATGGACGTTAATAATGTAATTGGTTATCTCTTTCTTCTAATACTACAAACCTTCTCTACAATTAGGTAAAATATCTTTCTATTTGCCTTTGTCAACTTATTTAGATGAATTCATTGTGTTTATTGCCAAAAAAACAATGTAAAAAACGCATAAAAAACCTTGTGCATCACCAATGACAATCACACACTCATACATTGATCCCAACATAAATTATATGACATTGTTTCAACTTCGAATAAAATAGTATGCTCTACAACATAGGTTATGTGGATTCCATATTTCCTAATATTATTAGGAATTTTTTTTCCCATAAGATTATTAAGAAATTCAAACTTTTTTTCTTTCTCATGGTAAAGTGTTTTATCTATTTGTTCTTGGACACTCCCTATTATTTAGATAACAATGACATATGCTTATAGATTGACAGTTCTTCAATACTAAGCAAGCACTATGAACTATGACTTGTTATATAATTGAAATATTAAAAGAAACCTCAAACGGTAATGAAATGGTTAGGCACAAATAATAATTTGTTCTATATATTAAAAAACAAATGTTTCTTATTTTGACAAAATTAGTAAGTCATGAAATTAGAAACAATTAGCTATTAAAAGATTAGAAAAATTGTATTAGTTTTATTTTCTTTTATCCAAACCTTATCATTTTTTTTATGTTTTTCATTGAATCTTATAACTTTGAATATTTTCTAAAAATTCACGAAGTAATTTCAAAACTTATAAATCAAAGTTTTTTCAAATCTTATAAATTCTTATAATATAAATCCATTCCAAACTATAAAATCTTAATTATAAAAGTCTTTTAAACAAATCTTATAAGTCATTATATTCCTACATAGTCTTTTAAAATTCACAAAACTTTTTTATGCCAAAATAGTCTTTTAAAATTCCAATCCAGTACACCCCCCTAAAACCTTGCATACAATCTTGACTAAGTTGTTCACAGTTTCCTGCTTTAAACTTTCCTAATCAGATTGGAAAAATCAGCAGCCATATCAGTCATGAAGGAGGAAAGCTCTGATGGTTAACCCTGACTATTTTTCCCCGCTTAAAATCTCACCCAAACCAAAAACATTTATCTTAGTTCTTTGAGGCACAGCCCCGGCCGAAGAAAAATCAGTAACAACGTAGAAGAAAAATTATTGTTCACCTGTCTTCTAATCACAAAAGGCATAACCACCACCACAAACCCCACCCCCCAAAAAAAATGATCTCGGAAGATTATGGCATGACATTAATCCTTACCAAAGTGAAACTCCGAAAATCATTATAGCATCATAATAGCGTTTTTTTTTCCTATGAAACCCTGTCAATCTTAAGCATCAAACATAATTGCAAAATTTAACATCCTAAAGTACGTAACGCAATAATTTTCCACCTGCTCAACCAAATATAAACACGATACTATAGAAGCCGCAGAGCATTTAAACCAAAAAACAAAACAACCAAAAATCATATTTCATTCGTCAAACCATAACCATCGGTCAAAATCATAATCCATCGGTCGGGAAAAACAAACTAAAACGCTGAGACTATGTTCGAATATTGCAATTATAAAAAGAGGATTATTTACCACTGCGTCTTCGAAAATTATCCCAAAACAAACAAGCTAAACCACTTTGAACACACCATATCACATAAGATGTGCAAATGAAAATTGTTCCATAAATAAACTTACAAATGTAGAAAGGGGGGAAAAAAGAAAGAAAGGAAAAAAACGACGTCGCGTTGATGATGGATAATTGAAGAGGTGGATCAGACGGGGCTGAGAAGCTGGGAAAGTGGGGGCTTAGGGTCAGAGTTCATACCGATGATGATGACCATAGGGATGAAACCGTAGTGAGTGATGACCTTCGCTTTTCTCATCGCCCATGTCGTCCACTCCTTCAGGCACTCGCTCGCGGATCGATCTTCCGCTGCCTTTGATCCCTTTGAACTCTTCCCTTTCGCCTTCAGAGAAACCCTTGACGCCATTGAAATTCCTTTTTTTCTCTCACTCTGTTTTTCTCCCCCCAAATTGATCTAATAATTGATGGATACCATAAACCCTAATTATAGCGGCCGTGTCGTGTAGGTCGCACGACTTGTCGGTTTACTGTGAACTGCTTTAAATCATACTTATGCTATGCGTTTGATACATACGACGACATGGATTGCGTCGTTTAAGATTAAAGAGATTTAAAAGAAAAAAAAAAATGCACTCAAGTCTCTCTCTCTCTTTGGGAAATATACATCTATATCAAATTTTCAATCATATATAAATTAATAATTCTAAATCCTCACACTCTCCTATTAATTCTTGAGTTATTATTATCATACATTCCATTTTCTTACAACTTACTTTCATCTCAAATTTTCTTTTTTTTTTCTCTACATCTCCCATCACATCACGTCTCACTTTTATTACTTTCTTTTCTCTACTTTTTCTTTCTTCTCTCTATCTCTCTCTTCCTTTCCTCCCAAAATGGAGTGGACCATTATCATTTTTCTTAATTCTTCTACTTTAGTTATATGGTAGGTATTGAATGTGTTTATACTTTCAATATAGTAAATACATTTATTTTTTATTTAATATTTTTTAATAAAGTAATAGGAAAATTTATAAAATAATATAATATTAGTCATTAGACGTATATGTTAAGGAGATAAAAATAAAATAAAAAATTCGGCATGATTGCACTTTTGATCCCCTCAAGTATTGTAATTGTACGATTTTGGTCCCCAAGTTCTAATTGCACAAGTTGGGTTCTTTAAGTATCACAATTGTACAATTTTGGTTCCTCCTTTGGTGTTTTGTTAATATTTAAAATATTTTACTAACATGACATTGAATGATGACATGTTGATAACGTGAATTTACTTATGTAGCTTAATTGCACTTTTGGTTCGGTAGTTATTGTAATTGTATGATTTTTGTCCCCTAGGTCTTAATTTTAATATTATTATATATATATTTATTAATTTATTATTAGTAGTACATATTATTAGTATATATTTATTAATGTTAATTTTAATATTATTAATATCCAATAAATATATACTAATTTATATTTATTAATTTATTATTTATTACTTTTTAATTTTATTAGTATAAATAATATTAATATTGTCTATTTAGTAGTAGTAAATATATGTGCAAAAAATAAGATAGTATCAAACGTGTTGGCAAATATATTTTTTTTCATTTTTTTTTGTCTTTATAGATATGTTTATAAAATATTGATAAATATAAATTAATAAATTTAAATTAGTATATATTTATTGTATATTAATATATTTATAATATATACTACCAATAATAAGTTAATAATATATATTAATAATAATAGTAAATTAATAAATATATATAAAAAATATTCAAATTAACATTAATAAATATAAATTAGTATATATTTATTGGATATTAATAATATTAAATATAAATATTAATTTATGAATATATTCATTAATGTTAGCTTTAATATTATTGGTATATAATAAAAAATTGCACAAATTATGATAGTAGGAGGACCCAATTCGCGCAATTGGTACTTGGAGATCAAAATCACATAATTGTGATACTTAGGGAATCAAAAATGCAATTAAGCTATGTCAACACATATATTAGGTAACGTGTCAACTCTCACGTCATCATCCGGTGTCACATTGGCAACATCTATTAAATATTTGATGAAAGATTGGCAAATAGACCAAAATCGTATAATTGCGATACCTGAAGAACGCAAAAATCACAATTGGAACCTAAGGGACCAAAATCACTCAATTATGATACCTACAGGAGCAAAATTGCAATTAAGCTAATTTTCTATTAAAAAGATAAAAGAGTTCAAACATCATTCCAATGATATTGCAAATATGCTTTAAGACAAGGTTGGATTTCACCAAACAAAAAAAAGAGGTTTTTGTTGAAGACTATGCCTTTATCCTAAAAGAGACATGGTAGGTTAGACTTTCAAAATATCAAACTTTAAACAATAAACTTTACCTAGAAAGGTTACAACATAAAGGAAGTATATGTGAGATTATAAATACATACATATATATATATATATATATATATATATATATATATATATGAGAGAGAGAGAGAGAGAGAGAGAGAAACAATATGTTTTTGCATCAAATGCATGGTTCAATGTTAAATTAATATTTGTAAAGACTTTTGGATAATGACCTGTTGGCCTACAAACACATCAACAGTGGGAACGTAATAGTAACATCAACTTACCTATTCTTAATTAAGCCTAATGTTAAATGGTAGAGGATTTTCTTTTCAAAAATTGGGAGTTGACAAGGGTCTCAAAGAGTTGGAATGTTGATTTGGAGACTAGCTAAAGTGTTTTGGCCTGTGAAGAAATATTGTTTTGCTAGAAATATTACACAAGACAACAAATGTCCCATATGTTATATGTATGTCGAAAGTTGTATGCATGTAATGAAAGTTTGTCAGGTCAAAAGGGTTGCATGGATTTCTATTCACTATACACCTCTGGACCCTCAACTTTTTTCCTATAAAAAGGATCATTGAATTATATCAAACACAACCATTAGTAACTTGTGGAAAATCACTTTTGGGATCAGACTGGAATTTATCTAGATACAACGTAATGATTTTGTGTTTGAATACAAAACTATATTCCTTGCTATTGCCAAGTTTCAAATTAATGTCTGAGTTAACCTTGTATCCAAATCTTCTGAAGCATTAGACCATGATCATACCATATCTAAGACTATTGAATAAGAGAGATAAATTTTATTTTCAATTTCAAAAAAAACTTGCCATAAGAAGCATGGATTACAAATAAGTTTCTAAGAAGAATTATACCTTTAACATGAGTTGGGGAAGGTTTGAGTAGGAAAATAATTACATAAGGGTGACACATATACCATGTAGAACATATATTACTTTATTGCAAAACTAATGGTTTTACTTACTTTTTTTTTGGGCCAAAGACTTACACTAAGCTCATGAAAAATTCATTATACACATATCAATAATCATTTATTTATTTTAGATTTCAAATATCACGAACATGTCACATTTGCAACTTTATTAATTATTTAAACAAAATGATAAATGTGTGTTTTATATAGCTATAATGCTAACAAATTATTTTTGCGATAGTGATAAGAGTTTATTTTTCATATATTGTTACTGTGAAAAAATTTACACTATCAACCAATTATAAATCACATCAGATATGATTTTTTAAAGTAATTATTGAAAAAGTTACCAACCTTACTTTATATGACAATCTATGATTAAAAGACAGTATAAAATATTACATTGTCAATGTATTCAAATTAAATTCTACTACTAATAATAGGGATTTTTTTATGCATAATTAAATTATACTTTATGACGTATAACAGGACATCAAAATTAAATAATGCATAATGTTCTTTGAGTTAAATTTTCATACATTATTAATGTACACAATTTTATATTATTAACTAATTAGAAATCACTTTTAAAGTAGTTACAAAAATTAACAATTTTATCATACATAAGAATCTATAACTAGATAACAATAGTTTAATTTTTATATATTGTTAGTGTGAAAGATTTATGGTAAGTATGACTTTTAGATGAAGGCTACATGGGAGACTTTCTCATGCCTCCCATTGTGGGAGACACATTATACTTTGCTAGATATCTTTGTTTTTAAATTAATGGTTCCAAATTTTTTGTCTTTATATTTTCTCTTTCTTTCCCACATTACCCTTACCCTTCTTTTCATTTTCCTTTTCTTTTTGTTGACTTTTTTTCCTTTTTTTTTTCCTTCCTCTCTAGCACAGCCTCTTGCATAACTCTTTTATCAAATGAACTGGAAGCAAGTTCCTCCTTTATGCCTTGCACCTTATTCACCTCAAAAACCCTTGTTGTGGGACGAGGAGTAGATACTTTGGCTACTGACCTTGCCCCGGATAATATGAAAAGAGGACCGAAACCCAAAACCAAACCACCACCACTACCCAAAAAAAAAAACCATGAACATCATGCAATTCGAAACCCAAGCAAAACCTAAGCAACAATGCACTTCATTAGGGTTTAGAAGTGGTGAATGTTGTCGGGGGTTTGGAAGTGGTGAATGTCGTTGGGGTTTGGAAGAACATGTAAGGGCAATCATTATCTTTCACAACGAAGACCAAAACCTTATTATTGGAGATGGCGTATAATGCAAAGCAATTAATGGAGGCAACGAGTTTCACTGCGATGCCATGCTTAGTGTCGAGGAGGACACTGAGGCTGGGCTCGAAGTGAATGTCCTTGTGGGAGCAGAGGATGCACAACATGTGGGTGAGGGGGATGGTTTTGTGGCAAAGGCGAAGGAGGATTTGAGAGCGGTGCGGGGGAGGAGACAAGGAAGAGGACGACAGGGGTGATGATGGCTGAGGAGGGGTTAGTGTGGGATTGTTTGAGGAAAGGAGAGAGGAAGACAGGAAAAAAAGAGGGGTAAATAGGGAATAAGAGGGGGAAAAAGTAAAAAAGACAAAAAAAATTGGACCATTAATTTAAAAATAAAGATATCTAACAGTGTATAATATTTTTTTCATGGTGGGAAGCATGAGAAGGTCTCCCATTGTGGCCTTAGTCTGGCTTTTATAAAAGTTAACAAACTTGCCGTACATAACAATTTATGATTGAATATTAGTATAGAATCTTTATACTCTTCACATTATTGGCAATACACTATTTTTTTCATAACAAGTATCAGTATACTTAAATTAAATTCATAGACCAACATGTCATTGGTTCGAGTAGTACTGAGCTTGAATATTTTAAATAAGGTATTGGATTTGAACTTTGTAGAAAGAAAAGATGTGGTTAGAAGGGCAGATTTCACTAAAAATAGTCAGTCAGGTTGTTTGGCAAAAATTAATTATTAACAAAATCGGTGAATACTTTGCATGAATAACATGGTTACCAAAAAAAATTAAATTCATGTTGTTATTATAAGTTTAATGACGAGTTGATTTTGTTTTTGAACGACGAATGCGAGTTGTTCCTTGAGTGGGCTGAAACGGGGCCCAATAAAAAGGATTATTTTGTTTTGATATTTCGGCTGCTATGGGTTGTTTGGTAAAATAAGAGAGATATTTCTCTTCTTCCATAAAACCCAAAACCCTACTTCTGCTGGCATATTATCCTCCTCTCCTCTGCTTCCATTCACTTCTTCAACTTACTTCCTCTCTGTCATTTCATTTCCGGGACACAAAGTGGCGAAGCTGTAATCGCGGTATGTTTCTCACTTCTCTCCCAATCACTCTTCTCTTTCCCTTCGATTCTTCTCCTTTCACACTCGCTTCAAAGACCGCCACAACACTCAACCGTCGTAACCGAATTCAACGAATTCGAGTGTTTGATCGCCACAATAATGAATTACACCTTCTCCGCAAATTCATTCTGCGTCGCATTTCAGCGTCATTTCCGAACTCTAATTTTGAGTCTCTTCCTATTTTTTATTTTTTTTGGCGCAGATGAGAAGCACTGAACACTGAGGGTAATGGAAGGCTATGAGAAGTACATAGCGCAGGGGGATACCGGTGAAAATGGAGTGATAGTGCCAGCGTGTATTTGTTCGCGCGAGGAATTTCGCGCACGTGGTGGAAAAGGATTATCGCGAGTTGCTGCTGCTGCTGCTGCTGCAAGAAACGCTTCTTCAACTTCAAGATACGATACGGCTGTGACGAGGAACGTTAAAAAAAAGCAAAAGCGGAAATGTCTTCAGGGGCTGTTTACAACCGATTACATTGTGAGCAACGTGTTACGGAAGGATGGTCCTCCTCTTGGTCAGGAGTTTGATTTTCTTCCTTCTGGTGCGTTTAATTTGGCTTATAGTTATTCTACTGAATACTTTATCCTCTGTTTCTTTTATTGTATTTGATAGTTTTGGAACCAAATCGTGGTGTTAGATAGGGGGAAGAGGTGGTCCTGTTTGGTGGTGAATAGTGATCGGATTCAGTGGATGCTTTTTTGTTTGCCAAATTAACGAAAAGTGTTTGGCATAACGTAGCAATTATTTTGATAAGAGTTTTAGGCTTGAATAGAAAAACAAATCTAGATGAATGGTAATTTTTAGAAACTGCAGAATGCAGTTTAAAAGTATAGAAATTAAATTTTTAAAATAGATCGCATTCGACCTTCTCACCTACTCTATAAACTTGCAGTTGACAAATACTCGTCGTAGTTATTTTTTATTATTATTATTTACCAGTTATATATACCATATGAAAAATCAACTACAAAGATCTTTGTATTTTATAATAAAGCTAGAGGGAGCTTAGGTAGTTATGTTTCATAAAACTCAGGGGAACATCTTAATGTACTTTTTTTTTAATCATATGTATAATGTATAATTTTACTCATGTTCCAGTAAAATTGAATTGATTTGAATAATCATAACATAAAAAAGAATTTTATAACGGTAGGGTATAGATGGCATATGGCTCTTTCAATGAAGAACTTTGTAATAGATGAATTAGCTTCAATTTCCAAATTAACACCATCCCTTTCTTTGATTGGAGTGAACATGGAGGGGAGTAAAATTATCTTATAGTCATTAGTTGAGCATCATATTTATACATAGTACTTATAGAAAATATGAAGTTAAACTAAGTATTTATTATGTTTTGATTATTAACCATTGCAAATGTTCTCTAACTTTCTCTTTCTGATGGAAGAAAATAAATTGTTTGGGCTCAATTCAAAATTGAGTGGTAAAAATGGGCACTTATTTTTTAATTCCTTCCACTGTGCACTTGTACCTCACAAATATATGTTGGTTTTTGCTTCTCCCATTTGGCCATTTCTATTATTCTAAGTATAACATTAATTCTCTTTTGCATCTTACTGTTATAATTTTTATAACTAGCCTTATTTTGTCCATTTCCTCTTTGATTGATTAGGACCCAAATATTTCTCTTCTGCTTGTCAAGAGGACCAAGGATCCTCCAAGAGGAGGAAGGTGACTTTTAGTATCCCAAATGGTTTTTTGATGCTTCCTTTTACACTTCTTTATATTTGTCATAGGTCCTCTTTCCTCAGGTTTCCAAGAGTGCAATTCAAAGTCACTCTGATTGTAATATGAAAGCGCCTGTGAAAAAACATGGTATTGGCAAAGGTCTGATGACAGTTTGGAGGGCAACAAATCCTGATGCCAGAGACCTTCCAATTGGTTTTGGTGTTGCTGGCCAAGAAGTTCCTCTAATCTCAAATTCTATTAGACAGAAACCAGTCCATGAGAAGAACAGGCCACGGAAAACAGTGAATGTGAATGTAAGTTATCTAAACCCATAATACTATGCTCACTTTGTTTTCTTCCTATAATACACAAATGAGCATGTGAGTTTTGGTTAATAATAATAGATCTTGATTTTTTTCCCCCCCTTGACAGGGAATGCCAAAAAATAAAATGCAGAATAAGAGAAATAAATCGCAGGATAAGAGGAAACTTTCCATGCAAAGAAGAGTGGTAATTAAAAAAGTTGAATGTGCATTTTTGCGCTTACTGTTGAATAGTTTGGCAAGTTTTTTGAGTTTCTCATATCTGGCAGGGGGAATTGAGCCTATATGTGAGTCAGAATCAGTCATCAAAGGAAAAATGTGAACTAGCTTTGGATAATGCAATATCCGAGGAGAGAATTGATCGAGTTTCAATGTTAATTGATGATGAAGAGCTAGAGCTGAGGGAGTTACAAGAAAGAACCAATCTGTTTATGTGTCCTGATCATCTTGCTGCCAGTGGAATGCTTGGCTGGTCACTTTGTAAAGGTAATTTTGGAAGGAACAAAAATTGACCAGTATTCTGTGTTGGTTATATTCAAATGAGTAATGATTTTATAAAGCTGGAATATTCTGATTAATTCCAGTCATTGATTGCATGCGGCCCTTTATAGATGTGCTAGTGAAGTTTCCCCCAGATACCGTCAAGATGAAGAAACCTATTCGTTTGCAACCTTGGGACTCCTCTCCAGAAATTGTGAAGAAATTATTTAAGGTGCATATAATCAATCAGTTGTGACTTGGAAGATCTGATTATGTTAATTCGCATGTATTTGTTAATTGTTATATATTGGTACTTGTCTTATGTGCAGATGTGCTCTACACTCATCCACTAAAGTTTCTCTTCTATAACATACATTTTTACTACACAAATAGCTTAAATTTTCATCTGTGTTATACTTTGTCAGTGGCATATGGTGGCAGACACAAAATTCAGCATAGTTTCTTGTGGATTGCACACTGGTCAATGGCAGAAGAAGGCTGCCATGCTAGAAAAAATGTAAAATTTAATGAACACACTTGTAAAAGTAAATGGAAATATGTAGTAGTTTATATCAAGAATTATAAATATAATTAGTTTTTCAAGTAAATTTATGCAGCATTTTTTTTTCCATATTATTTAGGTGAAGATCTGATTGTATTGTTGTATTGTATGGCCATTATCTCATATCTTGGAAAATTTGAAAAAGAAGTTTTAAGAGCTTTAGACTTTGTGATTCTCCTGGTGAGGGTTTCTCTCGTAGCTCAACCTTCCTATCACTATCTCATTCTCTGCCCCCTTTCGAACAGCCATGGATAAAAAACTGAAATCACTAATCACATGAAAACCGATGAGCCAGGTTCTGTTAATAATTTCGATGGTATGAAGACTAAAGGAATTTTGGAGAGGTATGTGAGTGTTCTGAGTGAGGTCAAAATTCATTGGAGTTGGGAACCTTACACCTCTGTTGCAGCCTGTCTGGGAAAGATGTGAAAAGTGTTTTATGTGTAATTAAACTGTTTTCAGACACAGACTGACAGACATGATCAAAACACATAGAACACCTAAAAAAATTCCAAGGCTATTGTCTATTGATCGGAGAGAAGGGGAGATGAGGAGTTCCACTTGTAGGATCACATGGTGTGTTTTCCAACTGCCATTGAAAACTACCATGCCTGGATTTTTTTATGCTGGGTAGCATCAAACCAGCTGTGGGAGGAGATTTTGCTCGCCTCCTGTTACTGGACTTGCTTCTGCGCTGTACAAGACTGAGACCATGACTAGTTCTCCTCTTTTGAATCCCTCCTACCATTATTGTTATAACATAACCTACCTAAGGCTAGAAGGTGAACATTCTTCCTTCTCTTTATATTTTGTTTATGCTTCTGGAATTTAAACATGGGGTGAATATAATAGGTTATATAATGTAAAAGTGGAGGAAATCCTTCCTGATTCTAGCACCTTGTTATTTGTCGGACAGATCATTATGGGTTTTTGTTTTAACTTGGATGAATTATTACTGATGTTTGGATTTTATTAGTTACCTTGCTGGATTTATTTGTTATGTGATGGAAAGTTCTTTCTTAGATTAGCAAACATTATCATTATTAAGCTGTACTGAAGTTACTATCTCACTTCATTTCTTATTCTTTTGAAACTTCTTTTAATGGCAAAGAACTTTAAATTGACATAGAACTAACTTTATTTTGGCAGGTTTTCCATTTCATTTATACATATGCTATAATTGCTGATATTTGTCCCTTCACTCTTGATGAGTTTGTTCAAGCATTTCATGATAAGGTAATATGTCCTCTTTGACCGATGCTTATATTTTGGAAGCATTTCCAGTTTTCTTGTTTAATTTTAATCTTATCAGAGTCATGTCAAATTACAAAGTAACATCCAAAATGTCTCTTACTTTACTGCATGTGTTTTCCAGGATTCAATGTTACTTGGCAAGATTCATGTGGCCCTTCTCACACTTCTTCTATCTGACATTGAAGTGGAGCTTACTAATGGGTTTTCACCTCATTTAAATAAATCATGTAACTTTCTTGCATTGCTTCACTCGGTGAGTTACCGTGTTTCCTTACCTCATTTTGGGAGGTTACGAATTATTACATACTTTTTGTCTTCTATATTTAATATAGAATGACTAACAATCTAACATTTATCTATTTTAGCTGAAGTACATATTCTGTGCGCTTTTATTTTAATAATGATTTGGCAGGTTGAAAGTCAAGAATATTCCCTGGACTTCTGGAGAAGATCTCTAAATTCTCTTACTTGGATTGAAATACTCCGTCAAGTACTTGTTGCTTCTGGATTTGGTTCAAAACAAGGTTCCTTACGTAGAGAGGTCCTTAGCAAGGTATTCCAAAGTTCAAACAAGCCTAATATATTTACATAAGATCTGATTTGACTTGAATATGTTTATATTATGTGTGTGTATGTATTTACATAAAATCAAACATTCTAGAGGATTTTGATTATTAGTGGAGATTTTTGTATAAGCTGCCTTATGACAGAAAATATCCTAATTGGCACACATGTTTTCTTGTTTGTCATCTACTTTGGCAGATTTTGAGGTAGAATAATATTTGAATCATATATGTCATGTAACTGAAGGCAATACATGGAGAATATTTGCTTAGTCATGGAAAAAGTAGGTTTCAAAAATATCAGCAATGTTAAAAATGTCTGTCTTTCTGCTATCCATACCCTCCAATTCCTAAGAGAGGGAAGATATCCCTATGGTTCCTCTCTCCCCCCCCCAAAAAAAAAGACATCATCTTCTATGATTTACTAATCACTATCCACTCCATGATAGTATTGGCAGTAACCTGTGCCAAAAAGCATCAATTTCATCAGATTCTTGAACTACCAAACTGTTTTGATGAAGCTGTTAAGCATGTACTTAGTTTTCCAAATCCCAATAAATCCAGCTCGATTGTCAAAACCACTTTTTTTGGCATCTCATATATGCACCTTTGTATATTTTCAATTGATATAAGCTAGGATTATGATAGGTCTGTTAGTTGAGGGCCTTGATTAGGTAAGCTGAGATAGTTAGAAAAAAAAAATGAGGCATGTTACCTATAAATAGGAAGAGGGGTTGAGAGGAGTAAGTCAGTGGGTGAGTTACCATTGTGGCTAGGGAGAGTCCTGAATCTCTCAAATATCCAAGGGAATTTCTGCATTCTTTTTGTTCATCAATAACACTGCGTTCTTCGTGTGCTTGATCTCAACCCGTTTCTGTTAGATTACCATATTTCTCTCTTTGGATTTAATTCTAATCCATTGGCAGTATATAAAGTTCTACTTTATCAGTGAAACATTTAGTGCCACTTTTTTTTTTTTTTTTTTAAACTGTTAACAATGAAGGCATTTATCTTTATCTCAAAAAATGCAGCCATGTATATAGATGTAGCTAGTTAGTAGGAATGAGAATAAGTAGTCAGCATTTTCTAGTGTGTAAAATTTAATCTTAAATGCCAAGAGATACTTGAAGGAGGTTTTGTTAATTTTTGTTCAGTTACTTTCAATAGGCTTTTCTTGGATGTCACTTCAAGTTTTCAGTTAGTGTGTGTTTTTGTTTTAAGGTATAGCCCTATGCTTTGTTTTATAGGAATTGAATCTTCTTGTAAACTATGGTCTATGCCCTGGCACCTTGAAGAGTGAGTTGTTTAACATCTTGTCAGAGAGAGGAAACATTGGATGCAAAGTATCTGGGCTGGCAAAGGCAATGCAGGTAACTAACTTTTGTTATCTGATTCATTTTATTTGGATTCTAATATTTCTCTATATTACTGATGAATTTCAACTGTATTTTGATACCATGTAGATTGCTGAGTTAAACCTTGCCAGCACAACAGAGGAACTAGAGTCTTTAATATGTTCCACGCTTTCAAGTGATATTACTTTATTTGAAAAGATTTCATCAACTGCATACCGATTGCGTATGAGCACTGTTATGAAGGACAGTGATGAATCTCATTCAGATATGGAGGACTCTGGTAGTGTTGATGATGAACTTAACGACACTGATACGTGTAGCAGTGGTGACGATTTTGAAAGTGATTCAATAAACTCCAGTATAGGAAAATTGAAGCATGCAAACAGTCATAAAAATAAAAATAATATGCTGAAAGTATACACTGAAATTGATGAGAGCCATCCAGGAGAAGTGTGGTTGTTAGGACTGATGGAGAGTGAATATTCAGATTTGAACATTGAAGAAAAATTGAATGCATTGGCGGCTTTAACTGATCTTCTTACATCTGGATCCAGCATCAGGATGAAGGTAAAACACTAAACTTCTTGGCAAAGGTTGGCCTTGAATTATCTCCCCCCACCCTCAAATTAAAATGAAATTTTAAATTGATAAAACTTAAGTTACAGGCCTTTGATTGTCTCCAGCCTCTCGCTTCCCCTCCCAACTCCCAAACATCCCCTAAAATGTTTTGTGAAGTGATCTTATCATAATAAGTTCTGAATTATCTTTTTTGTACAGGATTCAACTAAAGTTACAGCTGATTGCAATTCTAGCATCCAATTACGTGGTTCTGGAGCTAAAATAAAGAGATCAGTAGTAAAGAAACCTGTTCCATTTTGGAACCAGAAAGTACACTTGAATTCTGATCCCTGTCCGGTAGATTCCTCATCATTAATCTCAAGATTCCATAGTCATGAAGCTTCCTTTGAAAAGGGAAAAGATTCATCTATTTTGCACCCCATTCAGTCAGTGTTTTTGGGATCTGATCGTCGGTACAATAGATACTGGCTTTTCTTGGGCCCTTGTAATGTAGATGATCCAGGCCACAGGAGGATTTACTTTGAATCTTCTGAAGATGGTCATTGGGAGGTTATTGATACTGAGGAGGTGAATTTCTTAGGTTTTCTAATTATGTGCAACTCTATTCAAAGATTGAAATTTATTTTCTGAGACATTATACATTTTAGTTACTTATATTGGAAACATGGAACAAACATGCCTATGTTTATTGGTCTAGTGTGTCTATTGTATGCATTACTATTTCAGTGTTAATAATTATTTACATATGGTTAACCTGTATGAATGCAGGCCTTGTGTGCTTTGTTGTCAGTTCTGGATGATAGAGGAAAACGGGAGGCTCTTCTTATTGAATCTTTGGAAAGGAGACAAACATCTCTATGCAGATCTATGTCCAGGATTAATGTTAATAGTACTGGAATGGGTTCTATGTCACATTCTGATCAATCTGAACTGGATATGGTCACAGATGACAGTTATTCTCCCACATCTGATGTAGACAACCTGCACCTGACTGAGATTGCTAAAGACTCTTTACCGTCAGCTGGGGCTGTGGTAATTGAAGCTGGAAAGAAAGGAGAGGAACAAATTCAAAAATGGATCCGTGTTCAAGAATATGATTCCTGGATTTGGAATTCCTTTTATTTAGATCTCAATGTTGTAAAATATGGTAAAAGGTCTTATCTGGACTCTCTTGCCAGATGTAAGAGTTGTCATGATCTATACTGGAGAGATGAGAGACACTGTAAAATTTGCCATATGACATTTGAGCTTGATTTTGATCTAGAAGAAAGATATGCAATCCACATAGCCACATGCAGGGAGAAAGAAGAAAGCAATACATTTCCTAATCATAAAGTGCTATCATCACAGATTCAATCACTGAAAGCTGCAGTTTATGCTATTGAGGTGAGTTGTCATTCATTTGCTTCAATTTTCATCATTCATTGCATGCTGGCATTGATGTCTTATTTTGTATATTGGACCTTTTAGGGCACATATGCAATGCAATGCAAGTGGTTGGGGTTTGTGCGGGAAAATTAATACTTCATTCTTTGTGCCACTTGATTTTGTTTGAACAGGGTAGCTCTGTTCTAGAAAATATGTCATATAGTTTGTCACTTATGTTTACCTCTAATCCAAAATAAGCATGATAGTAAATTGATACTCAAATGACAATGTGTTACCCTATCTTTTTAGCTGCTTCTCCAACTTTATGATATTTTATATTGAAAACTTAGCATGATTTACATGTTTATTTTTAAGCATGTGGGCATTTTGAAGATTAATTATCTTTTTCCATTACTCCCACCACTGTTTGTGCAGTCTGTTATGCCTGAAGATGCCCTGGTTGGTGCTTGGAGGAAGTCTGCTCATAGGCTATGGGTGAAACGACTAAGACGCACCTCAACTTTAGTGGAGCTTTTGCAGGTTTTTGTTTTAACTTTCTGTTTGATAGAATTTCCTGGAGTGTCTGAAATACTATTGTTCTTAATTAACTTAATCCATTTTCTTATGAATTTGTAATTTATAGGTTCTTGATGATTTTGTTGGTGCCATCAATAAGGACTGGTTGTTTCAATGCAAATTTCCGGATGGTATGGTTGAAGAAATCATTGCATCTTTTGCATCGATGCCCCATACATCATCTGCCCTTGCTCTGTGGTTAGTGAAGTTAGATGTCATAATTGCTCCCTACCTGGACAGAGTCCATCCTCAGAAGAAGCAGGGAATCAGTAAGAGTTAAAGAATTTCTATATTATTAGAAATAATAAATCACATGGCATAAGATACTTATTCAGGCTGTTATAGTTTGTTTTGGTTGCAGTTTCACTTAGTTTAGATTTTTGGCCATCTGCTTGAAAATTGAGGATATATGCCCAACGGTCTTCTGATTCTTGTTTTATCATTCTATGTCCACTAACCTCTGTTTTGTTTTCACCTTTCTTAACAATTGGCATCTAATATTTTGAAGATGGGAAACTATAACAGGAGGAAACCTCCTTTAAAATTGTCGACTTCCAAGTGTGTTTCCCTTTCAGTGTTTTTTTTTTTTTACTTCGTTGGAAAAAAATATTGACATGAAAATATTTGAAGTTGCCAAATTGTTCTTGGTTGTCTGGAGCTCAAACTAAGGAGAAGTTTGTTGATAATTGTGTGCTTTCATGTCCAAAATTTTATAGTGATTCGTATGTGGAGTTAAAGTTTATGGAAATTATGGCTTTACTTTTTATTATGAATATTAATATTCTTATTATTGTTGTTATTATAGGGTAACTTAAATTCCATCTTCTTAAGTTTTTTTCATGACAATAAATTTTTTTATTTAAAATCTGTGCTGCACTCCATTTGACCAAATTTACTAACTAGTAACTACGTTCAATTTCAAACACTGTCAACTCTATAGTGATAGTTAGGCGGAAAGGAAGTTGTTTAAAAAACAAACATGAAAAACTCTAGGAGGAATAGGGAAGAGTTCTCATAAAAAAGTCTTACCTACAACATAACAACAATAGTTTTATCCCACTAGATGAGGTCGGTCAGATGAATCACTTGACGCCATTAGGCTCAGTTAAAAACCAAAGATTTAGGATATTATTCACCACATCCCTTTTAATAATTTCCTCCAATGTCTTTCTTGGTCTCTCTCTACCCCTTTTTACAGGGCTAAAAATAATGCAATCAACTAATGCTTATAGTGGCCTTTTTCACACATCTTCAAACTACCTTAACTGGTTTATGGTCTTTTCCTCGATAAGTACTACACCAATATTTTGTTGTATACAATCATTCAGTATTCTATCTTTTCTTATGTGGCCATGCATTTATCTTGACATAATACTCATTTCTATTAGGCTCACTTTTTTCTCTTATTTTTTTTTGGGTTTCTCACATGTATCCTCCTTCGAAGGTAATCAGGAATGGTTGGATACTAAATGTGGGCACAACACATTGTGGGAGACCAATCTCTTCCGCTAGACCCAGCTCTTGTTGGTCTTATTCATATATATATATATATATATAAGAACCAAAGTGTTCCTTCTTCACTCATCGGACATTTTCTTAGATCTCAAAATCCCATTAATTAGCTTAGTGAGCCAAGTGATAACATGTACTTTATCACATTTACAAACTTCAATAGGAATACAATTAGGACTAACAACTTTACCAATATCTATCTTTTTAAGGGTTTCTTTTACCTCTCCAACTTGAATTCTGTGATAATAATCCAAATTTTGTTTATTCTATAATACAAGTTGATCCTTGCCCATCATTGGAAAGCTTATAAAAATAGCTCTCTCATTTCTCTCTGATATCTTGATCTACAACCAAAATTTCCCCCTTTTCAAACTTGATACATCTCATTTTGTCCAGATCTCTTGATTTTCTTTCCCTACTTTTAGCAAGCTTATATATCTTATATTCTCTATTCTTTGTCCCAAGATATTGGTAAAACTTGTCAAAAGCTTTGTATTGTGCCTCACTCACAGTTTTCTTGTCTAGTTTCTAGCCTTTTGATACTTTGCCCAGTTTTTAGCATTATTGCACCTACGTAAGGCCATAAAACTCTCCTTATTGTTTCTTACCTTTTCTTGAACACTTTCATTTTACCACCAAGATTCCTTATCTCTCAAAAGTTAAAACCTTTTTGATTCACCTAAGACTGCTTTAGTAACCTTCCTAACCTTAGACCTTTCATCCTTAATGAGGTGAGCACTTATCACTACCTCGTGATTTCCAATTACCTTCTTCCAATAATTTCACCTTAAAAGTCAAATGTTTATCACCCTTGAGCTGCCACTGCGTGATTCTTAGATTTGTAACTTGTCGAGTTTTCTGTTTACGGCTCTTAAAACGAACATAAAGGCACAAAACCGTATGTTGTGTAGTAAGACTCTCTTGGAATCACCTTGCAATCATTGCAAGCTCTTTTATCAGTTAATGATTTATTCAAAAGAAATCTATGAATTACCAAGACAAATATGCAAGTCTAGATCTTAAAACAAAATTTGGGCATAGTGTCATGTGAGAAGACTTCGAAAGGGTGGAATGTAATTAATTTTATATTGTGTTTTTTCCCCTTTTATTTGGGGTTGTTGCAGATGTTTTCAATGTACTGTGGCCATAAGATATGTATGGTTCTCTCTTTCAGGTCAACATGGTCCTTGGCGATAGGTGTACTTACGTTTGTTTAAGTACATGCGTATATTGGAATTGAAATGAAGAAAGTACCTATTCTGCTCCTTGACGCCCGGATGGATTTATCTTACTTGATCAGAGATCCTGGTGCAGGCTTGGTTCTGAATTTAGCCAAGGGAATACTGCGGATGTCAAAATCGTAGTTTTTTTTTAAACACCCCCACCCCGCTTTGGATATATACAGGCAATCCTGTTGGTCAGATGTATAGGCTTAGATTTTTTCTATTAAAAAAAAAAAATACTGGGTAGCTCGAGTTTTTTGGTGCGTAATCCCACTTGGTTTCTACAAGGTCGCCCATTTTTCTTGATTCATGATGTTTGTGGTCTTCTCGTTCGAGAAATCAATTTTGTCTTTCTATCTTACAGAATAATAATATCGTACTGATTGAAAATAATTTGTATTATGAGAGGATTACAGAGTCTAAGGCCATTTATAAAGTTAAAATGACAGGCTTGTACAATTTGCTTTGCTTTAAAGACCCATAAAATGGAGCAAGTAATATAATCTGGTTCTATTGATTTACATTTCATGTGTGTATAAAATTATTATGAAAACATAAATTTTCTCTAAATGATAATAACACAAGAAAAAATTATGTAATTGTAAAAAAAAAATTAATTGAATGAGAAAACATAAAAATGAGTGAGAACTCATGCAAACAAGCAAAAAAAGTAGTGTAGAAAAGTTATTTAAATGAGTGGGGGACAATTATGTACATGAGAATGAAAATATTCAAGAGGAGTGTTAGGAACATTTTTTTTAATACACTCTTTCTAACATTTTCTTTAATTAGTTAAAATTTGCTAAAAATTGCAAAATTTGGAGAGAAATATTAAATAAGACGTGAGACTTAAAAAAAAGTCATCTTTAATAAATTTCAATCAATAAGAGAGAATGTGTATAAAAAAAGTGTTATAGAGTATATTCATGGTATTTCTCATACATTCAAACAAGAAAAAAAAAATGCAAATAAACAGGACAATGGGTAGAAAAAAATGTAAATGGGTGAAAAATTGGGTAAAAAATAATTTAAATTAGACAAAAAATCATTTAAAATATGGGAAAAATGTGCAAGAAAAAAATTATAAAAATATAAAAAGTTATTAAATGATTTCTCAATGAGCTTAATGACTATGTATTATCAGTGTAAAAAAATTTACACTGTTAACCAATCACAATTCACTATTGGAGTGACTTTTAAGATAATTAATGTAAAAGTCAACAAACTTATCATATATTGTGGTTTATGATTATATGACGTATAAAATTATTTTACACTGTCAATGTTTAGTCTATTTTCTCTTTTTCAATTATAATAAGGACAACCTTAAATATTTCTAATGAAATTTTTATATGAAAAATAATAAAATGTTTTATTATTAATTTTAAACTTATTTTGATTAATAATAATTTAATTTTGATACACTATTAATATAAAAATTTCTATTTTATTATCAATTAAAAATCATCTTAAACCTAACTTTTTAAAAAATTATTACAAAAATCAATAATTTTCAATTATATGATAATTCTTAATTAAATGAAGTGCAAAAAAATTACATTGTCTATATTCTAATTAAATTTACAATATATGATGCAATAATTTTAGAAGAAAAGGTATTAGAGGGAGAACTCTTAATTATAATATAAAGATTATTATTTGGTCTGCTGACATAGACGCAACACTTTATACTCTTGCAGAATTCGATCCACCCAGACGCCCTGTTTCCTTTCCATCATTTAAAAAGGGCATGTTGATGAAGCTTGTCTGTCATTATTCATAAATGTACTCAAACCACGCGTGTATAGATAAACATGATTCCCAATGCAATAATTTCAAGTTCTTTAATATGCCCATGAACCATGATATAAAGACCGTGTCAACTGCGAATACCGAAACTAAAATGTGGCAATTGGCAAATATTAATGTATATTGACATATTTTACAATCCTTATTGTATAAGCAAGCAAAGTTGGCATGTGTGATCCAAAAGTAGATAGTTAACAATGCAAAAGCCCTAACAGTAAAAACAAAAAACAAATACAGAACTTCAAAACCTCCATTGATAATATGGTAAGTGCATAATTCAATAGTTTCGATATTTCTCTATCAAAGCATACAGAAATAATGCCCAGAAGAATGTATGTCCCAAGTCAAGAAACATCAACATCTGCCAACATGAGCTTTAGACAGTCTGCTTCCTCGTTTTAAAATGGAACCAAGAAAGGGAAAAGATGAAAGGAGCCATCGGAATATTAGTGCAACTGCTTCACTATAACACTGCATACATATCTGCAACACAAACAGACAAGTATTTTAATAAAGTTTTATCAAGTATGTGATATTAATTGAAATATATTACAAGTACTTTCCATTCTCAGAAAAAGCAACGCTATATTAATATATCTCTTGCAGAGCAGAGGAATATATGATTAAAAATACAATCCAGATCTAGACTAGCAATATGACAACTTTTCTCTATCAAATGACTCAGCCTGCTTGATAAGGTCAATCAATATTTGAAGGGCCAAACAACTACTAATAAGGTCAATCAATGTTTGAAGGGCCAAATAACTACTAAGTTTCAATCATTTAACTTAGTCAAATATATTTTAGTAATTTTACCAATACCAGTAATCATTAAATATTAAGCAATCTATAGTAAGTCCATAGTACGAAACTACATTAAAAAAAAACTTAAATGGTTTGGAAATTTTTATGATCAAACTAATTAAATGAAATGCTCAGAATTTGGAACAGATCTTTCAAAACTGAACATGAATGAATTTTACCTGGTAGTGCACCTGAAATCGAATATCTACGTAGAAAATATTTTTCTGCTCCTTATTCGTACTGATGATATTGAGACTAAAGTTGATGCATTGAGATTCAACGTTTATAGATTTTTCTTATCTTCCAGGATTTTACTACCGAGAAAGGCATATCTGTAAGCAATTACAATTTGAATTAATAGAATGTTAGGCAAATAAAAATAAATATTTGGTTGCTAAATGCCTCCCTATTCTTATCATTGCAAGCAAAATGCTAAAACATTAGATGGAGGGATACAAGTATGACTTCACTAATAGTAATTAGCACCACATTTACATGCCCACGGTCAGTAACTGCTATTATAGCCATAGAAAAGTACAAATCTTGTTGCCTAGAAACATGCTTTGTTCTAAGGCAGGTTAAATAATCAAAATGAAATTATATCCAGTTTCCACAAATATAATATTCAACTACATCTTCCAGCAGTGAAACAATCAAATTTCCAAACTCATCCTTATGGAAGAAAGTTTCATTAGATGCAATACTGAATGCCAGCCCGTGCAGTACTGTCATCTGGGTATGGAGCAAGAACGCCAAAATCAAACCAGAATGAATAATAAAGATTTCAAATTAACATGAAAATGAAATATAGCTGTGACCCTCCAAATGAGTACTCCTTGTGGTGTCTCTCATTAGTACCTTAAAGAAAATTTTGTTCATCATTTCAACTAATTATATCCTGTCAATTCCAAATTATGTGCTTGAAAGGGATACTCATGCAAAAATTTATAACATGAAAGTGAATTTAAGCTGAAACAAGAACAGGGATTTCACATTAAAGTCAGAAAGGATACTGATACCTGCTGTACTATGTTAAAGCAGAGACTGCTTCATATCCCTCTGCCTCAATAGCTTCTACCATCAATATGTCACCTGTCCTTGCAATTTGCCCTTTGTCCTGATTTTTTCAAGAAGAAAAAGAAAAGTTCATTCATGTCAGCATAGACATAATACATATACACATTTAGTTTGTCATATGCTGTCTAAAACAGCTTTCTAAGAAAGATAAACAATATTCTATCAGAAGGCTGATAAATGTCTATACATATACTGAAATGGATATCAAGGAATTAACAGCAATGATAAAGACATTAAATGGATTGATTTAATTACAAAATTCAAAAGCTATTTTTTATCCTACTGAATAAAACAAATCCTAATTCCCAAGCTCTTAACTACCAAAATCTCCCAAAATCAAAATCATTTAACAGAACATTTTCTTAACAGTATCCCAACAAGCATTTAACATAGGCCGAGGAGAGCGGAAAAGGGGAGAAAGAATGTTATAGGACTAGCATCCTAATTCCAATAATGAAAAGTGAAAACCCATGCATCATATTCCAAGTCCAAAACTCGCAATAATATTATTAAAGATGAATAGTATGTTACAAGTTACCATAACATGGACATGTGTAGGATTCAAAAGATCCAGAATCCGTCGATAATGAGTTATCATCAACAAAGAATTGTCCGGGGTGAGAATCCGACTAACTGCATTGGCAACATCCCTGAGCGCATCAACATCCAACCCAGAATCAATTTCATCGAGAATAGCCAAGTCCGCCCCCAAAACCGCAAGCTGCAAGATTTCATTGCGCTTGCGCTCACCACCACTAAACCCTTGGTTCACATTCCTGTTGAGAAAGTCAGGCTTCATGTTAACAAGCTTAAGTTTCTCCATCAGGTAAGAAAAACACTGCACCACAAAACAAGCATAATCACAACATATAATAATGAGAAACAAGCACATAACAATAGAGAAGAGTGATATTAAAGTCCTGTTTGAATAAACTTTTCCATAAACACTTCCACTTATGAGTTAAATTTCTCTCCCATGAGATAAAATCAACTTATGCACTTCAACTTTTATAATACCTCGAGCGGTCCAAGCTCAGGCAGACCGAGCTTTTTTCTTCGAGCATTGTATGCCATGACGAGAAACTCATCATTGGAAACACCGGGGATTTCAACAGGGGATTGGAAACTCATGAAGAGGCCCGCGAGAGACCTTTCTTCAGGTTCCATTTCAAGCAAATTCTCCCCTTTGAACACAACGCTACCTCCAGTTACTTCATAATCAGGGTGCCCCACAAGAACCTACACATAGTTCAATTAGCATCATCATAATTAATTTCTTTTTCTTTTCAATTGAATGAAAGAAGAGGGTAGGGTAAGTGAGTGACCTTAGCGAAAGTGCTTTTGCCGGAACCGTTTTTTTCCCATGATGGCGTGGACCTCGCCTTGGTTGATGGTGAGGTTCACGCCGCGGAGAATCTCCACGTTGGATTCCACGATCTTGGCCCTCAGGTCGTTCACTTCGAGGAGGGGGCTGCCGCCGCTCGCCACGCAAACGCGGTGGTTGACGCCGCGGAGGGTGGAGAAAGTGGGCTTCGGGGATCGTCGGAGACTGGGAGGAGAGTGGATTGGGAGGGATAAAGCCATCAGTGCACTGAAACGCAGAGAACCAAACTCGCAAATCCCTTTTGCTGCCCTATGCTTGTTTTTTCTGGGTCTTACTCATTCCTGCCATTTTATTTTATTTTATTTTTTCCAATTGAACATCTGAATAAATAAAAGTTTAATTTAAATTGTGTTCCTCTAGTTTAATCTTGGTCCCATTTTCTGTTTCGAGTGTTTTATTATTAGAAGGCACCTAAATTAAAAAGGATAAAGTTTTGTCACACATAATAATTTTATGGCTAAATTATTCTTTTTATCTTTTTTAATCCGTAACTTTGGTCTTTTTATTTTTTTAGAAATATTTAGTTCTCATATTTTTAAAAATCTATAATTTTGATTACATTGTCAAATCTCTTGTGTTAAGCATTAGTGATTTAATGTTAACTCTGACATGTTAGTACTTAAATAACGTGTCAGAATCGGAGTCAACATTGACACGTCAGAGTCAATATTAAGTGCTTGGTTGGATGGATGGAAAATATGAGAAGAGAGAAAAGTTTAAAATTTGAATTGAAGGGAATGTGGAAAGAAGGAAAAGTTTAAATTTTTGTTTTTAAAAGTCAACTTTTTCTTCCCTTTTCCTTCCGCTTTCTCTCCAACAAAACAAAAAAAACATTTCGTTATTCGTGTTTTCTTTTCTTCTAACCAAACATACCATAAACTACTAATAGTTAACGTAAAAAATTTAACGGTAGGACTAAAATTACATATTTTTATAAATAAGGAGACTAAATGTCTCTACAAAAGCATAAGAAAACTAAAATTGCAAATTTTTAAAAATAGATAAACTAAATCTCTCTAAAAAAATTGTGAATTGAAATAAATAGGAAGACAAAAAATATAATTTAGCTTAATTTTATTCAATTTGACTCAAATCGTTCGAATGTTGATTGTAATATTTTAATACCAATAATTTTAAATAAAATAAAACTATAGTGCCTATCCCTATGATAAAATAAAATTACTAAAAGTTAAAATATTTAATAAAAGATATCTATCTATACTTATAAGATCTGGGTGACACTAGAAAACAAATTTTCTACTGTTTCTAAAGCAATGTCATTCCATCTTTACCCTTGTTTGACTATTGTATGAACATGTTTGTGAAATTAATGAAAATGTATTTTATTTTGATTTGATTTTAATATCTCTTTATTCGAGAAATATCACAGTATCTTTATATTGACAAGTTGTATTATTTATTATTTATATGTCTAAACTTTTTTTGGATTGTAATATTTTAAAAAAAAATATTTAGCACAAAATATTATTAGTTGTAATTTTTTTCTTATATTACTCATTTTGAATTAAATATTATAAGTATACAATTTTATGTAATTAAAAGTTTTAATATATATTATAATTATAATTACATATATAAATTCGTAATAAATTAATACCACCGTTTTTAGATGTTATATATTTGTTTTTAATTTGAATTTATTTGATTTCGTATATTAATAAAAGAATATAATATACATTTGTTGTTGTAGTTATATTTTTATGTTTTTTTAAATTTGTTGTTTTTATTAGTTAATTTTATTATAGCTTAATATTTACACATTATATAATATATATTGTATATTATATACTATATAGTATCTATTGATATATTATTATATATTTGTATATTACATATTAGATATTAATTATTATCTATTTTTTGTTACAACTATTATCTATTGTTTATTATATATAATAATTTTCATAATTTTAATGATATAATATTTTATTTTTTAATTACATAAGCATTTTAAAGATTGGGTTCAAGAGAATTACTCTATTACCTTTTGTAGGAAACCAATAGTCATGTAAGAGATACTCATCAGTCTGTTCTCTCCTTTCTCATCTTTTCATTCTTAGATTTTTTCCTTCTTTGTCCATCACATAAGTACTGTTTTTATTTATTCATTTATATATATATATATATATATATATATATATATATATATATATATATATATATATATATATATTTTATTATTATTTTTTATTTTTTTATGGAGAATTATTTCTTTTGAATTTCTCCATTTATCACACATACAACATATCATGTTGTTCTTTGTGTTTTGTCTTCTTTAATATTGTTTGATTTTCATTGATTTGTTTCAGTTTTTATTGACTTGTTTAATTTTTAATTTTGATGTATTTTTTCGTTTTTTGTAGTCGTTATTTGTTTGGTATTTTCTTTTTAGGTTTGCATTATCTTATGTTGTTCTTTTTCTTTTTGATTTAGTTCTTTATTTTTTTATTTTTATTTTCATATTATATTTTTTTGTTTAGTATTTTTGTAATAATTGTTAAGTATAAAAATAAATTTTAATTTTTTTGGGGTGTCAACTATTAAATTTGTATTTTTGCGTTATTTCGATCAAATTTGCCCAACATTTTATCTATATTCATTGTGTATTTTATTCTGGATTAGTTTGGATGTTGTATACATCTTGTCTTTCTAATGTGGATCTTATTCATTATTTTTGTGAATTTTTTTAATTCGGTATAATATGAGAATGAAATGTTTTCGATCTATTTTGATTTTTCATTATTTGTTGTCATAATCATATTTAGTTAGTTTTTTTTTTATTTTTGGGTTTGTTTGAATCACTACAAGAAATTTCATTATTACTGACGGACATTATCGAATGTTTACAAATGAGGTCATTGAATTAGCTTAATTTTATGGTCTTCGTGGAAAGCATAATGTAATATTGCATTATAGGGGTGAACAATGTTGGGATTTAAGCATCTTTCATCTTAATGAAAATTAAATTAACTACCCTATTTTGGAGTTGCCTCATAATGATGACTTGCAGGTGTCTAACGGAGAGAATTTTTTGGTCATGGAGTTATCAGTTGATTTTGATGACTCTGAAATGCATAACAATGAAGTTAATGGATATGTGTTTCATCCCGACACTATTTGGCCGTTAAGGTTATCTAAGAGTACAATTTCAAAGAAATAGCTGGTGATAATTAATTATTTTTGATTCATTGTTATTTTCATTATTTTGTCAAACATGAAAGTTGATTATGATTTAATATTTTTATTGTAGAAATTACTTGGAGATATCATATGCGATTGGCATATTCAATAATTTGATAACATGTTTTTGATTGATGACAATGGGAACAGCTTTTGGTGCAAAATTTTGAACAAACGTAGCCTTCGGACAAATGAATGTTGGCTTGTTATAGGGTTGATTGAGTTTTTGATGGAAAAATCTTTTTATGTTGGTCAAGTGCTGCAATCCAAGAATATGAATGACCCAAAGATCCTTTTAGTCCACATTTTTGTGGTTTGATATATTTTATGTAATGTGAAACTATTAACAGGTTTATTTGCAGACAATTAATTATAGAGCCTTTACGTTAACCTTAAATGAATATTATTACGTTTTAGTTATTTTTTTTTATTGTTCCATGATTGACATAATAGCTTTTTAGATGACTTTATCGTTTTATGTAATGTTTTATATATAATATATGAATGTATGGAGTCCTTTATGATTTTTTTTTTATATAGGAAATCTTTTTCCTTTGTCATGTTTGATTTATATTATAGTTATGGCTATACATTTTACTTTTAATAATTAATTATTTATGCTTTGTAAAACACAAAGATAACACAAGAAGGGGGGTTAAATTGTGTTATAGCAAATTTTTTAAAAACTTTTGTTAAAAACGTATCGTCTGAAATAAGATCAAACAATTTTTCAAAAACGTTTTATAAGATAGACGAAAGCAAAAAGACAGACTGGAAAGTACACAGGATTTATACTGGTTCGTCTCACCCCATAGACTACATCTAGTTCTTGGCAACAACCAAGTTCTACTAACTTTTTCAAGTTACAAGTATTCTTTCCACAAGCCTTTTTAGGCTCAACCCAAGTAGTCTTTTACTTGCCTCTCCAAGCAAAAACCCAAGTATTTTTTGAATCAAAGCTTCTTCAAGCTTCCATCAATCTCGTTAAGAAAAAGGTTTACGCGTAAGTTATCTCACTGGGTTTAACGTCTTAATAGGCAAATATACAATGAAGTACAAAAAGAATTTTACAATCAGAGTATACAAGAGCTTTTTCTTTTCTTAAAGATGTTATGATTTTTCAAAATCAGCAGCAGCTGCACGAAAGAGGTCTATTCTTCTATTTATAAGCTTCTCCAAAAGTACCTGTTGAGTGCTTTTGCAAGAGATGGCCTTCGTCTGATGAAGAGAGTCGTTGGAGCATTAAATGTAGCATTTAATGCCTTTCACCAACTTGTCATATGATAAGATAAAACACTCTGCTTATCTTTTCTATTCTTGTACTTAATCTTGTAGCAATTGTCATGTCCGCTTTCTCATTCTGACATTCGCACACACATTCCTTCTTTTTTGCTGACTTTCCTCGAGAGTAGGTATATAGGCTTTATAAGTTTCGAGATAGCTTACGCTCTGATTGATGTGCAGATCATTTTAGAATGATGTCATCATATGTAAGATTCGTTAGTTATTGATTTACTTTAATCAAAAAATAAAGACGATATATCTCTAAAAAAATCAGACGATTAATTATTACGGATGACTAGAAGATTGAGTAAAAGCATATATTTTAACTGTTTGTATATTTGAGGATTATAAATTTGTCCTTTGTTTTAATATGCTCTAATGTAGAATTTTATTTTTTGCAAACAAAAGCTAAAGAATTTCACTTTATAATTAAATTAATGTCTATAACAGACCTGATTTGCACTTTAATTTTATTTTTCTTTGATGTTGATGTTTTTATATAAAGAAATGCTAGCAACATACTATTTGACACACTCTTTTGAACACACTATCTCTTATTGATTTGAATTTCTTGAAAATTATAAAAAATTATGAATCCCACATCTTATTTAATGACTCTCTTATAATTTTGTAGTTTTCAATAAATTTTAACCAATAACAAAATGTGTATTAGGACGAATGTGTTGTTAACACTCCTCTTTTATATTTAAAAAAAGGTAGACATTATCAATAATAGTATCCATTTTAAATTGATCAAAAATTCTATTCAACTTAATCAAAGAATTATCATTTTATAAAATGTAAATTATTTTTAAAAAAAATCTTTAAAGCCTTGTGCATTGTACAGGTGGGATACTAGTGACTAACAAAGTTTCAACAAAAACATTTAATATATTGTATTAAACAATTTTAATTTTTTAAAATTAAAATATTTACATTTTAATATATTAAATATTTTATTTTTTAATTTAATATCTTTTGGAATTAATATTTATCTTTTCTTATAGGTTTTTTTAAGAGACAATGTTGCGGTCGTGTTAGAAACAAAATATGTACCCCTTTTTCAATAGATTAAGAGGAAGTTTGTTATAGATTAAAAAATAAGTGATTTTCATGTAAAAAAATTTATTGATGATTTTTAGAGATTTAAAAAAAGTATAAGTTAATTTATATTTGTTTATAACTAGTATTTTAGCCTGTACAATGCATAGGATAAATATTTCTTTTATATAGTTACAATTTATAATTAATAAATAGTTTTGAATATATAAATTATATCAAAATTAAAATTTGTAATAAATAAATATTTTTGAACATATAAATTATATTTTAGATTTATGATAAACAGTTTATATTGTGAAACAAGATTATTTTTAATCATTGATATTTTTTAAAATATTTAAATTTAATTTAGAAATAAACATAAAAAAGATAGATTGAAAGAGATAAGAGGTTGAGAAAATTCCTAAAAACATTCTTGTTGAAGAAAATTAGCTAAAAACGCTCTTATTAAAGAATAGTACCTAAAAATGGTCTTGTTCAAGGTAACTATTCTAATTTATATATAGAGCAGATCGTAAAAAAATATTTTTTTTAAAAAAAGTAACTGATTTTATAAGAAGCTATTCAAAATAACCTATGATTTTAATTAATTTTTAAATTCTTTTTGATTGTTTTGAAAAGCTAAAACAAACACATAAAAAACTAAAATATAGATTTTTTTAAAAATAAATGTTTCTTTTACAAAAGAAGTTGTAATCAATGGGCCCAATGCTTGTCTTTGATAAAGATAACATGAAATTTTATTTGTTCATAAAAAAAAGTTCACAAAAGAAAGCATGAGATTTTTTTTTTTAATAAAAAATAAAATACTAATGAAATGTTGAAAAAAGAAGGGAAAATAGTACATGTACTTATAGTATAAAAAGATTTATATTGTCATTCATTTATAAATTCTCATATGTGGTTTGACTTTTACAATAATTGTCTTAAAAGTTAAACCTACCATAATTTTTGATTGACTGATAATGTAAAATTTTTACACTAATATTACATAAAAATTAAACTCAAAAAATAAAAGGAGAACTTCATTGTGTCATTACATTAATTTTTCAACAATTTTACCAATCATTTTAATTTTGAAGAATTTTCTTCACCATTTTAATTCTTTAAAGATATTGTCACCAAATTATTTTTTCAAAAATTTAATTTATTACTAAAATAATCCTTTGAAGACTTTTTTTTGTCTTCGCTTTAATTCTTTATAAGAATTTAAATAAGAGTAAATAGTGTATACACTATTAGTATAAAAGATTTTTACATTATCGTTTAATCACAAATTGTCAAGTACAGTAAGTTTGTTGATTTCTACAAAAATTATTTAAAAGTCAAACTTATCATAATTTTTGATTGATTGACAGTATAAATTTTTTTACACTAATAGTACATAAAAATTAAACTCTTTAAATAATGACATGTTAGATTTTTAAGAAATTGATTTGGTAACAAATTTAATATTTGGCCTAACTTTTTTCTTTGTTATTTTTCTTTTTTTAAAGAAGAAATTAGGACAAATATATTTTACGAAAAATCTTTAAAAATTATGGAATATAATTTTTATAATAGAAAAAGAAGATAAGCAACTTTTTAAAATACGTTAGGTAAAGGAATTTATTTTTAGCTTTTAGAGAAAAAAATATTGCATACTCTCTCTCTCTCTCTCTGTGAGCTTTTCATCCTTTCATGGCCTCTTATTCTTCCTGTCTTCTCTTTCGAAAATTTTTAAGTTAAAAGAAATGAAAATTATTAAATAATTTTTATTTTATTTTTAAAAATCTTATTTTGAATTTTAATTTTAAAATGCCTTTTAAATATAAAAAAATGTTAGGTCAAATATATCTTAAAATTTTAACATAGTATTTTGATGACAAAATATTTAAAAGACTAATATGAGGGTGATTTAAACATTTGAGAGATTAATTTAGTAATCAAAGTCGTTAGAAAGTCTAATAACCTTGTGATAGATGTAACTTCTAGGGATCATTGAGAGATTTAATTTGTTTTGAAAAAATGGTTATCAATTGGAAGAATAATTCAATTTTCTAAGTGGGTGAAAATTTAAGTGGTACATTTTAAGAGGTAGTGAGGTATATGTTGACTCTTGAAGAACTATATTATCATAATAAGAGATTAAGTAGAAATGTTGTGACCATTAATAAGTGTGTGATGATAATTTTTAAGTGAGGTGAGTCTTTGAATTGTAAAAAGCAATTAATTAATGCTTATTCAAAAAGTCTTCAAAAGTCATCACCACAACTAAAAAGAGTGGTTGCTGAGAGGAACAGATATAACATCCTAACAAAAGTAAGAGAATACTCAAGTTTGTAGACTGATACACAGCTGGGTGAGTTACAATTCTTGTAACCATATTTGAGATAGTGAAACACTTTTGAAAAGATTCTATGGACATAAGCAAAAGGTGTTGAACCACATTAATTATTGTATTCTTCATCTATTGTATTTGAGGTATGTTTATGTGTGTTTCATCTAAGATTCCTTATGCATGTGAGTGATTTCATTGGCTTGTGCAATTTTTTCCCAACATCAATATCATTCATATCTCAATATTTTATGTTTGTTTGGTTTGGTCAAGGATTGTATTTATAGGATGAAAAATGGGTTTAACGATGTTTGGTAACTTTGTGGTAGGGTGAGTAAAATTAGGGTGTGCTTGGGTGTGTTTTTTCTTTTTAGTTTTTAAAACTTACTTTATGAAATATTTTTCAAAAACTAATTTTTGGAGAATATAAATGAAGGAAGAAGATGTGAAAGTACAAGAAAAATATGAGTAATAAAAAATTAAAAATAAAAAAGTCAAAATAACTTAAAGATGTTTTGATTTTCAGTTTTCAAAAACCAAAAGAAAATATTAGTTTTGAAAACAATTTTCAAAAATTATTTTTATCAAACAATTTTTTTTTCTATTTTTTAAAAACAAAAAACAGTTTTTAAAAACATTTTTTTTAAAAGAAAGAAACTAGCAAGCCCTTAGTTTTAGAAATATCCTGTGCCTTTTTAGTTTGTCCAACAATAAGAGAAAGAGGTTTATACAGTAAAGGGTATTTGGTAACATTTTGTTACATATGAAAAAATAATTTTGAGACATATATATATTTTTTAAAAAACTTTTTCTAGTAGATAAGATTGATTTTGAGTATAATATTCATAAATTATATTTTATTTATATTTTAAAAACAAGTTTACTTTATTAACTAAATAAAATCAATTAATTTTTAAATTATCATACTTAAATACAAATAAATTATTATTTTCAAAATTTAAAATAAATTAACAAATGGAATACATTGGAGTAAATTCAGTCATTCCACAACTAAGCATGTGGATCAATTGCTGTGAGATTGTTCCAACTTAACTAGCAGTTTGGAGTTTGAGCCTTGGATATATAACTGCATTAAATGCTCAGAGAGAGAGCTTTGCCGCCTATAAAAGTCCTACCCGACTCAATAAAGTTTGTTTTATGCAAAGGATACATGTGGTATTAAATAAAAAAAAATGAATTAGTCATTCCATTTAAGTTATGTTTGGTAAAACCAATTGATAAATTAATTAAAAGTTAAAAAGGTTATTTTTCAACTGAAAGGACCCGTTTAAATTGGTTGTAAGTTTCCAGCTTTTAATTTTCAAATGAAAATTTTAAAACAAAACATGTTTAATTAAAAAGGGGATTGAATTAATTTTTTTAACCTACTTTCAAAACACTTTTAACCCAATTTTAAAAACTACTAACGAAGTCATTTTAGTTTTTAGTAGTAAAAACAATACATTCAACTCTCTCATTCCTCTCACAAGACCCACATGTTATTAATACTACCATTATCATCTCCCATAACCACCATCATCTCCATCAAGCAACCACCATAGACCATTGCTCCTATGTGTTATCATTGTCATTGTCACCACAACCACAACTACAAGTACCATTGGTCACTGTCACTATTAGGGCCAATCATTTAGTTGGTTTTGGTTAAATTTGGGCAAAAAAATGCCCAATTCGGCGAAACTAAACCCATTTATTTTTGAACTATATTTTATCGTGAAGGCTTTCTAATTAGTTGATTTTTGCGTTTGATGGGTGGCAAGTGTACGGGTGGATTGAGACAATATGCCATCGACGTAAGAGATCTAGTGTTCGTGGGAATGTGGCTTGATCTTGCCACCATAGTTGCATCGTAAACTTCACTTTGTTGTTATTGGTCCTCCAATGGAAATGAAATCAACAGACATGGATTGGTGATGGAAGGAGTGACTAACAAGGATCATTGATGGAGGTGAAAAGAAAAGGAAGGTGGGAAACCCATATTATATATAAAAAAAGGTTAAATCAATGGTGTGTCGTAGATGCTTCAAGACTAAAACAACAATGAGGCTCTGAAAATGCACATAGTATAATTGAAATGCAGGGATAACACTTGAATATATACGCAGGAAGATCTCGGGAGATTGGAGAGTACTTGTGAAAAGAAATGTTGACACCATGCTCAATATTGAGCTACTCTAGGCTAAAGCGCAAGGTTGCTCACTTGCTATAACACGCTATCTTGAGAGTGTGGCAAGTTACAACACATTCTTCGATGCATTTGTGGTGGTCTGATTCAAAAAAATGCTTGTACCCTCAAATCTCAATGGAGAGAAAGAAAGTGAAAAGAAAAAAAAAACCATGAAGGGCATATTGGAAAATGAAGAAACTAAGAAGTTTGGATGGCATGAAAGAGAAAAACCATCGTACATGTCACAGTTATAATTACTCTTTGCTACAAAGTTGCACAAATTAATCCAACTTTATTCTTTTTCCAAGAGTTTGTTTGGTCAGGTGCAAACACTTACACTCTTAATTCTCCAATCCGTGCTTGCCTGAAATTATCCATATCATACCAATTTTTTGATTCAACCTAACTTGAAACCTGAATTCACCCACCCAAATAGCTAAATTTAAGTTGATTTTTTCAAGTTGTGGGTGGATAAGGAATTTGTTACTACCCCTTGTCACTATCATTGTTACTACCACCAAAACTATCACCACTAATTGTCATTTGACCCATTGTCGTTGCTTCCATTGTCTCCCCCAATCGCTCCACCACTGTTGTAACTACCGTCATTGTTAGTCAATCATCGTTGCTGTGGTTGTCACTATTATTGTTACCATTGTCACACTCACTATCATCAATACTACTGCTACCACCATTATTGATCATTATTCCTGTCACAATTGTCACCACCTCCATTTTTCATATTATTGTTCCTACCACCATTAATGTCAATCAACCACAATTACTACCAAATAAAAATGTAAAAGATAGGGAGTAATTTATGTAGTTTAAATTTAAAATTTATTATTCAATTTTTAAAACTGAAAACATAAAAAAATAAAATCAAAACCACAAAATTAAAAATTTAAAACTGACAATCATCCAAAAACAAGTCCTTAATCACCAAATTACGTTTGCATTTTGGCTGGACCAGTCATAGTAAGGTGTTCCTATTTTAATTTTGTGATAATAGTTGGTTAGTGCTTTCAAGATGTTGATTAAAAGTTCAGTAAAAAAATATATTAAATAAAAGTATAAAAGCAGAAAATATTTATTAAATCAAATAATTAAAAATTATTTATATTTATTTTAAAATAATCAGAATATATATAATAAAGTATAATGTATTCTATAATTAGTGAACTTAAACTACTTTATAAATAACAAGACTTTAATTTTATTTTGCGTTGATCTTTGATCTTATTCAATACAAGATCGCACAAGGATATGCTTAATATTTTATTTTTAAATTTTACTAAGGTTGCTAGTTAAAAATATTTAACACAATTTATTAAATACTCTAACTACTTAAAATAAATATTATTTTTAATGTTTTTAATATAACAATTTTTATTAAATATTTCTATTATTTTATCTCGTACATTTTTTTGGCTATGTATTCGTCCCATGCATATTATTAAAATTTATGGCACTTATGTATTGTGTTACGTTTTTTCAATTGGAGAGTTATGGCACTTATGTATTTTAGGTGACAAGTTAATGTTGGATTTCAGAATTTGGATGACAACTAAAGATGTATAACATATCTGGTAAAGGATGTGCTTATTGCATCAAGTACAACATTACATTCATCATAACATACCTTTGGCTTTGTGTAGTGTTATTCTAACCCCTTTGTGGTTTTACGTAATAGCCTGATGTGGATTAGTTGGTTTTGTCGGCTACAACATTACAAACTCATGAACATTGTGTTAAGATGGTTTTCCCGGGGCAAGTTGATGACCATACAGGATGTTGCGGAGTCTGCCAAACTATATGCCTGGAAATGTCATCTAATTAACAATCTGGCGTAAAGGGATCGCTCTTTCCTTCCTGTTATTTTGACAAGGCAAGTGTTGTAGATAGGAGACTTTGCCTGGCGATCCACGACTTGTAATTTATTAGCTTTAGTTCTAGGGTAGTCCATAAGTACGGGTTCAGAATTGAATGCCATAGCAGCAGATGTAATTCTTGTGATGTTGCACTGTGGGCACGTCTTGTGCTTACAGTTGTGGCATTTTTCTTCTAATAAATATCTTTTGCTTTTAAAAAAATGAACATTATGTTAATTATAATTATAATATTTAATAATTCTTTTGATGATCTTCTTTACAAATAATGAATGAGTACACATACATAAAAAAAAAAATGAATGAGTACACACTCATCCTTTTACCAAACATACTCTAATTTACCAACATTATGTTGATTTGAGTAAAATTGAGTTTGAATATCTTAAGTAAAGTCTCGGATTTGAGTCTTATAAATAAATAAAAATTAAGAGAGAAAATCTCATTATAAGTGGTCAGTCAAGTTTTTTAACAAAAATTAAACATCGATAAATTTAATAAATACTTTGCATTTATAACATAATTAAAAAAAATACTCTAATTCGGCATCGGCGTTATTGTTACCCCAAGTATTGTGCCCGAACTTGTGCACCTCGCATTCCATTTAAATTATTAAAATGAAATTCAAAGTTTCTTTTTTCTCAACAAGCGACCCATTTATTAAAGCACATCTATTATTAACTATTGTTGATAAAAAAAGAAAGAAAGAAGAATGTCAGGAAGAATTCCGTGCTTTTCTATGGCTTGATCAGTGATATGACACGTGTGTTTTGCACACATCAAAAATTGTTTTATTGTATCTGTGTGTCAGAATCTAGTCAACATTAAGGGATTCAGATCCTCTCCAGCAAATTTTCTCTACAGCCTCTCTCCAGCAGTTTTGTGGACCTTTGGATACATCTTATGGTTGAGGACAAAAATTAATAACAAATTCAATGCTCCTCTCTCTCAAGCTGATCTAAAAGTCAACAGTTGGTTTTTTGTAGTTTGTTGTTTGTAATTGACCATTCTAAATTTTTACTTCCTTGAGGACTAAACTAGCTATTGATTTTCAATGAAATATTAAAAAATTATAAAAGATTTATAAAAAATATTAAATATTTTTAAATTATTACAATAGAATATTTCTCTATTTGATATATACAAAATATTCAAAAATGAACAATAATAATTACTAAAGTATTATTTTTAATTTAAACAAATAAAGAGTAATTAATTAAATAAAATTAATAATAAAAAACACCTAATTAATACAATTTATTATTTTCACCTTTTTTCAATTTATCTACGAGGAAGATGACCCCTTTTTTTTTCAATTTTTATAATTTTATTTGTCTAAATAATACTTTTTAACTGTATTTTTTATTCTTATTTTTTACTCTCTTATTTCTTTTTTTCATATGCAAAAAGCGTCAAACAGAGCGGTATTTCAAAAAACTAGAATTTAAGGTAAATTTTATATGAAATCTAGTATAATATAATTTATTCATTTTTATTTTATTCTTTCAATTTTTTTAAATAATAAATTTTTTAATCAAATTTTTATAATCTAATAATTTAATATTTAACTTTTGATGAACAATATAACTAATTCACATAATCCATTTTATAAAACGATTAATTTTAAATAATATTTAAGTAATCTTGATTTAAAAAAAAAATTCAACAACAATAAGAAATATCAGTATTATTAATAATATTTTATAAGTAGTATATATTAAAAAAATTAAACTTTTGATATAATTTAATACTATTAAGTAATTGTTAATATAAAACTTATTATTTATTATTTAAATGGATTTAATTTAAATAGTGTAAAAGTTTTACTAACATCCAATCATAAATTGTTATGTGTGTGATAAATTATTGGCTTTTGTAATAATTACTTTAAAAATTGTCATAATAATTTCTAATTGGTTGATAATACATAGAAATTAAACTTTATTCAACTTTAACAATATTTAAAAATTGAAAGAATAAAAGAAAAATGAATAAATTATATTAGACCAGATTCCATATAAAATTTACCTTAAATTCTAGTTTTTTAAAATATGACTCTCTTTAACACTTTTTCTATATGAAAAAAAGAAATAGGAGAGAAAAAATAAGACAAATAAAAAATAGAGTAAAAAAGTATTATTTTGACAAATAAAATTATAAAAATTGAAAAAAAATTGCCTTCTTTTCTTTAGATAAATTGTAAAAAGGTGAAAAATAATAAATTTTATTAATTAGGTGTTTTTCATTATTATTATTTTTCATTTATTTAATTACTGTTTATTATTTAAATAAAAATATACTTTAGTTATTATTATTATTATTATTCATTTTTTATTTTTTTTTTATATCAAATACAGAAGTTTCTATTGTAAAAATTTTAAAATATTTAAAATATATAATATTTTTTATTTTTTAAAATTTTATATTATTTTAATATGTCATTGAAAATCATTCGCAGGAGGCAGCAAACTAAACACAGCCAACAGTTTGCTTTTAGATCAACTTGAGAGAGAGAATAGAGATGCATTGAGTTTGTTAGCTTTTATTTTCAACCGGGAGATGCATCTAATGGTTCACAAAATTGCTGGAGAAAGGCTGTAGAGAAATTTTGCAGGAGAGGATCCGGATTCAACATTAAGTAAGTGATATAAGTCTTTTATTTTAAAAATAAAGTAAATTCGGTCTTATTGTTTATTTTCTTTTGCCTAAAACTTTAAACCAGTATTTTCTATTTAAATATTTAGATATTTAAAATAGATCTGAGATGTGTAATCATTTTAAAACTTAAAAACTAAGTAAATTAGTAGAAGTTCAATAAAATTTAAAAGATTTTATAGAATGTGAGATTCAAGTCTAAAAGGGAAAAAAATTGAAATTTTCATTTTAGATAAAATTTGATGTTTTAATTGATGAATTTTAAGTAAAAGAATGTTCAAAGTAATTTAGTTTATTCAATTTATAAAAATTTTGAATTGAAAATGAGAATTTAAGGATTTTAGAAAAGAACCAAGAAATAAAAAATGGTTTAGTTTAAAAATTAAAAAACAAAATTAAATAATTTAAACTAAAAATGTAATTAAGTTTATTTTAAAATATAGACTGTAAAATTGTAATTGCTGATAAAAAATAAAAAATAAAATATTTAAGTACAATGACACATAATAAATTATAAATATATGGTAACTAGTATTTTAATTTGTGTATTGCATGGAATAAATATTTATTTTATATAATTTAAATTTATAATAAATAAATACTTTTGAATATATAAATTATATTATAATTAAAATTTGTAATAAATAAATATTTTTGAATATATAAATTATATTTTAAATTTATAATAAATAATTATTATAATATAATATTAATTTTTAATTATTGATTTTTTTAAAAATATTAAAATTTAATTTAGAACTAAAAATATTGAAAATAATAGATTAAAAGAGATAAAAGGTTAAAAAATCCCTAAAAATGCTTTCATTGAATAATAACAACTAAAAACGTTTTTGTTGAAAAATAGTAGTTAAAAACACTCTTGTTTAAGATAACTATTCTCATTTAATATATAGGGTAGATCATTGGTTGCTCGAGTTCAGGTAAGATTACTATAGGCAGTAAAACCCTTTTTTTTTAGTATTTAACACAGTTGCATATCCAAAAGTCGAATTGAAAACTATTAGTTACGTTAATTCACATGCTTGAAGATGAACTTTGTTCTTTAAAATGTATTTACTAATGTTTTAAAATAAATTATATTTTTATATCAAATGTGCAAGAGTTAAAATCTTTAATAATTAACTTTTTTTCAAATTCAAATCTTCTTAAACTAAATCGGCAACGTGATCAACCTGAGCTGCTCAATGAAATTTAGAAATATAAAGCGGATCCACACAGGTTACACTTGAACCCCGAGCCAAGAAGAAAGAGAACGGGGAAATGAAAATAAAATAAAATAATAAAAAACTAGGAAGTCCATGAAATGGATAACACCATTTATACCCTCGGTACTATACGTTGATGCGATACTTTGTCAAATTCTGAGGGTCTCTTTAAACATGCAATTCATGTGAATGGCTGTATATAATATTTTATAATTTTTTTATAATATCATGTATTTTTATTATTTTAAATAACTCAAGTCAATTTTTTTCTTCAATCAAACAACTCTAAATAATTTCTTAAGTAGACCATACAATCTACCTCTAAAAAGCATTTCGTATTGTATTAAAACACAAGTGAAACCTAAAAAATAAGTGTAGAGTAGATAAATATTAGGATGACAGTGTATCCAAATCATAAATTTTATATCTTTATACCTTTTTTAGTTTGAGAAAAATATATAAAAAAGTTTGAGTCGGATTTTTTTTTTATTTAAAGAGAATGTAATGTAAAAGGAATTCGTTGATAAATAAAATTGTTTTTATTAAATTTATAATAATTATTTTAAACGTCATTAATTAATAGTGTAAAAATATTTACTCTAATAATGTATCAAAATTAAATTCATATAAAAATGTGTAAAAACAACATGTATAAATATTATTATCACAAATATTTATAAATATTATATGATTTGAAGATGTAGAATTAGTGTAATGTGTAAACAAGAGAATGGCTCCATCGGCTACAGTAGGTTATGTGATTCTTCTTAATAAATTGGCAACTAAATGACTTGTATGCTGAGATGCAGTCACCAAGAGTGATGCGTGAATCAGATCAGTGCTGTGCAAGCAATTCATGATGTCAGATATGTTCTTTACCAGAATTGGCTGGTTTTTCATACCCTATTCTCAAACTCAGGCAAACTAGGAGCAACCCTCAGTTCAGGGCATGTAACATTCTTATCAAATCTACATGCAAAAGGCATGATTAGGTGTATTAACTAAATCATGTATTAACATTATTAATATCCTATTAAATATTTTAATTATACAGCCAAATACAATCAATACTACTATTCTACTTTTTTTGTGTACAATGACGACACTGAGGTTCAAACTTATGACTTCATGTAAACTACTTCAATCCTCCCACCATTAGGCCAATCCTAATGGGTTAAATTACATTTGTTTAGACTTGAACCCGCGTACATTGTACAAAAAAATACAATAAATACTAAGTTAAAATAATATTGAACATATGATTATTATGTTTAATAATTATTAATGACACGTCATTATTTTATTAATGCATTGCACTTGTGTTTTTTTTTTAAAAACATTCCTTCGCCTTGCAAGTAGAAGATTAATTTTTCATAATTCGAACGTTAAAAATGAAAGTGTCTTAATCATAGAGGCGTGTAAGTTTGGGGTAATTTGATAAATTTTAAAAATTAAGTCAAATTAAGTAATTTAGTTTAGTTTGATTCATATTTCATATCCAAAGTGAATTTAATCAATAATTTTAATTATTTTTAGTTTGAGTACCGATTTCATAATTTAAAATCTATTGACATTATTTGGCAAAAAAAAAAAAAAGGTTATCCAAGCCAATCACCCTAAACTCGATGAATGCAACTAAATTAGAAGAATTGGATTTGTACTCAATTTGGTACCCGCAAAATAAAAGTGTTTTTGTTTTTGGCAAAGCAAATGAAATTTATTAAGAAAGCAAAAAAAAAAGAGTATTTGTAATGAGACAAAAAACCTACTAAAATGTTATGACTTTGAATCTGACTATTTACATGTAAAAAATGATGAGAATTAATAATCAATATGGATAATTATACTTTGATTCACCTCATCCCATTCTTACATAATATAATTTGATATAATAAATTTATAATACTTATCCTTTTATAATAGATTTTAAATGCATTCAATAACGAGGACATATTAGGTAATTAATATAACGATATTAATACTTTTATACTTTGGTCAGTTTTTTTTTTCATTTTTTAATATTAAAATATTACGATATATGTTGTAATTACGTATTTTATTGTGTTGTATTTGAATTAAGTCTTGTTTATTATATATTATATATGTTTGAAATATCTTTGAATTGTATTTTTAATAAAGTTAGATGTAATTTTTAATTAATTTTCTTTATTTTTTTTGTTTTTAGTTAATTTTAGTATTAAAAATAGTAATTTTATTTTATTAATCTGCAAAAAAAGTTCATGAAAAACTCATATCTTTTAATTAAAGTGTAAGTAATTTATTGAAATATAGATATATAAATATTCATATGGTATGAAATCAGGACTAGACCTATTACTTGCATGAGAACTAGAGTTTCAATCAGAAGTTCATTTTTTTTTTTGGTGACAAAAGGAGAAATTATAAACTATAAACCACAAGAGAAAGCTATAAAAGAAGCATCCGCTAATAAGGGCAAAACAATAAAATCAATCAAAAATTCTATAAGTAGCTTCCATCTTTAAATTATGCTTAGTCAAAGCATCTGCACTACTCTAAGAACTAGGATTTTTTTTTTCAAACGAGAATGAATAGTCTAATATCCCATTTAAACCTACTCATCACAATTGTTAAACCAAAGCATCTGTTCTTGACCAATGAGTTAGCTCGGTTTTGATCGGACAATTTTTTTTTAAAACTAAAGCAGTATTTTTTAATTGATTCTTTTTCCTTTAAAATTATTCAAAAATACATTAATCAAGAGCATTAAATATATTTTGAAAGAAAATTGTTTTTAATTGCTTAAAATTTGATGATTTTTATATTTTTAATGCAATACAAAAATTTCAAATATAAAAATTATTTTGCTTTCCTTAAGTCACTAATTAACATGGGTTGAAATTAACATCTTTCTTAATAATATATATATTTTTTCAAACATATAACTTTTGATTGAAACTCTACACCAAGTACGCTTAAGTGACTTAATGAATTTTTTTTGACGGTGACTTAATGAGTTTTACTCATATCGATACATATTTTGTGATGCACTTAAATGTTTCAATCGAGACCATAAGTTTTTTGTTATAGGAGAGAATTTTATTTGAGTTTATAACATAATGAAATTAACTTTCCAATAAAAAAATTTCATACACGACACTTAAATTCAAAATTTTATTTAAAAAAAGATCCAACATGTATAAAATGATAAAAAATTTAATTTATATGATAATATATTTTTATATAAACATTCGTTTTGTCACATCATTCAATGTGATAAGGGAGTAAGTTTTTATTGGATATTTGTGTCAAGACAAGAGTTACCATATAACAATATATATAAATTAAATCCTATTAAATGTATTAATTTAATTTAATTTAATGCAAAGTTTTTCACAAGAAATAAAGGTAGGGATGATAATTGTACCCGACCCTACGAATACTTACAAAAAAATCTGCAACGGGAAGGGGAATTACCCGCTTAATGGGGATTGGTCCGGGGGCGGGTAATTACCCACAAAATTTAGTGGGGATGAGTGCGGGTATGAGTATTATAATACCCACCCCGTTCCATACTCGCACTTATTTATATATATATATATATATATAGATATATATAATATTACATATATATATAATATTACATATATATAATTATAATTTTATTATATATTAATTTATTAATTTAATTAATAAAATATAACAACTGAGTTATTGAACTCTATAAAATAAAATTCCCCTTTCTCCCAATCTTTGTATCTGTTGCTCCTCTATTTTTCACGTTTGATGCATGTCACTTGCCTTTGTTCTCTTCGTCATCAACTCATCTCCCTCTTATTGCTTATTGTGCCCTTAGATGATTATGTTTCTAATGTTGTTTTGTTATAACTTATTTTTGAATGATGTAAGGTTATGTTTGGATGTATTTAATTTTATGCTTGGATACTTTTAATGTTATATTTAGATTATTTAAAGATAAGTTTAGATAATTTAAAATTATGTTTGAATGATTTAAGAGTGAATTTTTAATTTAGTTATAGAAAATTTTCTAATTACTATTTTTTTATTAATTTATTGACTTTGCACATAAATAGTGTACGGGTTGCGGGTCCGGATATAGATATATAGGTACCCAGCAGGTATGAAAATGTGAATTAAAGTTACTATCCGCACAAGTATGAAATCAGGTACAAATATTTTTTTCAAATATAAATATAAAAATAAATACTATAATACCCTACTTAGATCCTATCCATTACCATCTCGAAGTAAAGGCCAACTACGGAACCAACACGCAATATGTGTTGCCCCGTAAATTTACACTCTGACGCAACGACTTGCGGCACAGCCACATGTAAGAGGCAGGGTCCATTCGTGGTGGGACAGATATTGACATCAGATATTGGTGATATTTCATTTGTCATTGTATTGTATTCACTATTCTAGAACATTAATAAGAATGACCTGTACTATTCATAGGAGTAAAAGAGTTATTCCACCCTGATAATTGACTGGTAAGATTATGATATTTTTATTTCAGCTATTTAATTTACGTTTGAATAAAGCGACGCCTATTTTGTTTCAGACAAAGTTTCGTTGCAAAGCACAAAGCTACGAGGACATTTCCTCCATACGAATCAAAGGAGGAGAGAGACAGAGAGAAAAAGAGAGAGAGAGGAGACACAGACACAAAGGAAACGGAAAAGGCAACAAACGAAAAAAAAAAAAAGGTTCAGATTCGATCTCTTGTTTTTTCCATCCATATTCGTTTTTTTCTTTTTTCTTTCGGCAATTGCATCTTGTCAAACTTGTTTTTCTTCTTACCATCTTCATTTCCGCACTTGCTTACTCCTCAGTTCTCTTTTTTTCTTCAGGATCTCAGGTGGGTTTGCGTTATTTCTCAAATTGGACGCATATTTTTCTCTCTCTTTTGAATCTGCATGCTCTGTTGAAGATTCGTTTTGACTTTTAATTTCATTCCAGCAAAGCTGCATTTTTTTTATTGTTATTAGCTGGATCAGAGATATGTGAATGCCCCAATTGTTAATTTTTGGTTTTCCTTCTGGATTTTGCGTGCAAATGGTTGTTTAATTTAGTTGTGGTGGCTATTCAACTTTTTTCTCTGCATTTGTGAAGCATTGTTTTCTTCATTGAGTTTTTCTAGTATTGTTTGTGGGAATTGAGGTTGAGAATAATGGTATATGTTAGGTAGGATTATGGTGAGAATAAAATGCATTTGATTCTCTTTTGCCGTGATGGTTGGTTGCAGGTCTGTGCCTCCTCTTATATATAAGATAATAGCTAGTTTCTGAGACCAAAAAAAAAAAAAAGGGACTACATGGATTATGAAAGCAACAGTTCGATTTGGGAGGGGGTAAACTACTACCCTCGTGTGTTTGGTGGTCTAATGGTTACAGCTGCCTTGTTGGGCTTGTCAACCAGCTACTTTGGTGGGATCGGGGTTCCTTATTTGTCACTGCCGTGTTCTTTGTCTAATTTGGGGATTTTCCACAAGAAGAAATCGGGGAAGAGGCGCATTCGGGTTTACATGGATGGATGTTTTGATCTGATGCATTATGGCCATGCCAATGCACTCAGACAAGCAAAGGCTCTAGGAGATGAATTGGTCGTGGGTCTTGTGAGTGATGAGGAGATCGTGGCCAATAAAGGGCCACCCGTTTTGTCCATGGAGGAGAGGTATAGATATTTGATGTTGTATAGCCTTTTTGATTCAAAAGTGATGTATACTTGCCTCTTCTCTTGTATTGGTGACTCTGAAAACTGAATTATGGAAGTGAAACTTTTTATTTGAAAATATATTTATCTTCCAGGCTGGCCCTTGTCAGTGGATTGAAGTGGGTGGATGAGGTCATAACTGATGCTCCTTATGCAATTACTGAGCAATTCTTGAATCGTCTCTTTCATGAATACAAAATTGACTATGTCATACATGGCGATGATCCTTGCCTGCTTCCAGATGGAACAGATGCATATGCTGCAGCAAAGAAAGCTGGTCGCTACAAGCAAATTAAACGTACTGAAGGGGTTTCCAGTACAGATATCGTAGGTACTAAGCTTCTATGTTGATAATTGATACCTTCTAGATGCTCCCCAATGATTTTCATAAATCATTTTTTAGCTAATAATATGTATTTGATCTAACTATGCTTCAATACAGGAAGAATACTGTCTTCTTTAAGAGATCCAAAAATTTGTGAAGATCATAATGGCACTGAGGTAAAACCTCAAGAAGAAAACCAGTCAAAGGCTTCCCACCTATCCCAATTCCTACCAACTTCTCGACGTATTGTCCAGTTTTCAAATGGCAAGGTATTTTGGTTGCTTGTGTCATGTCTATTCTTGCAAAGAAATGGTGTCTATTTGGTTCATAATTCTAGAAACCAACTTATTCTCTGGTGAATTTTTAGTTTGATATATTTCTTCTGTTTCTTTAAGAGCTACGCTAAATCATATCAAGATTTATATGGATTTACTTAATGCAACCAACAATGATTTGAAATTTATGTGACAATTAGTGGTTCAGGTTGAAAATAGTTATAGGCAATTCGTTACAGTTTGTGAAACTTATTCATGTGATAATCCATTGTTACTCCATCTCATTTTAGGGTCCTGGACCAAATGCACGTATTGTATACATTGATGGGGCATTTGATCTCTTCCATGCAGGCCATGTTGAGGTACACTGATAAGTTTCGTATTGGGTGTAATTTATTATCTTCTCAGTTGAATGCTAAAGTTCATGATCAAACAGGCAGGCACCATTTTACTTATTTGTTATGCTATAATTGTGTTTTATTTATTATTCCATGTTCTTTCAGATACTTAAGAGGGCTAGGGAGCTTGGAGATTTTCTTCTAGTTGGTATCCACTCAGATGAGACAGTAAGGTATATGGTTTATTATCATGCAAAATTGACTTTATGGGTATTATCCAGGTGATGGTGTCAACTACAGAGAAGAAACTAACTACTTTCCTGCAGTGAGCATAGAGGAAATCACTATCCAATTATGCATCTGCATGAGCGTAGTCTTAGCGTGTTAGCTTGCCGTTATGTTGATGAAGTTATTATTGGTTCACCTTGGGAAATTACAAAGGACATGGTAAGTCTCTGATTCTACATTTTCTGGATTTCATATAAGTAGCTTTACCATTTTATTTGAAGTTGTTCTTGGTGCATTGACTAATAATTAACTGTGTTTTTTTTATTCTTGTGTACTCCAGTGAAGGATTTAATTCATATTATGCTTCGTTTCGTATTGAACACAAAAATTGCAAATACAACTTTTTTGGATAATTTGAACCAATTGGATATTTTTATTATCATGAGGTTTAGTTTGAACATGTTCATTGCTGCATCTGAAGTGTTCTTGACCATAACTAGAATCCATTGGATATTTTCATTATCATGAGGTTTATTTTTTTGGAATCAAACAGATCACAACTTTCAATATCTCACTAGTTGTCCATGGTACTGTTGCTGAGAAGTCATTAAATGTAAGTGCACCCGTAATTTTACAGTTCATTCGGGTTGGGATACACTATCGTTTTCCTTTTTTGACATATTAGTGAACAAGTTGTGTTATGCAGTGTGAAATTGATCCATATGAGGTTCCAAAGAGCATGGGAATATTCCGCTTGATCGAAAGCCCAAAAGACATTACTACTGCCACCGTAGCTCAAAGGATAATGGCTAATCATGAAGCTTATGTGGTAATTTCTTTAATACATTTTTTTTTGGCTTTCTTAATATTTGAGCAACCTTCAAAATTTGCCAATATGATTAATTGGTTATTCTAATATATATGGCCAGTATTGAATTTGTCAAAGGCTCTGTTAATTTTATAATCCTTCACAAGTTGCATATTTCCCTCTCAAATCAAAGATTCATTAAACATCTATTTCACATTTCTGAAATTGTACTCCAGTTGATGGAATCTGATGCACATACTGCTGAAACATTTGAAAGGGTTGTATGTGTGTGTGTGTGTTGAGATAAAATTGTAGTGAGCTCTGCATTTACCGGGCAGTCTTCGGTCAAGATCATAATTTGAAGCGGATTCAGGCAGCCTTGGGAGAGTAGTTTGTTTAGTGCTTGTTGGTTGGAAATTGACTAAATTTGCAAATGAGCGTTTAAATTAAATCATCAAAAGCTTCTTAAAGCTCATGGTCTAATCAGTTTTTTTGCTTGACTAAAAAAGTTTACCCTATTGGAGCTTTTTTCCTTTTTGCTTTTCCTGTCAAAATTGTGATAGATTTTTCAGCTGTAAAGATGACATAGTTATCTGCTTCCTTTTCTTGTCTAATGCAGAAACGCAATGCTAAGAAAGCTAGGAGTGAGCAGAGATACTATGAAGAAAAAAAATACGTCTCTGGAGACTAGAGTGTATAGAATCATCTTGCACATTAGTTTGGTACTGCTCTTCAAGCTTGACCTTGTCACAGAGACGCAACATATAGCATGAATCTACAGACAGTGTGTGTCTGTGAAGGACAAAGAGTGCAGGGTATGACATAGGAGAGTACTGTACTGTGACCATAACTCAGGAATACCATTATTGTACTGTAATGTCCTGACGTTTTATTTCTCATTTGAAAGGCACCCATGGTGCCACCAGTTTTATGCCATTTGGTTTTTGCTGCGGTTTTGGTTTTTCTAGTGTACTCCAATTAGAGATTCCTTACTTTGATAGTAGTATATTATGACTGTCAGAAGTTATACGCATCACGAATGGCTTTGCCTTTATTTATTACTACTAAGCAGAATTATTTGATTTGGAGTGCGGAAAATCTGTTCCATTGTTTCTTGTAGAAGATGAACAAATAAAAGAAAATGAAAGCAACTTATTTCTGTTGCAATCTGCACCGTTCTTATTGAGGTTCAAGTATTGTTATTTAGACAAGTCTATTAAAACCGGTTGATAGGGTTGTGCAAGAATTAAGAAAACTAATAATTTCTCTTAAAATTTAGAGGAATATTTTCTTATTGTGAAATGACAATTGATAGAAACAAATTGCTATGATGATATTTATTTTAAAATGGGAGTATTGGTCGATTTGATTTCTGAATTAAAAAAATAATCTCCAATTTTGATGATTGATAATTTAGTTGTTAAAATTAATACTTTAAGTTAATTTGATCATTAATAATTATTATTATTAAATCAGTTAATTTAATCTTTAAACTTGATGTTTATTAATAGTTTGATCCTTAATTTTTTTTAGTAAATAAAAGTTTATATTAGGAGAAGGCACTGTCTCTTTGCAACGAGGATTTATAGTGGAATTTACATATCGCTTATTAACATAAAAAATCTGAAAATTGAACTCAAGTCATAGCTAGTATGAGTAAAAGACTCAATCAGATGTGTCAACCTGGCAATTTGATCCTTAATTTAATAATTATTAGTTAGTTTAATCTTTAATATTAAAAATTAAATTTGGGCCTAGCATGACTTATGCTACGTTCCATTCTATATTAATGAATTCCTTTGCTGTTCAAAAAACTAAAACTAAGAATAATATGCACTAAACTAAGTCAAAATAATTAAGAGTGCGTTAGACATATGAAATCAAAATTGTAGTTTAAAATTGTAATTTCAATTGAGAAAATAGGTTATACACTGACAGTATAAAATAGTTTTACACTGTTATCTAATCACAACCCACCATGTATGATAAATTTATTAACTTTTATAATAATTACCTTAAAAGTTATACTAACTGTGATTTCTGATTGTTGACAATATAAAACTTTTCACATTGATAGTGCATAACCATTAAACTCATTTCAATTTTAATTCTTACACAATTAAAATTAGTTTAAAATCATAAATTATATGTCTAGATTATGCAAAGAATTCGAACACAAAATTATAATTCTTAATTGAATTTTTTGTCATCTAACTTGTCTAAGTAGGAGCAGTAATAAGATTACATCAAGTTTAAATGTTGGCAACAATGAAAGCATAAATGACAAACATGAAAGACAAAATTTAAATGTACTTCCTTGTATCTAGTGTTAGTTAGAATTAAAATTTTACTGTAATAATTTACAAAATAAAAATGTTCTATATATACAAATGAGAATACTTATATTAAACGAGAGCGCTTTTAACTATTATTATTCAATAAAAACGTTTAGCTGTCATTCTTTAATGAAGATGTTTTTTAAAAAATTTAATCTCTTATCTCTTTTAATGTATCATTTTCATATTTTTAATTTTAAATTAAAATTATTTTTTTTAAAAAAATTATCAATAATTAAAAATTAAACATTGTATTACAATAATTATTTATTATAAATTTAAAATATAATTTATATATTCAAAATATTTATTGATTACAAATTTCAATTATAATATAATTTATATATTTAGATGTATTTATTTATTATAAAGTCAAGTTATAAAAAATAAATATTTATTCTGTAAAATACTAGTTTATATTAAAAGAATAAGTTACGAAAGTAAAACTAGTTTTAATTGAAGAAAAATACTAAAACCAATCATATATAAATTTTGTCCAAACGAAAGAACTAATTGCACAATTTCAGAACCACTATAACTAATTTGTTTTTACCTTTTGATAGTACCCAGAATAACTGATTATTATTTTCAAAGCTTAAAATGCTTTTTTAATAATTTTAGAGTGTAAGAGTATATTTGATTTCTATTTTCAAAAATTATTTTTTAATTTTTAAAAAATAAAGAAAACAAGCATTCAGTCATTTACACCGAACTCTATCTCACTACATGAAGCCCATTCCAAATGACTCACTTTTTAAGACCACAAAACAGAAGAAAATAGTCTCTCAACAAGTTGTCATATGTTGATACTAGTCAAAATTTTAGACGAGAAATTAATTGCAGAATTAACATGGAAGCTAATCAAACATGCCCTAACAATCTCTCATCGTAATTTCAAACACTGTTGTGGTGATTTGCAGTTTACACACTATAAACAAAACACAGCTCTACTTCAGTGCAACGCCTTTTCTTTCCAAACAGCCTCATTATCCAGATGATTCCTTCGCACCAATGCGAATTCCGATTCGAATCAAAGTTGAAACGCAGTTCAAAGACAGCGACAAAAGAAACATTATACGCATTAATTTCTTTTCCTCGTTACGCTAGGGCGGCCCCTTCCACAAGAAGAAAGAGATTCCCATCCCGCAAAAGCAAGCTAACTGGTTTAGTCTAGTCTAGTATCCTAAATATGAGAAAAACTCGCTTAACAGCACAAGAAAATAGCGGTAATGTGGTATATAAGAAACAATTTTCAGCGGGTCCAAGTGATGGGAGTTGAGGTGTTGTGAGGAAGCTGAGGTAACAAGCAGTGTTGCTGGAACCCCTCTGTTATTCCAGGGTAGCGAATGATTGATGTTGAAGTTATTGCGTCAATATCACATTCGTTTTCTTGGTCAATATCCATCATCATAGAACCCACACCTTCTCCTTCTCCCATTTCATCAGCTTCCATCAGCTCGGTATTTGTGTTGTGAGGGTCATCAACATTGGAAAACTGGTAAGAAGGTGAAGGTACCCAAGGCACAAGGGCCAATTCATCATTATCCTTGTCATGTGTTTCTGACCCTGTCACGCGGTCACATTGTTTGGACCACAGAAATTGACCTGCTATAATCATCATAATTTGATTCATCACTTAGAATGTTTTCTCAATTAAGATTATATAATTAAGGCTTAATTACATTTCGCGAGAATCGCGCCAATTAATTCATTAGAATACTGATGGAGAGACCTAATTGTAAATGGAAAAAATAAAATAAAAATTGAAAGACTTAATTGGCACAATTGAAACATGAGAAACCAAAATCGCACCATTACGTGGATATCTATCTAAAAGCTAAAAATGCAATTAATTAAGCGTATGATTAAATTAAAGGAAGGAAACACTTACTGTTCCTAATTCCAGACATAAGGTCAGGATCGAGGATGAGAGAGAAAGAGGAAGGGGAATGAACGAGAGGCTTGAAGAGCACGAGAGCCCTCTCCTCGTTAGGTAACGGTAACGGTTCCTCTTCTTCCACAATTGGCGGCAACTCAGCGTCCTGAAACGGTAACAAACGGAATTGGTTAGTAAATAACAAAGTAACAAGGTCGGTTGGCTGGGGATAGCGAAGAATTGAGAGAGGAAGCACTAACGAGACGGCGAATCTTGGTGGCGGGGGAAGCGAGAGGGAAATCGTCGATAAGTTCATCGACGACTCCTTTCCGCTTCAATACCTTGTGTAGCGCCATGGAGACGTGAAGCTAAGGAATCGAATCAACAAATAGAATCGGCGACGAGGATGATGGTGGTGATGTTTGGGTGGCTTGGGTTGTGAATTATGGTTTATTGAAGAGAGAGGAGAAGTAGTATTTATGGAGTGGGGTCTGGATTTTTCTGGAATTCTTCAGTGTTTACCCTTACATTCCCAAACCCTCCGCACCTGATACCACCTCTCGACCCACGTGCCGTAATCCTCCCTAGGTGCTATCAACATTCTTTCATCCTTCCTTAAACTCTCTTGCTTTTTTCTGTTTTTTCAAAGATTTTACTAACCCGCGTCTCTAAAAACAAAATAGTTTTTTTTTTCATTAATTATCTTCTCTCTATATAAATTATAATAACTATATTATACAATAACATTTTTAGCTATCTTTCTACAACGATAACGTTTTTAGCTATCAAACGAGAGTGTTTTTAAGAATTTTTTTAACCTCTCATTTTTTAATCTATTATTTTTAATATCTTTAGTTTTAAATTAAATTTTAATATTTTTTAAAAAATTATCGATAATTAGTATGATATTGTATCACAATATAAATTATATATTATAAATTTAAAATATAATCTATCAAAAATATTTATTTATTACAAATTTTAATTATAATATAAATATAGTATATGTTTAAAAGTATTTATTTATTATAAATTTATGTTATATAAAATAAATATTTCTTCTGTGCAATGCACATGTTAACATACTAATTTAATTAAATGAAATTGTAAATTTTTAAGATGTCGAAGACTTTTATTTTAAAAAGGTTTTATTTTTAATTTCTTAACTTATATCTTAGGAATATGGTTGACAAAATTTTATTTTTAAAAATATTTATTCTAAGAATAGTCACTTTTTTACAGGTTATAAAGAGAAAATTTATCAATTTTTAACATAATCGATTTTATATTTTAAAATACGTCCTTACAATATGTATGAATTTATCGAAATACAAATAGACTGAAGATTAAATAATAAAGTTTGCATAATGTATTTAAATACAATAATCCTAAAAATTAAAATAATGATTTTATATTTGATTTTTTTTTGCTTGTTACATTACCTTGAACCGAATTTTGAAAATACCCTAAAAATAGAATTTTAAAAATAAAGAACTGGGTAATTTAAAGTTGGCTTAATTGCATTTTTAGTTCCTTTACTATTGTTATTTTGTAACTTTAGTCTTCTTATTTTTTTTTTCACAAATTTGATCCTCTAATATTTTAGTTGTGTAATTTTAGTTAATTTGTTAATATGACATCTAATATTTAATTGAAATATTGATGTGGCAGTACAATAAAGTGTCCTGTCAACATGGATGTGTTGACGTGGCAGTGTAATAAAGTGACATGTTAGCATGAATATGCTAATATAACAGTGAAATGGAGTGGCACATTAAATGTTGGATGCTAAGTTAACGGATAGACTAAAATTACATAATTAAAATAGCGAGAGACCAAATTCGTGAAAAAAAAAGGAGGGGATCCAATTTGCAAATAAAAATAGTAGAGGGACCAAAAGTGCAATTAATTCTTTAAAGTTTTAAGAAGTTCATAAATGGATCTTAGTGTCAATAAATGATGTATTTACTATTAGACAAAAAGCTACACCTATTATGATAGGTCAATTAGTTAGTTAAGGACTTAGTTAGCTAAGTAGAGATAATTAGAAGAAATAAATAAGGCATGTTATTTATAAATAGGAAGAGGAGTTAAGAAGAAGAGTTGGTCATTGGTGAAAATAGAATTTGGAGAAGGGAGAGGCTAAATCTCTTGAATATCGAGAAAATTCTTTGTAGAGATACACTTAATCAATAAAGAAATTTTGTTTTTCTTTCATTTTTGCTCTAGTTTCTATCAGTTGATATGAGGGCTTCAATCTTGGACTTGTAGGGTTGTAAAAATGATTCCAAAATTTTGATGGAAGGGTGATTCCAAGATTTGATGAGATGGAAGATGCCTATTGGTGGTTGATTAATTTAGATCAATATTTTGAAGCCCTTCGAATGCTTAAGGAGGAGAAGCTATCAAGGGTTTGGATGATGTTGAGAAGAGACACTATTAGTTGGTGATTTTCTTAGAAGAAGAAAAATTAGAATGATACATATTTTACCTTTGAGAAAGTTATGTGCAAGTTGTACCAACCAATGATTAGGGTTTATCTTAAATATTCAAAACCTAGAGAGTAAGAAAATAGAGGTGAAGGTAAAGCTTTAGAGAGCAAGAACCATGGTGGAAGAGAAAAGTCAAGAGTGGTGGATAGGCTGAGGGCACAAATAGTTCTTGAAAGTCACCTTCAAGGTAAGCAAATAGAGGCCACAACAAAAGAAAAAATGAACTTGGTGATAGATTAGAAAGAAGAAGCAAAAACAACAATAGTCATGGAGAAAAACTTGTAAGAAGGGAGGCAACAGAGTTTAAAAAAAGAAGTAAAATAGTGGATGTTAATGGATAAAAGTGTCAAGAATCTAAAGGATACATTCCAAGAAATCTTGTACAAGCTAGACCAAATTATTGAGAAATAAAGGAGCTTGGGAGAAAACAATCGACCAATAACACATAGAAAAGTGCTATCACAAGACATGGGATGATGGAGAAGAGGTGCTTAAGTGGATCTTTAGTGGGATGGATGACCCACCACCACCAAAACCACCAGATGTTGTTTAAGTTGCATTGGTTTAAGAAACTTCTATGAATAAGAGGAAAATAACCTTAATGGGGGTAAAGCTATCAACGGAATCAACAACCACAAGCAAGTTAACGAAAAGGGAAAAATCTTCAACATTGACAGAATTATAGGTCTTTGACGCATTAGCCAAGCTTCCTCTGTTAGAGTTGTGAAATAGTTGAATTTGTATAATAGGAGATGAGATGATTTTAGAGGAGTCAAAAAGAAGCCTAAATAGGAAAAAGAACAAAAAAATGGCAGAAGTAAAACATCTGAAGTATGAACCCATTTTTTAACCTAATGGCCCAAGCCAAAATTACTAAAGACAAAGAGTGGATTTTTAAGAAAAGTTGTGTTTGATTCTTTGGCTAGTAATAAGCTTAGTACAATAGATTAAACTACACACGCAAATTTTATGGTGACCATGCCCTTGGTCCACACTTTGGGTGTCACCCATAAAACAAGGAGTCACAACTTATGCATGTCACCCATGCCTTTATCACATAACTTTGCAAGAGAGGATTTTGGTGAATTGCAAATTGTATGTAGTTCGTGTAATGGGAGTCTAAGGGGCTGAAAGTGCACAGTCTAGCCAAACCTCCACCATTACCAAAAAAATTTGACCTTTCCATTGGCAGTTATGCAAAAAAGGTTTTGGTTTCAGCATTTTGAATTCAATTTTAAGGGTCTCCAATGGGATGTTTTGGGTGAACAAAGTATGGTATTAAATTTCATGAAATAGGACCTTGGTCAAATAGAATTTTATTTTTTGCAACTATATGTTGTTCATCTTCACAAAAGGGGTTCAAGGGGAATATTGATAGGTTGTTAGTTAAGGGCTTAATTAGTTAGTTAAACAAAGATAGTTAAAAGAAATAAATAAGGTGTGTTGCCTATAAATAGAAAGAAGAGTTGGTCATTTGGTAAAGTAGAATTGGGAATAGAGAGAGACCTAGATCTCTCTAATATCCAGGGAATTCTTTGTAAAGATACACCCAATTAATAAAGAGGTTTTGTTTTTCTTCTATTTTTGATCCAATTTCTATCACAGTGTCACTAAATTAACTCATTATTACTAATGAGGGATTAGTTTAGGTGGTACACATGTAGTTTTTTTAAAAATAAAATCTTAAGTTCAAGTCTTGTATATGGATAAAATTCTCATGATAGTTAGTCTTCCATATTTTGACTTGAATTGAATTACCTTTTATAAAAGATATAGTGATCTTAGAGTAAAAAAAATATTAAATTAAAAAGAGTATTTTTTTAAATGATAAACGAGTGTTTAAAAATTATAATTAAATACTTCTAATTATTTTAAAAATAATGAATATTTTAAAGTTTCTTAGACATAAAATTATATATAAATTTATTTTTGATAGAACTTTCTATTTATTATATATTCATTAATACATGATAAGAGAGATTAATTAAAACTTTACGTTGATTAAGAAAGAATGAAAAGACGATGACTAATGTGAATGGTGGTATTTTCGTCTAATGCTTGAACAACCCACGATATGATACAACTTTACAATGTTAATTGGGAGATAAAATAGTGAGATTACATAATAATAAAAATAATTAAAAAAATAAGAGTAACAGGATTCCTAATAAAGGATATATTAGCAACACATTCTTTTGAACATACTTTCTACTGTTAATTGAAATTTATTAAAAATTATAAAATTTTGTATATTTTACTCTTTATTTAATGAGTCACACTCTTAATTTTGTAGTTTTTAATAAATTTTAATTAATAAAAAAAAATATGTTAAAAAGAATATATTAAAAAATATATTACTAACACTCTTCTGCCTAACAATTTAAATGGAAACAACCATCCTTTTTTCTGTTTTTTTGGCAGCCCCCCATTCTTTTTCTGGTGTGCATTAGGAAATTCCTCACCATTGATAATCATCCAATACATTACCAACCTTTTCTATTTGTTTTATACATTTTATATGTTATCAATATCACTTTAATCCTTTCATTTTCTCAAACTTTAAATTTTTTGGACAACTCATCATTGTTGATAAAAATCAAATAGATTGACTGTCCTTTCTTACTTGTTAGGTCAAATATCTTATCATTCATTTTTTTTCAAAAATGCATATCGTTTTTGTTCCTTTTTTTCAGAATTTTGAATTTTTATTTTATTTTTCCACGCTATGAATTTAGACAAATTTGGATATCAATACACACATAAAACACAAAAGCAAACTAAAAATCATGATGTGTTGCATAAAAATTATCATTTGAACTTAACGAGTTCAAGATTTTTAGTTTCATAAATATTAAGTATAAATATTAATATCTCAATTTTTTAAAACTCAATTATAGTAAATTTAGGTTTAGTGGGTTCGAAATTACATGAGTAGGGAGCCAAAATACAAAAGATACTAAAATGTTATATTACTTATATTATATAAATCATTGATCACGCCATTAATTTTATTAGTAACTAGATGTAAATTCATACGGCGTGAGGGTAGACACAGAAAGTTGTTTTATATTTTATTTGATTAGAACTTAGGCATTTTTCCTAAGTGTTGAATTTCAAAATTTAGAACAATCAATTAGATCATATAATAATAAAAGATACTTGATGTCAAATTGATAATTGTTATAACGGGCTAATGTGACTTTAGCTAGAGTGATAAAGTAAATGACGTTTTGTACGTTATAAAAAGAAATAATGAATTTGTTTTGGAATAAAATTGAAGAAGATATTACTTTTGTTTTTATTTTTTATTTGTTGTTTAAGGTTATAGTACGCATATTAAAACAATGTAATTGATATTTTTGTTTGTTCCAAAATTATTTGTAATTTCTTAAAATATCATTTATCTCTTTCATTTATTATGTGACATTTCATTGATCATTCTTTTTTGATAAGGGTATAATTGATAAAGTAATAGTGCTGTATAGGAATTTTAAAATGACTGATAAATAAAAACAATTTTTTTTTCTTTTGAAAGGAGGGAGCAAATGAGAAAGGGGCAAAAAGTTAATGGAAGTGTTTAGGAGGCACAAAAGAGCATGTGCATGAGCGAAAATAATCTCTTGATAACATTGCCATAACCTACTCATAAAAAGACACTTGGCGATTGTTACAATGTGTTGATGTGGCTTTACCTGAAATAATAAGGCTTAATAAAGTGGCCCTTGTCCAGCTCATGCTTCAGAAATTATAAATTATATTATAACAATTAATAGAGATATTGGACACACATAAATATTGTTTATTAATCATATTGGAATTTAAGAACACAAATAGCTATAAAAAAAGGGCTCAATTTAGGGCCAAGAGTGACATGCCTTTACACTTTGGGCATTTAGTAGCTAGTAGGAATGGAGTGGCTTACCTGAAGGTACCCCGGTTCATACCTTGGCAGGGCAAATTTTCCTTCAAGTGCTCCTTGCTCCCTCACTCCACACACACACAAAACAAAGCCACCACGAGAAAGGCATTACAAAAACGTGGAGCAAAGTCACTCACATCTGAATTGCGCAAATACAACTTACCCACTTCCATCATCAATCATTACATCACTAATACAGCTTCTTTTTCTTCTCCTTATTGTTTTCTTTCCTATTCTTCTCCTTATTGTTTTCTTTCCTATGTAAAGGGAAAAGAAATTTTTCAATGCACTCTTTATTCTTTATTTACTGATCCAACTATTTCTTTTATGGTTCCAGCATACTAGGAACAGGATTATATATATAGCTGATAATAACAAGCAGGATTTTCCAAGCTATGCATTTTCATGTGGAGTGCGCAAGAGGATAATGGAAGAATAACTAAGCATGGGATACATATTGGCGTCCAGAAACTGAGCATACTGTTGTATTGCAATATCTCTTCCAGGAAGGTCAGGAGTGAGAAAATCATATGGTGTAGGCTTGCTGGTGTCTACAAGAGGTTCCCATCTGTATCCAGGACGCTCTGGCAAGGTAATTGTGAAAGGTAAATGACTCATATTGAAAGCAATGTAAATTTCTTCCTTCACTGAGTCTACCTGGGTTCATGTTCATGTCAAACAACGGTATTAGTCATTTATGGAGTATCCAATAAAAGAACGTGTAGGATTTAACATTCTTGTTAAGACAAAAGTACTCAAAGTAAATAAAGCTACTGAGAGATCAAAAGTTCAACTGATGCTGATCCGAGTATAACATTGACAGCTTTGCGTGAGAGGGAATTGGTTTATGTCCAGGAGCAGCTTAACCTATATTTTATAGCATGGGGCAATATATCATATTTAATTATTTGGCCTTTCAAATTCAAGACCCAGGCTAAGAATAAATGCTTCTTTACACGGGTTCAAATTAGAACCAAAGATGTAGCAAACAGTCATAATAGGAGTTCTAACTTGATTCAACATATATATTCTGCCAATCTTAATGAACAGGAGACTGCTAACAATACATTCTTTGTCCTTATAACAGCAACACCATAATGATTATTCCTCAACCTAGCTAGGCATGCACATACTGCCATTGCCAGATGCAGAGTTGCTTGATTTAACATACAGGATAAAAGTTTAGTAGTCGAAAGATGTCCTAATTCCACATTTTTAGGTGAACATTATAAGAAATGGAACCTAAGATGTGATTCTTATAGCTTTTCACCAGTAACAGATTTCTTATATCCACATGGCAATATGGGCAACAAAATCATTGTACCATGGTAAAAGCCACAAAACGGCTAGTTTCGGACCAGTCTGGCATCCCAGGAAAATGACCATGCCACTGCAGCCTCTTTGAAGTTGGGAAGTCATCTAAGCCTAGCGATTCACATTCCCTGCAGGATTATAACGTTGGAATATGAGAAAATAGCAAGAGCCCAGTGAGAAAGCACTAGGTACTAGCTACTTACTGGCGGAACTTAGTCATAAGGCAACAAAATCTGAAGAAGTCTGATGAGGATTCTTCCTTTTTGTCCCATCGGAAGTAATTAAGCTGCAAAAAGGTTGAAGATAAGTTAATAGAATTGACAATGTGGTGGGAAGTGCATTGAAAAATTCTAGTACATAAAGAGGATCACATAATTATCATGACAATAGGTATTGTTATTTCCCCCTTTTGTGTGTCCATATTCATCGCCCATGTATATCATCGGAACTCCCTGATATGATAAACTAAAAGTCAGTAAACAGAACTCTTGCTGTTAACAACATCTATAAATAAAGAATAATTTGATCAATTTAACAATGCCAACACAGCACAACAGCATCAAACTATGGTAATTTTACATTTCCATTGCTTCTCCATCTGCCTTATAAAAGTCATATTATAGTTAAAAATCCAACTAATGACCAGTGACCTCATTCCCCAATTATTTTAGTAGCAAACAATAATCTGTTGTACCTTTAGTGAGTCTTTGCATGTAATTTCACACCGTATAGAAATATGCAAAGCAAAATTTATTATTAGCTAATATGCAACAAAAAGAAGTCCTTACAATCCAAGCAAATTTGGAAGAGAACTACAACTATACTGCTAATTGGGCCTTACTTGGGAAACCATGAGAGAAAGAAAAAAATTCCGCATTTGTCGTTTCCTCAATTTCTTCACTGAGGTACTGACAAACTCCCCCTCCTACAATAGTTATAGAAATGGAATTAACATTCAATACAAATGTTAACTCATTTAACTTTACATAAAGATTCTAATACTTTGAGCGAAAACTATTTTAAGGATTCAGCAAGTGCTCTATGTCCCCCATAAAGAGTAAGTAAGCCCAGAAATGCATAACACATGCATACACACACACACACATAGGAGAAAATAGAATAAAACTCACAACAACAATCAAAGCTCTACAGAATATGACATACAAGACAAGATATCAGGAAGGAAATGAAGTGAATGCAAATATGTTGGACTAAAGCCTAGTGCACAATCTAAAAATACTTTTCTTTCAAGCAGACGGTAGCCACGATATACTTTTCATAATAACAAACTCACATGCCCCAAAATCATATAGAAAACATGATGATGGATCAGATGTTAGAAAACTGTGTCAGCGAGTGTTTGGAGAGAGAGGAAATAATCACGAAAAAAATTGGAGGATTGTAGTGAAGATTTATAATGAAGGGAGCACACTGGAGAAGTTTGTGTCAGTGAATGTGAAATCTGTGACTTGAAATAAAAGAAAATTTCTTAGCTCCATAAATTCTTTTTATTCATTTCTTGTGAACAATTTTGACTTGCATATTACCATCTACATGAATCTAGTATGTCCAATTCATAACCATTGAATATTTTGGTTTAGATATTGCCATGAACATTGTAATATTAATGATATTCAGGTTGGTGAAAAGATGAAGTACCTCCATTCAGTAGAAAGAAAAGTAAAAGGAAATCACTTTAAATGCACTCTGAAGCAGGTTTCTAATCATCTACCTGTCCGCAGTTCCAGCTATTATTATGATTTTCTCCATCATTATTGTCTTCTCCATTTGACAAATTATGCTTCTTGTTATAGGTCACCAAATCAGCTAGAGTGAACCCATCATGAGCACATACAAAGTTAATACTATGCCATGGTTTTCTTCCTCCTCCCTGTGCCAAAGATATAGAGTAATGTAATGTTCACTACAAGAAAGAATGAAGTAGAAGAAGAGACAAATGCAGCAAAAGACCTAAAGCTTCAAAATTTAGCTGAAAACAATACTAATCTCCTGAGAATAAAATATATATCGAGCAAGTTCAAAGACAGCCAAACAGGAAGTTTACTGTATAAAGTTGAAATCAACAACAGGACCCATTCAAACAATAATGATTGTGACAATAATAATGATAGCAATAATAAGAATAGATGTGGGAGTTTACATACAAAAGAAACTACTATTGTAGTGTCACATGAGACAGCAGATAAACCTGATATAAGTTAGGGCTCCCACAAAGGCATTCAGCAAATGCTCCAGCAAAGCCATCTGTACCCTTGATAAACTTGCGCACCATGTCTCTATACTGCAAAATGCAAGAATTGCACATTAGATAGTTCATACACTGACATCACCACCAATGCACGTTATAATATACAATTTGTGGATCATGTATTATTCAGAAAATCGGTAAGCATGCAACAACCAATATTTGGTTTAAGAGATTTACATGCATGAAAAGCAAAGAACTAACATAGGGGGTGAGCATGTAGAGGGGGAAAAAGCATTTAGTTGAAGGTAAACAGTTCATAGACTTTGGTTAAATTCTCAGCATTTTAGCTTGCATGAAGGGAATCAAGAAGATTCTGGTTAAATGTGTACATATGACCACTCCTCTAGTTGTCCTAATAATTATACATATTGCAGACTGGTCTAGAAAAGGAGAAAATTTCTTGCAGTTTAGTCATACAAATTAATTGACTACTTTTATGCCAAGTCCATCATCCAACAATTTTCTTCGAGATTGAACATTTGAAAAAGTCATGACACTGCCATATAGTTTACAGTGATCCACTCATTAAATAGAAGATCCCATCATAAATTACAATTCCAGAAAGAAATAGTGAAGAAATAATGAAGACAAATATAAATATGCAAAGTTTAACTCCATTCTGATGTTGAAGTTCATACAATTTAAAACCAGGTTATTTTCAATAAAAATGAAACCTGGTGCAATTATTCTTACCCTTTCACTTAAATAGGCTACAGGATACATATGATATGATGTCAACCTAATGCAATTATGATATTTCAGTATTGTGTTATCAAATTCTCTTTTTCCAAAATAGAGTTCCATTTCAAGTTGTGTTACCACATCCTCTTGTCAGAGCATAATAACAGGCTTATGAATCCAACAGGCAACAGTTATGTCTGCACTGACCTTCCCATTCCATTCTGACCAAATACCCCAGTGAGGGAAAGTGCCAACTTGATAGAGGCCTCCAGCATCCCAGGCTTCAGCTATAAGCTATAAAGAGAAAATTAAGAAACTTTAGCTAACTGCTTCCAAATGAGCGAAAAACTAATCTATAAAACGGATAATAATTAAAATGACCAATCAAAATATTTTAAGGGAAGTCCAAGTCAAGCTGATGACTTGTCTTAGGCACTCAATCTGAGGCAAGGTAGTAAACAGCACCTAGAAGGAAACATTACCTTAAAAAGCTGCCCTTTACTTGTGACTATTCAAGTTCCAAAGGTGAGATAAGGTAATAAACACCAACAGTAAGCACCTTTGCAAATAATAACAGCTCAATAACCTAAATAACTTTTATGACCCAGTTTAGCCCATCTCTTTTTAAATTACTCAATCAGCTATATACATCAATTCAGATCAATGGACTTTTATTTGTGACTGTCTAAGTTCCAAAGGTGATGAAAATTGCCACTAACAGTCAGTGCCATTGCAAACAACAGCTCTATCACCTAAATAACTTCTATGACCAAGTTTAGTCCATCCTTTTAAATTTTTTAATCATCCATATACATCTATTTAGATTAGAGGAATCTTTAGGCAACTATTGAAATTAAATTGTTTAAAATTTTAAAATTTTCCTTACCAAGTGTTTGGGGTACTTAATGAATTACTTTCAGAAACATAATGATTCCGCTGTTTCCCATACTTCTTTTCTCCTAAGTCACCCTTATTCCATGTATTGTCCATTGCCCCTTAACAATGCCAACTTTTTTCATTGTTTCACTGAAAACAATTTACATTGATCACACAATTGAACCATAAAACCGATAGACATGACCAGCAAGGCACACCAATCTTTCCTTTCATTAGTTTCTTTCAACAGAAATGTCAGAATTCATCTCTCTTTTTAGATACGAGAATAATCAAAGAAATCTAGCCACTCTAACCTTGCAAGTTGCAATCCCAGATCAAACCACAAAATCAAGCCTCATTTATATAATATATATCAGCAGAAAACTTAATTCATATGATTTAAACCCCTTTATCTGCCAGGTAAACAGATAAACCATATATGTAGACAGCTTTATATGTACAATCCCGGTTAACTTACAGAAGATCCCGATTTCCAACAAAGTTTGTACTATCATTTTGGTGAAATTTGTTTATTTCATGAAAATTACCAGGCAAAAAAAAAGATTCCTTCATTTCAAAAGTTAATTTGATATACTTCGAAAATTATACAATGTATGTCCTCAAACTGATAACAGATAAAGCTTCACAATTGATTTAAAAGAATTAAGTTGAAAAACCTTCACTCCACAAAGTATAGGATCGTTACTGATCAAGTCAATCAATGGTGGGCTGCTTAGAGGGGTTCCAGTTGTCAACAAGTCACCTTCTATTGGAGCACCAAATACATTAGCTCCATCCCAGAGACTGGTACCACCAAGGAGACGAAATAAGAACAGTATCTCCTGAAAAAATTGAGAAATAATGCACTATATATAACCTGCTACTCCTGGTCATAATAGAAGCAAGATCGAAGCGAAAACCATCCACGTGCATTTCTGTTACCCAATATCTGGTGTATGAAAGAAAAATAGTAAGACCTTCAACTAGCAACTTGTAACCCCCTAGTAACTAACAGTTGAAACAAATCTGACCAGACCACAACAAACTGAAAGAATATACAATTATGCATTATAATTTATAAATGTAAAGGAGTTAAAGGCATAGCATTGTTAAGGTAAATTATGTAAGAAGTGATATGCTAGTTATGTGACAGGAGACAAGACTAAATCACTAATCTAGGATCTAGATATTATATATTCTCTGATGGCTTTAAGGAATTGTCTCCCATGCATGTCTACATCTGAAATTTATGATATAAACATGCATGTAATTGCACATCAATGGTACAGCTATATATACAACACAAGCACAGGCATGAAAGTCAAGAATCTTTTAATAACTGATTTTCAATCAAGAATTGGAGCCATTTTTTTTTTTTGGTGTACAATGGTCGTACCGAAGTTAGAACCTATGACCTCATGCATACTATCCCAACCCTCCACCACTAGTGGGTTCAAGAATTGGAGATATAATATACAGAAATAGGTTTAAAATAATGTTAAAAAAATCCATGAGAAATTAATTTCATAAAACCATACAACTGATAATCATTGTAAGCATACCTTAAGCAGTCCACTATAAATTGTCGTACAACTGGATGGCTACAATTGAATGTGTTCCCGCATCCTGAATAGTTATAGAACTCCCCCTAAAAGATCATGAAAGTAGGTCTAGTAATGTAGTTGATATTATCCATGAATTAGAAGTAACAAAATTTACAAGTATAAATTAAAATAAATTTGAAAATAGTCATAGAGCCATAAAAACCCTATCTGCATAATAACTACAATTGTTAAGAAGTAAAGACGCATATTTTAAACAAAATAGGTGATTTATTCATGTTAGTTAGTTATTCATAAATTGGAGATATTTTTACCAAGAATCCCTTTCTTATAATTTTACAAACCTTTCACTTTAATATTTGAGTTCCTCCAACAACAACATCAACATAAGCCTTTTGCTACTGGGTGGGGAAGATTTGAGTTATTCCAAGGCTTCAAAATTTCCAAATGATAAGCCATTAACACAAGTATATAGAAGAAGGGAAAAAAGGGAAGGGGCAGTTAAATCAAGCGCCAAGAAGGGCAAGGAGTAGGGCTTGGTAATCAAGGCCTACGTGTATACGAGAGAAGAAAGAAGCTGGATGAGAAAAGGAGTCAGTTAGAGGAAAGAGGGGGGAAAATAACAGAAAGGACAGGTGGCATGAGAGGAGTAGAGGAAGGGGATTCTGCTAATGATTAAGAAGAGCAGAATTAAAGAAGGAGGAATGGAATGGTAGTAGGTATTCGAGGATTACAGTTGGTTGGGTGACATGTTGTCTGGGTTGGGGAATTTTTCCAAGTAATCTGGCATTGTCTGTATATTTTCCATGTTGTATTTCTGTTTGTCTAAGGAGCTGAGTTCTGCTAGAGAAATTCAGTTTCCATTAATTCAATCTACTTCAGAAATTCAGTCTTAACACCAACTAACTAGCTGAAACAGAGAGCAAAAATATTGAGCTCACCTTGGGTGCCAACATGTAATAGATACTGTTGTCAACACCTCTGAAAGAAATAATGGGACCATTCTGATTCCCTTCAGCTGTATGATTGAAAACAACATCCATGATAACCTGCAGCAGTAATATAGCAATGAAATCATAATTTAATTAAAAGAAATAAAAAGAAGAAGCAAAATACAATCGATGAAATGAAACCATATCTATTTTTGGTGACCTCTATTCCTCGCTTGTGCGCCTCTTTGATCAGGAATTTAATTTCATTAATCCCATCATGGCCACAGTTTCGTATGCCAGCAGATGAGTATCTGATCATTGGGGAGAAGTAATTGATGGTTGAATACCCCCAAAAGTTGACCCTAAAAGAAAGATATAGCATTATCATATAATTAAGACAAAATTAAAGTGAGGTAAAAAAAAAAGAATTGTTAAGAGCCACAAAAGTAGAATACCATCCAATGAGATCATGAGTTGATCAAAATAAGCTACGAGATAGGAAGGAAAATTATGACATAGTACTTTGCAAGATGCAAGGCATCAAGGGTTAAAAAGTTATCCCAAAGATAATAATGAATAGCAAAATATGACTAGAATCTGACTTGAAGATTCCAATATAACCAGAAGTCAATGATAAAAATAATAATTAGTCCATCAGCAAATAACTCCCTTACCTGTAGTCCCCTTGTACAGATTTGTAACTGAAGTATTCCAGCTCATTGAATTCATGACATGGCATTAATTCTATACAATTTACTCCAAGTTCCTGCAAAACAAATAAAGCCAAATGAAAGCAGTTTCATTATGGAATAGCAAACAATTTATGCATTCATATCTGCTTTATTCAGTAGTGCAATACAGTCTCAAAACAAATAATGTAAAATCCCAAGTTCATGAAAAACAAATATTGTAGATCCAACAGCATGGGAGAATTGTATGGATGATGCGGCTAGATGACAGTATGACTAAGCCCAAAATCTCCCCAACTCCAATTCAAGTTCATTTACAATCACGCACTGTGATGTCTCACTGAAAATTAATATGTCTATGGCTAAAATGAAAACATGAAAATCTTTCCTTATACCATTGAGGATTTCGTTACAATTAGTTCAGAAATGTACAATCTATTTGATACTTTAATGCTGCCATCAGAGAGATGCTAGAAATTTTTAGATTCAGAAATAAATTAAAAAAGTACTGGACTGTTTTCACATAATAACCATTGGTAGAAATGTCACAAGGAACTCTCAAAATATCTTTGAAAATGATCAAAACTTCACCTTTAAGTGGTCAAGCTTCTCCACCACACCAAGATATGTACCAGGGAACTTGGTGTTGCTTGACTCATGCTTCGTGAACCCACGCACATGCATTTCATATATAACAAGATCCTTTTGTGGATACTTGAGAGGCAAATCTCCTTCCCAGTCAAACTAAACAAGTTGCACAGAAGGAATAAAAAGCGAGATATAGTTTTCAAAAAGTTGGAGTAAAATCTAAAAACCATTAAAATAAATAAAGTACCTCATCATCATTAGAAGGTATCATGCCAGCCATCAGGGGCCAGCAGTTACCATCAGGTCCTAAAGCCCCAAACTCCCCTCTGCTTATAACTGCCTAGACAAATCAGCAATATAATATTAGGGTCCACTCCAATAATCCAATTTAATATTATAACTAAAAAACAGATAAACCCACAATAGATGGAGTTTTGTTGCGTCACTCTTCACCAGCATTCCACTTTATACATAAATAATCAAAACAAGAAGGGTGCAGAGGCACTAACTTTTGCATAAGGGTCCAGTAGTATACGAGAAGAGTCATAGTAATGCCCCTCCCGAGGAGAAAACTTGCCATCAAATTTGTATCCATAAAGCATATCTCTAAAATCTCCTCTTAGGAAAACATGCCAGACACCTCCAGTCCTATTAATCAACGGATCAAGAGGAACATACTCCGTCACTCGATTCTGCAACAAATAAACTCCAATTGTCAATACCCACCAAACCATTACTGAATTACCTTTTCAGAAGTTTTAATGTGTGTTTGAGCGAGCATCTGCAAAATTGATTTGGAATAAAATTGATTTTTGCAAAATTAATAATTAATTTTGAAGTGAAGTAATTATATTTGGATTTTTTTACTCCAAAAACAAGATAGTAATAAAATTCAGTATCAAATATTTTATAACGCAAAAGCTACTGCTGTTTGAACCGGAGTTTGAAACCAAACTACTTATCTTCAGGAGGATAGATGGGGCGATTCAAGTGAGATTCAATGTAGATTCAATTTTCTCTTAACTCATGGGATCCAGGCAATTCAGGAGGAACCACCACGGCTCCTTTCTTCTCGAGAATTCATACATCTCTTATCAGTATATGGACAGTTATCTCTCGAGCACAGGTTTAGGTTCAGCCTCAATGGAAAAAGAAAAACGGAGCACTAAGTTCTTTCCACTCAGAATCAATTTTGCACCTAAAATTAATTCTTGAATGTGAAATGAAACATGTGTACCTTAGCTAATATTTTAACGTACGTGATCCGAAGTGAATCCAGACACGCACGCGCTTAGATTATTAAATTCATTCTCGGATTTTGGGAAATGAAGAGAGGAGTGACTCACATTCTGAAAATCGGAGAGAGTAAACAAACAGAGAGTGGCGGAGAGTGCGTTGGGAGAGTAAATGGCGAAATTGACCCCACCGTCTCGAACGGTGGCACCAAAGGGGGAAGGGTAGCCCCTGGAAACTTGGAAGAGACTCTCCAATTGTGGCTTTTCCACCACCGCAGTTTCAGTCTCAAAACTACCATTCCCAGCAGCGTGAGTCTTCGTAACTGAACAAATAATGGAGTTGCTCTTGTGCCGCTGGGAGTGCCTTTTGTTGAGAGAAACTCTAACTCTAACTGCGACAGCGCATTGGGAATGGGAGTGAGGGAGGAGGGTAAGAGTGGGAGGAGAGAGAGTGGAGGCGGGGAAGCACGTCATTGGCGTTGATTGCCGGTGGATCGTTCATCAAACAGATGCGGGGCAGGGATTTGAAAGCTGTGGACTGTAGTGACTACTACTGAGTGAGGGATACCATTACATCATCAATTCATCATTATCATCATCGTTTCTTGAATCAAACACATTCTCTTTAAACGCATATTTGACACCTTTTCAATTCAGACAAACGACATGTTCGTTCGCGCTTTCTCATTGGCCACCATCTCCTCTCCCTTCTTTCTCTTCTTTGCCACCGTCTATTTGTTCCTCCTTAGAATTATTATTACTGCTGCCACTGCCATGCACTTTTTGGATTAGACTCTCTAATTGGGATGTAGGGAGATCGTCGTCCACCGCTGTTTTTGGTAATGTAATTGCTATCTCTGGGCTCAAAAGAAATGAACAAGCAGCCCAGTATCCAATTCGACTTTCTAATCCAACCCAGGCCCGTTATTATCGTGTTTGCTTGCCATAAAAAATGGCCTGTTTTTATTTTATAAATCCTTCAGCAGACAACTAGAAAGACAAAACTTATATACAGTTCTTTAAATATTATTTGTATTGTTCTTCAATCAAAATTAGAGTATCATTTTGTATTTTGTATAATCTTTTCATGCAAACCTTTATTATGCGAATTATCGAGATAAAATTTATATTTTGATTAAAAAACAACATAAATAATACCTAAAGAATTATATGTAAGTATTGTTTCAAATAAAAGGTTTAGTCAAAGACATAGTTCATCCAAGGATAAATTTTCACTTTTTTACAATTCTTGAGTGAACAAAGAAAAGGCTCAATCAAAAACATGGAGAGGGAAAAAATGGAGATAAATGAGATAAAAATACCAATTTTTTTACCATTTATTATAGAGGGAAAAAAAGTGTTTTTCTAGGTCCCACATATAAAAAATTTTCACTCCTAATTTTTAAATAGGGAGGAAATGTTTGTTGCATTATATTATTTTTTTACTTTTACTTTTTAAAAGTTAAGAAAAAATTTTATAATGTAAAAAATAATAGTGAAAAGGTTTAAATTTTTTAAATTAAATTTAATGCTAAGAAAAAAATTGGATCATTCATCAAATAGTTGTGGGCAGGGATTTGAAAGCTATGGATTGTGGTCCCTAGCCAGGGATATAATCATAATTATTTATTGAATCAAAGACATTCTATTTAAACATACCTATTTAATTCATACAAACAACACGTTGGCGCTTTCTGATGGATTTAAGGCAATACAAGAATATCCAAATATTGTATAAACACATATTATAACATGTAATCATCAATACGTGTGAGAGAGAGATCAATAATGTGTACCTAAATTCATCCTAAGGTACATGGTACTTCAACTAAAGAGAGAAACCAGAGTTCTTATGTGAGAGAAAACTGCCCACCATTTGGAGAATAATTGAACATGTCTGTAAAACTATTTAATGGAAAGGCAATTTTTTAACTCACTAATAGAGGAGAGGGATCTCTTGATGGGCTACAAAAGAATGACTCAACCTATCATAGAGCCACTCTTAAAACAAAGCCCAAATTATAATTTTCATAAATTGACAAATGCTTTAATATAAATAATATTTCCATAATTGATAAATAATGATTTAGTCAATATTTTAATTATTAATTAATGCTAATTCTCATAATTTAATTAAATTCAATACTTTCTGCCACTACCTCCTTTTTTTCTTTTCTTTGCAACCATTTATTTATCAATCCTTCTTAATATTACCACCATGCACTTGGATTGGACGCTTAAATTGAGATTTCAGGTTATCCCTATCCACTATTGTTTTTAGTCATTGCTAATCAAATTGGGATTAGGTCTGAAAAGAAACAAACAAATAGCCCAATATCAAATTTGACATGGCTTTTAGTTAAACCCAAGCCATTATTTACATAGAGTGTAAATAGCCCTCCTAGGGTAATTCTATTTGCACTTTTTTTTTCTCTTCACACTTTTTTTTTGTAACTTTTATATTTCTATAATATCTTTTATACGCATTTGATTTTGTCATTTCGAAAATTAAATTCCAGAACCATCTGAAGCTATATAAAGAAAAAAATCCTTCTTAAATTTAATTTCCAAAAGTCATTTTTTTGAACATTCTGGAATACACTTTCATCAACCGAAAATAAGTTTTAAGAATAGTGTCCAAGCACATCACATATATCACGATCAGCACCAAGCTTGTTTTTGGTCAACACAAATCCAAAACATCCTACTCGAAATCTCAACTACGTATCTCCCCCCATTTTCTGCATCTAACGCCTTTATATATGCTGGATGAGGGGCAATTTCCTTTGTGGAACACATCTTTAACACATCGTTGATAACCATTTATGGTGGGGATTTGAGGATGGCAGTTTGGAGGCTTGTGTTAATGTTGCTTCAGATCTTATAGGTAGGTGGTGAGGGTTAGTGGGTGATGAAGGTGAGGCGATATTTTACGATCTATTCCAAAGTCCCATAGGTGATGAAAGTGCTGCAAATAGGGGCCCTAAGACATTTCAAGAAACTAGTTCCTGGAAATGTAAAAATTTTAACACTTCCAGAATTTAGTTTCCAAAAGTGTTAAAAAAATTTACACTTCTGGAATTTACGTTAATACATTTGAAAACTTAATTTCGAGACGTCTATCTATTACAAAAATAAGTTTTGTAAAATGATTTTTAGAAAAGGGTATTGGGGGGTGGGTTATAGAAACGTAGAGGGGGTGCAAAGAAAAAAAAAAGTGCAAATAGAATTGTCCTTTTATACTCCTTGAGTGGTAGACAAAGAAAAGGCCCAGTCAAAGACACAGATTTACTCTTCAAATTAATTTAATGGAATCAAATCTAGATACCCTTAAAGACAGACATGTAAGGGCAAAAGTACACACAAATACATGTGTCTATTGAAGAAACAAATGAAGGATTGACACTTAAGAGGGCAACTTTTTTTGTATCTGATAAAATATTAATATTTTAAATAATTAAATAAAATAGTAAAATAATAAGTAGAAAACAATTTATTAATAATACATGTACATTCTAATTTTTATGTTGGCATCAGTATCAAAAATATTTGCAGATAAAACCTATATAGTAAAAATTTTATTGGAAGCTTAAGGTTATGTTTAGTTTTGTGTTTAAACTAAAACCGATGTATAGTAAATATAAATCTACCAAGCTTTCTCATCTAAATCTTCATGTCTACAAATTCCATCATATACAACAAGAATCGAATATGTCAACTAACTTTTGTTCTAAACATTTTTCTTAAAATTCATAAGAAATGACATGCATGATGTTTTGTGCAACATGCATAATGATGTTGGTCTGGTTCGAAAAGGTGCGCATCATGGTTGGTGTCATGATTCTGGGTTACAACAAGGTGACTTGGTTGGCTTTGTTGCCTTTCATGGAGGAACAGGTCAATGTGTGGAACTGTTAGGTTTGTGGTTGTGTTTAGATGGACGATAGGTTTTTGAACTTTGATCCAGAGCCCATGATGCTAGTGTGACACTAAAGTTCATAGGTTGGCAAGATGGTGCCTGCTCTACCATGATGTGCCATTAAGGTGGCATAGCGACACTGGTTCAATCATGTACATATAGAGTAAGGTTATTGGTGTGAGAGAAAGTTGTTTGTGGACATGAAAGGGTCATGATGTTGGACCTCTATCAAACTGAGAGAAAGTTACTTGTGGGTGAGGAAAGGAATGAGTGTGAGTGTTGGGTTCACTACCTAAGAACAACTCCAATGCTACAACTCTAATAAAAATGCTTAACTAACATTTTGATGAGTCCTTCATACCACATCACACTTAATTCGCTATTTTTTCCTCCAATGGGGGTGAACTATTAAAATGGGTTCTACTCATTTATTAAAAATTCCCTTCATTTCTTAACAAGGAAAAAATCAATTTCCCATTTCATTTCACTTCCCTAAGATGCATCATCACCTCCATTCTAAACCCTCTCACTTTCCCATTTCAAACCCTCTCATTTTCCAAGCCTTTTCCCTTACTATTTCATGCCATTGCCAATCCAAGGAGAAGATGCATCTGGTTTCAGGGTTATGGTCAATGGAGACACATCTAGAATGATGGTTGCAAGGTTTACAAGGGAGATTGAAGAATGGTTGGTGGATTTAGGTTCATCTAAGAGGAAACGATAATGTGGTGGTTGCAAAACTTTTTTGTCCTTTTTCGCCCTTGTGAAATGTGTGGCCACAACCATGACCAAGGTATTGCCCCTAACACCTTTTTAGTGCATTTGATACCATGCTCCACAATCATCAAGAACAAATCTCTCTGTCTTTTTTCCTTGGTCATTGTTGTCAAGAACGACACTGTCACTGATCTAAAACCCATCAATAAGCCCAATCATCATCCCATTTCATCATGCAGTGAGCACAGCCTAATGGGTCGACCTAAACAAGTTGCGATTTAGGTTAAGTTGGGCTTTTCAAATAAAGACTCAAAAGAACTGGCCTATTTGGCCTGGCCTGATGGGTTAGACTGGGCTTAGAAAAAAAAATGAAAAAAATTGGGTCTATTTACCCTAATCCTATTGGCCATTTTAATGTGTGTGTATGTGTATTAGAAATTTATGAATTAAACACATTTAATTTTTTTGTTTATTTCGGTATAAGGCTAGGCTAAGCCATTAAATTCTCGACTTAAAGAAAATTTGTGCCAGCCTAGCCTGACCCACTTTCACACTTTGGCCTAATAGGTTCAAACTAGGCTAGGTCACCAAATTTTCCAACTTTAGGTTGTGGGTTCCAAATTTGATTTTGTTTTTTCTTTTAGTTTTTTATTTTTTGAATATGATTTTGATTGTGTTTGATTCTGTTATGAAATTGATTTGGTGTTTCTGTTAATTTCCTTTCTCTTTCTATTGATTTTAAGCTTGAAATTTTGATTTTTCATTGTTAAGAAATGGTTAAGCAATGTTGATTGTATAAGCAATTATGCTTGGATAAACAACATTATGTTTTTTGCTTTAACCATGAACCAGGTTAAGCACCATTCCTCAACTTTAAGAAACCTAAATAAGGAACGACATTGAAGATAATCTAAGAGAGAAGAGTGTGGGTAAGAGTGTGAGATTGTGTAAGGAAGTTGCATTAATGGAGGCTAAAAATGATTGTTGTCATCACATGTTTCTTAGAGTGCTTGTGAGTGGAGGATCAATGTGGGTGAAAGAGAGGGAAAAAGGTATTGAGGGAACCTTTGGAAAAATGAGTGTGTGCATTGTTAATGTTATCTGTGTGAGAGAAAGAAAAAAAAAAAGGTGTTCTGAGTGCCAGTGAACTATATGAGCTTGTCACCTTTGCCAAAGGCAAAACTTGCCTATTACTTTTGTTATGAGACAAGTGATGGAAGTTGTTTCACTTTAGAAAAGAAGAATGACTACTATAGTGATGTGATGAAGAATGTGAAGAGCATGCATTAAATTTCAATTTGTAATTTGTATTTTTATTCATATTATAGGTACTACCAATATAAGGTAATTAATCTCTATCATTTATTATATTAATATTATATCTAATGATTAATAATGTTTCTTCACTAGTGGATAGGAGTGAAAATAGGTCAAGTCGTTTGACGATGGCCTATGATGTAGACTACATTAGGTCCAGGACAAACTTTTTTATTAAATAAACTAGGCCAAGGCTTTTATTAAAGCATATTTGGTTAAAAGGTCAGACTTTAGGCTATTTAAAAAGCCTTTTAGGCTTAATAGGACAACTTATTTAAGTAAACATAAATAATAATTTTTTGTTAATGTTATTATTATATTAAATTTTTTATAATGTTTTAAAATCATATATTTATTTACATTTTTAAATATTAAACATGTTGACTTATATAAACTCAAGTCTATAAGTTTATTAAAAAATAAATTTATGTCTAATTTGAACACTTTGTAAAATAGACTTTAAATAAGTTATCATAAAAAGTCATATTAGATCTTAAAAATACTTAGATCATATAAATAAGTTAGACTTAACTCTTATAAAGCCTAGCCTACCTACTTCCACTCTTGTCTCATGCCTTGAGTAGTAATGATTTTAATTTTCATAGTTGATAATATATTTTACATAGAATTTTTTCACATTGGGCTATTAGCCAATTGAATTATTTAGGGATAGGATAGGCCTAAAAGCTTTAATATGAAATAGGCTTATAAATAGACTCACAAGTCAAGCAAACTTTCATAAAGGTCAGGCTAGACTTAGAAAAAAAAAAAACAAATAACAAGTCAGACTTAGACTTTAAATTTTTTAAACAAATTAGAAATATTTAAATAAAGTCTTATTCGGTTTAACCTATTTTTATTCTTATCGATGGACAACTTAAATGTTACTTGCCATAGAAGTCAGCCTTTAGTTTTATATTATTTTAAAGAATATAACCGCTTAATTTTTTATTTTTTTAAATTGATAAAATAAATATTTTTTTTAATAAAATGAATCGAATATACATTTAATTATTTGGTCAATGAGGTTCGTCATGCTGCCTCGTTACCATTACCCGAGCAGAAGCTACCATATATAGTATGCATGCATTGTATATTCATGGACGCATATTCTGACGTATTTATTGGAGTGGCTCGTGCCACTTGAGCGCATTGTATTGACATTTGCACATACTGGCCAAAGCCATAAATAATTAAATATGTGTATAGCTATGTCATTAATCAAATACTATGTACAGTCTGTTCGATGAAAATGAAATATAATAGCGGAGAATTCCTCTTAAAATTATAGAAAAACAATAAAGAAGTAATGCATAGAAAATTGATATATATTTTATTCGTGGATGATTTAAGGGTATGTTCACAAAAATCCTTGTTTTAGGCTAAAAATATTATTAATTATTAATATTTTTACTTATAAAAATTGAAATAAAACTATTAACAACTAGTTCATAAGTAATACTAGGAGTAACTATTTTTCAAAAAAAAAGGCTTTCTTTTTATTATAATTTCTTTCTCTTAATTACCAACTACTTTATTCATTTATCTTATTAATTTAATATTTTTATCTCTTATTAATCCAATTTTAAATACATATATTTCATTATTTAATATTATATGCATTAAAATACAATGTAGTTACCAAAATACTAATTATCATAAACATTAATTACCTATTACCTTTTTCGAGTGTTATAAAAAAAAATTTCTTTCCAATATTTTCAGAATTGAAAGTTTTGAAGAAATTTATAAGTGAGAAATCATACGCCGATTAACATACTCGATTAAATAAATAAGAAGACATTATTTTTTCAAATAAATATATTATTTATAGAACAAGGTTAACAATTTTAATAACCATCACTTCTTTTTTTTGGTAGATAAAAGTTTAGATTAGAAAAGGCATATATCCTTGCAAGGTCAAGAAAAATCACTAACCTTAACAAAGATTTATTGTAAAATTTATATATCCTTTAAAATTTTAGGATCCTACTAATCAGTACCCTTAAAGCACGGGTTAAAGAATTAATACATTAAAAATTTTATTAAAAATTACATTAAAGTTATATTAGGGCACTGGTTAGTATTTTTAGAAATTTTATTTGATGTCCATATAGTATCTTGAAGGTTGAATAGAGTTAGAGCCCCTACTAGGGTTGACAAAAAAACCTGTACCTACAGATATCCATGGGTAAAACCCACCATAGATAATTAAATGGATACCCATTAATTAATAAGGAGGGAAAGGGTAGTAAGGTACCAGTACCAACTGGTACTCGCACTTTATAATCATTTAAATATTCTTAATTACACATAAAGTAAGTCACTTTAATTTATTTTTAATATGAATATATATTTCAAAATTATTTATTTTTAGTATAAATATATGTTACAATTTTTTTTTAATATAAATATATGTTTTAAAAATATTTATTTTTAGTTTTATTTTATTTTTTTTACTTTTCTTAAAAAATTATATTTTAACAAATATTTACATGTACCCATAAATATATATAAAATTCGTAAATACTCATTCAATAGGTACCTATATAAACGGGCGGATATTACAGAACTACAATCCGTAAAAACATGCCTAGCCTACTTTGTGGAGTTAAATTTGAAATATGACAAAATGGGTTCGTTTTCTCTGTGACTGTCCATAATAAAGTTGGATGATTGACTGAGCAAACTTTAATTTGAACTTTGAAGTTTGAATGATCCTATATCACCATAACCGAGGGACTTTTTAATGCATTGTGTCCCAGTTGTTTCTAATGAAACTAGAGACGCACGTGCAAACTTATCCCTCTTCTGTTTTATTTTATTATTTTTTTGGAAACAACGAAATATTATTTATAGATTGGCTTTAGAATTAAATAAAACTCAGGAGTACATTTTTTTTAATACTTCCTCCATTCTTTTTTAATTGTCAGGTTTTTTTGAAAATTTGTCTTTATTTATCGGTCATTTTTTAAGTTTAAAATAAAACTAATTATTTTTTTATCAATTATACTCTTATTTTTTACCTAATTTTTAATTAATTTACACATTTGTAATTAATATGTATTTATTAAAGAATAGAAATTAAAAAAGGTATAATAGAAAACTTCAAAATCATTTTATAAAAGATAAGAAAATTTATCATATATCTTAATTTATATATAAAAATCTTAAATGACACTTAAAAAGAAACAAAGATAGTATATAAAAAAGTTTAGCAACACCTGAGTGAATTCTAAAGCCAATTTATAAATACTACAAATAAGAAAGGATCTTGCTAAGGGCACTGGTTAAAGAATTCAAAATAGAAAGTTTTTATTAGAAATTACATTGAGAATGCATTGAAAATCACAATAAATGTGCATTAATGGCATTTTTTAATAAAAGATTTTCTTTTTTTATTTCTTAAATAATGCCTTAAGGACACTAATTAGCATTTGCAATAGGAAATTCTGCTTCCCTTCATTAATTTTATTATATATACGTATACTATTTACGCACCCCCTTAATTTTCTTTCTTGGAAGTTATATTTTTTTCTTTAACTTTTACCCTTTAAAAATTACAAAATAATAAAAATATACAAAGAAAATCTTTTATAATTTGATTTTAATAATGTTTAAAAATTTGTATATTAAAAAATTATAATATTAATTTTTTTTATTCAAATATAGTAAAAATTAAAAATCTGGAAAAAAAATTAATATAAAAATTGATAATAAATAATTTCTTTTTTAATAGATGATGAAAATAAAAATATATAGAAAATATTTCTTCAATTTGACCTTTTTATTCTTATTATTTAAAATTATGAAAGTTAAATATCAGTTTAAATAATTTTTTATGTTTAAAAAATTATGAACTTTTATATTCATTGTTTAATTCTTTTTTATTTTTAATTTGTTCAGAAATAATCAAATTATAAAAAATGTAGAAAAATCTCTATTTGATTTAATTTTTTTAACATTCATATTTTGTATATTAAAAAAGTATAATATTAATATTTTGTGTTCAGAATAATAAAATTAAATAAATGTATTTAAAATTATATTGGGCGATAATAGAATAAGAATCATATATTAAAAAAATAGTTTGAAAGCATTGTTGTTCCTAAAATTATGAAATTTTTGAATTAATTTATTTTTAATTTTTTAATCCCAAAAAAAATATAAAATAATTTCTTTAGTTCTTAAAAATATCTTAAAGGGACTACAAAATGCATTTTGATTTAATTTAAGGATTATGAAAAATAAAATAAAATAATATTATTATCTTTTAACTAAAACTAATTTAATTTCTAAAATTATAATATTAATATTTTATATTTAATAATGATGCATGCATGAGCACATATGTGCAAATTCATACATATTGTTTTTTTCACTAAAAATGAAATCATTAATATTTAGGGTATGTTTGGTACAGTGGAAATAGAGGAGGAGAGGAAGGAACAGAGTGGAAGTGAGAAGGAGTAGGTTGTTTGGTAGAGTGAAAGTGTGAAGAAATTTTTTAAAACAATTGTGGGACCCATACACAACAATTTTCATCCAAATATGAGAAGAAAGGAGAGAAATTACTGTTCAAAACGTGTACGGTTACTCTTCGGTGCAAGATAATCAATTTATACTTGCTGTAAATCGATTTATCGGTTTGCAGTGCTTTTTTTTTTTTTTCCTGTTTACTTTGCTGCTGTTTATTTATATATATATATATAAAAAATATTATTATTAATATAATCATAAATAAATAAATAAATATATATATATATATATATATTAATAATAAAAATAAATAATAATAATTAAAATAATCTTAACTTCCACTTTATTTCTTACCTATTTCTTTTCAATCAAACAACTCTAATTCCACTATTCTCATCTATTTCTCTTCTCTTCTCCTCCTTTCCTTTTCCTCTATTTCTTTCTTCTTTACCAAACACACCCTTAAAGATCATATTAAAAAAAAAACATTTAACAATCGAATTTTTTATTTTAATCTCCCTACATAATACGGGCAATGATACTACTTTGTTATAACACAACAGTTTACATTCACATTATTTTTAACTAGTGTAATTACTTGTGTCTTGCCCAAATGCTAAATTTATAATCTAAAATTTTTTATATTATTATAATCTTTTAACATGTTTTTAATTTGACAAAAATATTTGTTAGTAAATATGTATATCAATATTTATAAAAATATATAAAACTAATTATGGATATTAGTATAAATTTAAATAACTTTATATTCAAACATAACTTACATCATTTTAATTTACAAAAATGTGTGTTTTAAAAAATATTACCATTATAAATATATTCTCATTTGCATGTAACTTCAATATATAAGAATTTTAATAAGAGATATTAATATTTAAACATTTAAATTAATTTTTTAATTGTTAATTTTTCTTTAAAATTGAGTTTAATAGGCATTGATTTTTTCTTTGTATACGATGATTGTACTGAGGTTAAAACTTATGATCCTTATGCATACTATTCTAACCCCCTACCACTAGGCCAACCTTAATGGGTTTAATGGGCATTCATTATCAATGTAAATGTTCTACACAATTAATTATTAAATATATTAATCTCAATTGCTCAGTTAAAATATTTTTCTATGACAATAAATATTTATTTCATTAATTTTTTGTCCTTTATTAAAGGTATTCCTTTAAATTAAATGACACTAACACTTAATTTCAAAATAAATATATAATGCACCATAATATTGACCTTGATTGTTGGAATACTAGAGTAATAACCCGTGGCTTGCACGGGACATATGTTATGTTACAATCTAGTCCATTATTCAATTTGTTAGCTATTCTTATCTCCTAAATTCACTATAAATTCCAGGAACTATTGGTTTTATAAGAGAGGATAGATATGAAACTAAACCCTTAAAAAAAACTTAATCTTTACTTAAAACATTGCAAATCAATGAGCTGAAATTTAATTAGATTTATTTATTAGTTAGCCTATCCTCATATATTTAAATTCGGTATAAAATCTGTAAAATCAAATTTCAGCATAAAATTTGTAAATTTAAATTCAATATAAAATTTGTTTTTAACATGAAGTATTGTCATGAATAAATTAGGTAAGAAAATTAATTAGCATGAAGTTTATTTTTAGAAATAAATTAATTTAAATGCTAATGAGTCAAAATGAGATTAAACCTACAATTTATATATATAAATAAATGAATAGTATTTTGACAGACAAATAAAAATCCTAAGAAATACAATCATAATATAATTCAAATTGGAATTTATTTAGGATAATAATTTAGTTGCATTTTAATGGACCACAACTTTTTACAAAAATCAGCCTATGTTATCTTTATTACTTTGGTACATGCAACTGCAATTAAATTATTGCCCTAAATAAAATTTGTTTTTAAAATGAATTAATGTCCTAATTTAATAATTTAAAAAAATTAATTAAAAGTATACAGAATTTGGGCATTAAATGAAGTTACAAAATTATTATAACTTAAATTAAAATAGTACAGATAATCATGGTAGAATTCAAATTGGATTTTATTTAGGACAATATCTTAATTGCAATTTAATGAACCAAAATTTATTTACAAAAATAACTTCTGATCACATTTATTTTGGTCCTCTAAATTGTAATTAAAATATTGGCCTAAATAAAATCCAATGTAAATTCTATTATGATTTTATTGTTTGGAATTTTATTTTTTCCATCAAAATGCTATCAATTTATTTATATAAATAAATTTCACATTTTATATCGTTATAACTACTAAGCATTCAAATTAAATTATTTCTAAAAATAAATTTCATGTTAATTAATTTTTGTGAACAATTTATTTAATGTAATAATTCATGCAATTATTTTAAATTTTATTTTGTACATAATCTTATTGATCAACCTAGTACAATTATTGAAATATTGCACTAAATAAATTATTTACGAAAATTAATTCATTGAATTTTTTTTTAAAATAATTCAAATTAAATACTAATTAGTCGTAATAAGATAAAATATGGAATTTTAATATAAATAAATTAATATCACTTTGATGGAAAAATAAAATTCTAAAAAATCAAATCATAATAGAATTTAAATTGGATTTGGTTTAGGATAATAATTTAATTGCAGTTTAATGGACCAAAATTTATTTACAAAAATAATTTCAAATCACACTTGTTTTGTTCCATGAAATTAAAATTAAAATATTTCCCTAAATAAAATCCACTTTTAACATGAATTATTGTCCTAAATTAATTATTTACAAAAATTAATTAAAAGTATGCTGAATTTTGGAATTAAATAAATTAACAAAATTAATATAATTTACTTTAAAAATAAGAGCTTACTATTTGTATTTAATATAATATAATAATGTAATAATAAAAAATTTTACTAATTATAAAATCAAGATCCATAACAAAAATTATCAAAATTATAAAATCAAGATCTATAAAATTATCCTAGTTATAATATCTCATTTAATTATAAAATAACTATCGTAAATATTTTTATTCATAAAATAAATTATTTATAGTACTTACAAAAAATTCAAAAAGGAAAGTTTGAATGTTCAAATTGCATAAAAATAATACAAAAAAAATCCATTAATAATCAATAACATCAATGTTCATATTTGATGTAATATAATAATTTATTACCATAATTATTATTATAATCTACTAATTATTATAATAGATAAATACATAATTAAGGTAATTAAGATAATAGTATAGAATAAAAAATGATTTTAATTGAGTTAATAATTAACATGTAAACAATTAATATTTAAGATAATAACGATTGTTATTCATTATAATAGTATTATGGTAAGTTATTATAAAATTGTGATCATAAAAAAAATTATCCTAATTACAAATTATTGCCCTAAATAAAATCCATTTTCAACATGAATTATTGCCCTAACTAAATTAGTTAAAAATAATAATTAACGTGAAATTTATTTTTAGAAATAAATTAATTTAAATGCTAATGAGTCATAGTGAGATTAAATCTTGGATTAATTTATAAAAATAAATGAATAGCATTTCGACAATTAAATTAAAATTTAGAGAAATAAAATCATAATATAATTCAAATTGGATTATATTTATGACAATAATTTTATTGCAATTTAATGGACCAAAATTTATTTATAGAAATTAGCATATGTTACCTTGATTATTTTAGTGCATGAAACTGCAATTAAATTATTGCTTTACATAAAATCTGTTTTTAACATGAATTAAAGCCCTAAATTAATTATTTAATAGAAATAACTAATAGTATACTAAACTTAGGCATTATATAAAGTAACAAAATTAATATAACTTTGTTCATCAAAATTTTCAAAATTAAATTATTGCCCTAAATAAAATCCAATTTGAATTCTATTATGGTTTGAATTTTCAAATTTTATTTTGTCCATCAAAATGCTATTAATTTATATAGATAAATAAATTCCACATTTACTATCATTATACGACTACTTAATATTCAAATAAATTATTTCTAAAAGTAAATTTCATGTCAATTAATTCTACTAAATAATTTATTTATTATAATAATTCATTTAATTATTTGGGAATTTTATTTTGTACGTAATATCATTGATAATACTAATATAATTATTGAATTATTGCACTAAATAAATTATTTATGGAAATTAATTAACTTGAAAATTTGTTTTAGAAATAATTTAAATTAAATGCTAATTATTTGTAATGAGATTAAATATAGAATTTTTTACACATAAATAAATTAATAATATTTTGATAGACAAAACAAAATTCTGAAAAATCAAATGATAATAGAATTCAAATTGGCCTTCATTTAGGACAATAATTTAACTGTTGTTTAATGGAGCAAAATTTATTTATAGAATAATTAATTATTACACTCATTTTGTTCCATCAAGCTGTAATTAAATTATTGTCCTGAATAAAATCTTTTTTTAACCTAAATTACTGCCCTAAATTAATTATTTACAAAAATTAATTAAAAGTATGTTGAATTTGGGCATTAAATAAATTAAAAAATTAATATAATTTACTTAAAAATAATAACTTACTGCTCATATTTAATGTAATATAATAATGTAATAAAAAAAATTATACTAATTATAAAATCAAGATCCATAAAAATCTTATCGAAATTATAAAATCAAGATCCATGAAATTATCCTAATTATAATATCTCATTTACTTATAAACAAAAAAAATGTCGCAAAGCTTTTTATTCGCTAAAAAAATTATTTATACTACCTATAAATCTTTTTTAAAAAGAAAGTTTGAATTTTCAAAACATGTAAAAATAATAGGAAAAAAATATCCATTAATAATCAATGACATTAGTATTTGTATTTAATATGATATAATAATGTGTAATATAATAATTTATTTTCATAATTATCATTATGATCATTATAATATATAAATACATAATTAATTTAATTAAGGTAATAGTATAGAATAATAGAATGATTGTTATTCAATTTGTCTTACGGTAAGTTATTATAAAATCATGACAATCAAAAAATTATCCTTTATCAATCATTTGATAAATCTAAAAATATATAGTTGATTTTATATCATGAAAATTGAAAACACTTAGCTAAACAATAGCATTAGGTAAAACCTTGAACAAATTGATTTGAAATTTAAATATAAAATGTAGAAACTTAGAATAAAAATGAAAATTTTGTAGGACAAAAATACGAACTAATCTAAAATAGTTTATCTTTAAAAATTTCCAACCCTTTAGCTTGAACCATTTTAGTTTTTCTCAATTCTAATATCTTTTTTAGGAATCTTTAGCGATGCTGAATCCTCTTCTGTAGGACAAGTCCTTTTCAGCAATAAAGCATTGGAGGAATCTGAACATAAGTCCACAACATCCACTTCAATCTTTTTCTCTACAGAGTCAACCATTGATTCATCAAAATTTTCAATTAGGTCTTGTTTATATAATATGACACATGTGTTAGTTGTGTGTTGAGCATTTGTTCATACTTTAAAAAATAAATTATTTACAATTTGTTAATAATATAATTACCTATACAACCTCTTCAACTGCTCTTGCATTTGATCCACCAAGTTGTGGATCCAAATCTGGGACACCTTGGTGTGAAGCACGAATACAAAACAAAATTTAGATATATTAAAATTTGAAGTCAAATTAGTAAAATTTATCTAATCAAATCAATTCTAGTGTAATCTAAACGAATAATTACTATAAATTATTTTTGATTTATCCAGTCATTATAGTTTAAAATAAAAAATAACCTCGACAATCTTAGAATCTTTAAACTTTTGGATTAAACCATAATCGATTGTAACCCTCTTGAACGTATAGGAAGAATCAAATCTCGATCTAGACCCCCTATCACAACCAACCTTGAACAAAAAGGTTTGATCCTGCAGGTCAGACAACTCCTTCAGGATACCATGTAAATCAGTTATCTGTAATTTTGTTTGTTAGAATAAAAATGGAGTATGAGAATGGTTAATAGATTGCTAAAATTAACTTAGTAGATTTATAGCACACAAAATAAATATTGCCCACCATGTTGACAGATTCAAGCAATTCCATGCAAGTTTGGTTTAACAAAACAAATGCATCAAACATTACAAATGTGGCAGAAGTAGTCTTGTCATTGACGCGTAATCTAAGGAAAAACCTACAATACAATTACGTATACCTCAATATTTGTTTAGTGCTTAATAAACTGTCATTATTGTATGAATAAATAAAAATAGAGAACTATTGGTGTTGGTAAATAAATAAAAGTAGAAAACATTTAAAATATGTATTAAGTACCTTGGGATGACATTTATGACGTGCTTGTTACATCTACCACAATAGTACATTCCAGAGTCTAGGGATACCTTATTGTGGCAACAACACACAATATAATACCAATTATCCTCATCAACAAAAGAATTGATAGTAGCTAGTATGACAAAACTCAAATCCTGCAAAAATACATCTAATAACAATTAGTAAAGAAACACGTTGTGAACAAAAAAAATATTTTCTTATTCTAAATTCAAAATCTTTCAAATACCTCTTTAGAATCATTCATGTCGTTTCTTTGGTAGGCTTGTTTCATTGATTGAATAGTAGCCCTTGGTGTAAACTCGAGGAATTCATCGTCTAAGGTCATCTTAGATTTATCTTGCAATTAGCTTAATCCCTTAACAGGAGTTTCTATTATGTCAGTCATCTTTGATTTAAACTTAACAGCCTCAGGAATGTCTAGGTTCAACATCAGTTGTGAAGTAAAGGTGCTGCTAATGTTTTTATTCCCTAAAGACAAATAAAATAGAACATCACAAACAACATTAATTGGTATAATTGAGATAGCAGCCGAATTTCATTGTTCTAAAATGTCATTACTGTTCCATGTCTTCAATTTGCAGAAGAGCACAACAACTATAACATTAGTTGCCTCTCCACTTGCAATAAATGAGTTTAACTCATTGACAAAAGCTCCAAACAAAGTGACTTTGAAACAATAATTGTGGAACAAAAAATAGATAAATAAAAAATTGTCACGTATTATCAAATGTTAGGAACGATGCTTGAAATATTATAAAAAAAATATATGTTTATCACAATGTTAGAATGCCTTATCCTTCATTATCAAGCTCCATGACTATAAGCTTGGACTTGACCCCATTTTTTACATATTCCCGTTTATTGCCTACACTAGCAAAGACTCCTATTATATCTAAAAAATATGGAATTAAATGCGTTAATTTTGTTGTAAGTCAAAAGATCAACCACAATTTGAATTTAAAGAAAAAAAAAACATAATATTGCTTAACCTAAAAATACTAACCAACCAAGTAATTGCAATCAAAATCGTCACGAAACAAATTAGTAGGGGTGAACTTAACTATGTTTTGTGGTACAACCACTTGAGCTTTATTTGCAACAGTTGTTTTCATATCGAAACTCAATTTATATGTATGTCTTGTTGTACGATACTCTCCTTTGTTTGAACGCACACCAAACTTTGATAGCACATACACCTCCCCTTCTTCCAGCTTAGACCAGAAGATATAGATCAGTTACTTGCGAATTGTCACGCCAATTCTATCTCCCTATGTAACCAAACAATTCTTGACTAGTATTTGGTAACAAAACATGAATAAAACGTGAAATAAAAGAAAAATAAAATTAGTTCAAGAATACAAACCTTGTTGTCCATAGGGACTAATTCTAAAGAGAACGTATATTTTTTCATTAACAAGATCCAACACGACCACATACAGACAACCTTTATCGATATACGCAAATTATCATGTTTGGGAGTTATTTGTAACACAAAGTCATATTTTGGAGCCATTTGTTCAAAGAAGGTGAAGGAATGATGTACTTTTTCTAATTAATTTTTGAAAAAGCTCATGGGTGTTCCATTTCAGTTTGGAATCATTATAAATAACATTTACACTACTTGAAAATAATGGTCTTGCAAAAAGGAAACTAATTAAAATAAAAAATACCAGTTATAAATTTCTGAAAATTAAAAAAGTTTAATATCTTAAATTAATTTATAATAATTATACTCACAAATTAATTTAAAAATTAAACTTAAAAATTATACACAAATATCTTCCCAAATTATACTTAAAATATAAAATATATGATATAATTATTTTGGCCTTTAAACTTATATTAAATTATTTTCATAAAAAAATCAGCTTTTAAAATTAAGTTTTGCCCTAAATAAATTATTTACAAAAATTAATTAACATTATTATAATTTAATTAGAAAAAGGTATAAAATTAATGACATATAGGATTTAGGAAGGAAAACAATTTTGTCCTAAATATATTTACCCACAATTTCATGACATATAGGATTCAAATTAATGTTATACAATATTGGGGTCTAGTACACTCTACCATAATTCACAAAAATTAATTGTCATGAAATTTATTTTTAGAAATAATTTAATTTGAATGCTAATTATAAATGCAGAGCAATATTTCATGGCAGTTTATATTAAAATAATGTTAATTAATATAATTTTGTTGAAAAACATATTGATAATCATAATAGAATTGAATTTAGATAGTATTTATGAAAATAATTTAATTGCAGTTTTACGAACCTTTATATATTTACGGAAATTTGGAATCATTATAAATAATATAAGATTTCTTTCTTAAATTATAACATTTACATTATCTACAAATCTTTCTTAAATTATCACATTTACACTACCTACTAATTATATAATTATGATTAATTTTAAAAAATTAATATCTTAAATTAAGTTATCATAATTATACTTACAAATTAATCTAAAAATTATACATAAATATATTCTCACATTATGCTTAAAATATGTAATAATAATTAATTTGGTCCTTGAAACTTATATTAAATTATTGTTATAAACAAAATCCCTTTTTAACATTAATTATTTCCCTAAATAAATTATTTACAAGATTTAATTAATATTATTATAATTTAATTAGAAAAAATATAGACAATCATAATAGAATTCAAATTGGATTTTATTTAGGATAGTAATTTAATAGTAGTTTAGTGGACCTTTATTTAGGACAGTAATTTTAAAAAAATTAACATCTAAAATTAATTTATAATAATTATACTTACAAATTAATATAAAAGTTATACTTAAAAATTTTACTCAAATATCAGATACTTGGAAATATTAGTCAATATACTTAAAGATTATGTGATTTCTATTTAGGCCAAAATTAGGGTGAATGTAAGTAAAAAATTATTGATTATGTATATAATTTTTTAAAAAATTAGAAATACTCGTAGTTATTAACCAATACTTAAGTTAAATGACCAAAAAAAAATTTAATTATAGTTAAGATAGCTATTTAAAAGGTAAGTATTTAATAGAATTTTCAAATTCAAAATTCAAATATAGTTATTTAAAACTCATTAATGCAATAATTATAATGATTATATTTATGGTCTGTAACCAAACCAAATATTTACGAAGCATCATATAACGACATGTGTTATCCGAACCTCTTTGTAAATGACACGTGTCATCCAAACCTTGAAAGTTACTCTTGATTTCTCAGGTGTAATCCAAACCTATTATATATATTTAAAATATATAATATTAATATATAATTATTATTATTTTGGCTCTTGAAACTTATATTAAATTATTTTCATAAAAAAGCTTGCTTTTAACATTAATTTTGGCCCTAAATAAATTATTTACAAAAATTAATTAACATTATTAAAATTTAATTAGAAAAGGTATAAAAGTAGTGACATATAGGATTTAGAAAGGAAAACAATTTTGTCCTAAATATATTCACTCCCAATTTCATGACATATAGGATTCAAATTAATGTTATACAATATTGGGGTTTGGTATGCTCCACCATAACTTATGGAAATTAATTGTCATGAAATTTATTTTTAGAAATAATTTAATTTGAATGCTAATTATAAATGCAAAGCAATATTTTATATATTGTTCATGGTATTTTATATTAAAACAATGTTAATTAATATAATTTTATTGAAAAATGTATTGATAATCATAATAGAATTGAATTTGGATAGTATTTATGGCAATAATTTAATTGCAGTTTTATGTACCTTTATATATTTACGGAAATTTGTAATCATTATAAATAATATAAGATTTATTTTTTAAATTATAACATTTACACTATCTACAAATAATGGTCTTGCAAAAAGGAAACAAACTAATATAAGATTTCTTTCTTAAATTATCACATTTACACTACTTACCAGTTACATGATTACGATTAATTTTTAAAAAATCAATATCTTAAATTAATTTATAATAATTATACTTACAAATTAATCTAAAAATTATACATAAATATCTTCTCACATTATACTTAAAATATATAATAATAATTAATTTGGTCCTTGAAACTTATATGAAATTATTGCTATAAATAAAATTCATATTTAGCATTAATTATTGCCCTAAATAAATTGTTTACAAAATTTAATTAAAATTATTATAATTTAATTAGAAAAAATATAGATAATCATAATAGAATTCAAATTTGATTTTATTTAGGATAATAATTTAATAGCAGTTTAGTGGACCTTTTATTTAGGACAATAATTTTTAAAAAATAATATCTTAAATTAATTTATAATAATTATACTTACAAATTAATGTAAAAGTTATACTTAAAAATTTTACACAAATATCAGATACTTGAAAATGTTAATCAATATACTTAAAAATTATTGTGATTTCTATTTAGGACAAAATTAGGGTGAATGTAAGTAAAAAATTATTGATTATGTATATAATTTGTTTAAAAGTCAAAAATACTTGTAGTTATTAACAAATAATTGAGTCAAATGACCAATAGAATTTTTAATTATAATTAAGGTAGCTATTTAAAAGGCAAGTATTTAATAGCATTTTCAAATTCAAAATTTAAATATAGCTATTTAAAACTCATTAATGCAATAATTATAATGAATATAATTATGGTCTATAACCGAACCAAATATTTACGAAGCATCATATAATGACACTTGTTATCCAAACCTCTCTTTAAATGACACGTGTTGTCCAAACATTGAAAACTAGTCTTGATTCGCCACGTGTAATCTGAACCTATGAACAGATTCTCAAATTTATTTATAACTAGTGTAATAACCTGTGCCATGCACGGGTCTTAAATTTATAATTTATAACTATTATATTATTATAATTATTTAATATATTTCTAAATTATTTTTTAATTTTATAAAAACATCTTCTTGTAAATATACATACATACATATATATATATATACATATATATATATATATATATGTATGTATATAATTATGTGAATTAATAAAAATTTAAATAATTTCATATTCACAGACATCTCACATTATTTTAATTTATAAAAATGTGTGTTTTAAAAAATATTATCTTTATCAATATATTCTCATTTGTATATATAACTTCGATTTATACAAAATTTAAATAAGAGATATTAAAAAAACATTTTAAAATAAACTTTGTAATTATTAGGTTTTTCTTTAAAAATGAATTTAACAAGCATTCAATGTCAGTGTAAAATGTTTGCATTGTTAATTATTATTATTATTATATATTAATTTTAGTCATCCAATTAGAATTTTTTTTATGACAATGAATATTTGTTTTGTTATGTTTTGTCCTACATCAAAGCTATTCCTTTAAATTAAAGAACACTAATACTTAATTTCAAAGAAATATAATGTGCCATTGTCCTGATAATGATTTTTGAAATATTTTGAAGCAATCATTCCTGTCTTTATTTATTATGGGATACCAAATGTGAGGTATTACTTATATTGCTTTAGATCTTAAATGTTAAATTTTGTTTGAATTTTTTTTATAAATATGTATGAATATAGAGTAGACGTATATATATTCATATATATTAATCTTATCTTAATACTTATACGAATAAAAAATTGCATGTAATTATATTTTGTAATAATTGATTTATCATTTAAATCTCAATTTCTATTGGATAACAAAAATAAGAGAGAAAGATAACATCGATCAAATGAAAGACCAATTAATTTTGTAAGTACTTGAATAAATTATTGATGTTTAAGTATATGTTTTACTTTTTTTTTTAATTCATATGTATAGTAATTATTTATTACGGATATCATTCTAAAATTTTAAACTAATAGAAAAATTTGATAGCATTATGTAATATCTTGTTCCAAACATAATATTCATGATATACAAATTATTGTTTTATTAAAGTATTCTTTTATTAATCATTGAAAAGATAATAAAATGAAAATTACATATAGAGGAAAAAAATTAGTATGGTAATGGTATTTATATATAATGAATCAAATTGATTTTTAGCATAAATTTGAATATATTGAGTACAAAATTATAAGTATAGATTGTCTACAATTTAATGTAATTAATATCATGTAAAAATGTTATTTTTTAATAATATAAAAATGTTATTTATATTTTACACTTTCAAGAAAAGTTATATATATCATAATACACTATGTAGTTATATGTTGAAATAAATTAGTTTCAATTTGATATAATTTTTGTCCTATATAATTTAAAATAAATTTAAATTTGATTTAAATTAATTTAAAAATTTATATTTTTCACAACTTATTTGTTATTTTTTGGGTAGAGATCATATATATTTTTCACTGGAGACAATCTTCCTCGAACTGGATAAGACTACCATGAGTGATTTTTTTTGTAAAATAACTTATTTGTTATTTTCAATATATTAATTTATTTTTTTACTTTATTTATATTAGATTTATAATTTGAGTGTGATGTTTTTACTATAAAATAATGTAATAGAATTTAATTTTATTTAAACCAAAAATATTATTTATTACTTAACTTTTATTAATTTGTTGTTACAAATTAAAATGATAAAAATTAATTAAAAACAATATTTTTGGATGGAAAAAATTTATTATGATGATAATAAGTGACATATAGGATTTTAATAAATAGAAAATTTCTTTAAATATTTTCAAATTTAAAAATAAAATAAAATAATAAAGAGACTATCATATAAAAATTATTAATAAATTTAGCAATACATATTTCTTTGCCATATGATATGTGAGATATTAGAGGGAGGGTGTAAGGTTGTTTTTGCTTCCCTATAAGATTCTTTTCTTTTTTTAAAAAAAGCTTTGTAAAACTCCTTTGTTAAGTTTTTTAGTCTGATCCATCTTAATAATTGACATAGTAAAATCTTTAAAATAATGTTAGCAACTTAAGTTGCAAAGTAATTCAAATACCAAATATTATATTTTTAAAAAATATTTAATGAAAATAAAAAAATAGAATATTAACTTAATTAAATAAGGAAGATAAAAAAGTTGAAACTATCAAACAAAAAATAAATGAATTCAATAATAATAAAAGAAATATGCAATAAAAATGAAGCAAATAAAATTTTAAAAAAAAAAGCTCTAAAGCTTGAAGATTACACAAATAGATAATCCTGAACAATAATGTTTACAGTGGAGTCAAAATTTAATGACACGTTACAATAGAAGAAGGAGTTCTTACAAAGTTAGATGTTCACTTAATTACCTTAATTAATTCATCTCACAATATATATCTCATAATTATCATGATTAATAGAATTATGCATTTGAACATATAAAAATAGTATTTTTTAGCAATATTTAAAAATTATGTTTCATAAAAAATAAATTATATATGAAAACTACATATAATTATTACAATTATATATATTTAATAAGTACATTAACTAATTTAATTACTTCAACAAAAATTCTAACAAAGTTAATAATACATTAAATAAAAAATTAAATTATATATAATATGTATCATGTATCTCTCATCTTATAATATATGTCAAGAATTTTCACATTAAATTATATCAAATTAACATAATTTTTCTTAATTTATTCAAATAAGGGAGAATTCTAATTTATATCCAAATGTACAAGTTTCTTCAATTGATATTAAATACAATTAAATATTTATAAATTAACTAATTTAATTATAATTATGGGCAATTACCTTAATTATATATATTTATTAGTTACATTAATTACTTTAATTATACATTTTAAATAATATATTTAACTTAAATTAAAATAATATTACAATCTTTATATATATATGTGTGTGTGTGTGTGTGTGTGTGTGTGTGTGTATATAGGCTATAATTATGTTATTTTATTCAAATTAGAATATATACCGATTGTAATTACCTTAATTATTAGAACTATTCAAATAGACTTGGATGTTAATTTCATTTGAGTTTGAAGCAACAATGAATTTATTTCCATTTAAAATGTTATTTATAACAAAATGTCAACAGAAAATTTTGCTTCATTACTATTTTAATAAATGAACAGTGCATATTTAGGTCAAAGTAATCGTTAATTATAAATTAATCGTCTATTTTAAATTTTGGTCTATTAAAATACTATTAAATTATTTCAAATTGATGTGTAATGAATAAATAAATACATAAATAGTGTGATAATAAATGAACAATTTAATATGAAAAACAAATAAATAAAAATTCTATATTTAGGACAAAATTAATGATCCTTTCTAAATTAATTGTCCTTTTAAAATTTAAAATTATATTAATATTGACTAATTCAATTTTATAATTTAAAATAATCTAATTATCTTTTTTTAAAATAATTTTCATTACCCTAATGAGAGTACATATTGATTATAATTACCTTTATTAATTCATGTCACAATATATATCAATCATAATTATCATGATTAACAAAATTATGCATTTTAACATATAAAAATAGTATATTTTCGAAATTTTAATAATTATATTTCATAAAAAATAAATTATATAACAATTACATGCTATTATCTTAATTACATAAATTTAATAATTACTTTAATTGTATTGATAGAAATTTTGAGCAAATTTAATAATACATTAAATAATAAAATTAAAATATATAATATGTGTCATATGACTCTAATCGTAGTATACATGTCATGAATTTTTACATTAAATCAATCACATTGACATTTTTTTCTTAATTGATTATTCAAATAAAGAAAAATTTTACTTTTTATTCAAATGTTTAAGTTTCTTCAATCAATATTAAATATAAATATAATTTAATATTTATAAATTAACTAATTTAATTATAATTATGGGCCATTACCTAATTATACATATTTATTAATTACATTATTTACTTTAATTATATATTATTAATAATATATCTACCTTAATTTAAAGTACTATTACTATCTATATTAAAAATATATATGTGATAATAGTGTTAACTTATTCAAATTAGAATATATACCGATTGTAATTATCTAAATTAGAAGTTAATTTTGTGTGGATTTAAAGCAAAAGTTAATTTATTTCCTTTTAAAATGTTATTTACAACAAAAAGTCAACAGAAAAATGTGTTTCATTTCTATTTAAATAAATGAACATTGCATATTTAGGTCAAATTAATCATCAATTTTAAATTAATCGTCCATTTTAAACTTTGGTCCATTAAAATGCTTTTAAATTATTTGGAAATGACACGTTAATAAATAAATAAATAGCTCAATAATAAATAGACAATTTAATATGAAAATAATTTAAATAAAAATTTCATATTTAAGTCAAAATGAATGGTCCTTTTAAATTAATAATTTTAAATTTGTAATAGTCAATTTAATTAAGTAATTTAAATAATATAACTACCATTGTTTAAAATAATTTTCCTTACCTTAATTAAAATATATACTTATCATAATTACCTTAATTAATATCACAATATATTCAGTCATAATTACCATAATTAATTGAATGGTGTATTTTAACTGTCGCAACCGGGGTCACGATAATACGGCAAAAATGACATTAAAAACAGAGAAGCCGCCACCATAGTTTATTAAGGGAAAACATATGGAAAAACCCTTAGAAAAATGCGGTCTGTGAAACCAAATATAGGTTCGGGAGTCAGTTACGTGTAGGAAAGGTGTTAGCACCCTACGACATCCGTCGTGAAGACAGTTACCCCTAATTAAATGTGAAAAATGGATAGCTTCTAAAATATTTATTTTACCCCTTAAAGAAAAGAAAATATGTTTACAAATGTTATTATTTTTATCAAAAGAATTTTAATTAAGAAAATAATATTTTATTTTTGGAAAGACATTAAATTTTTATTTTTGAGATCGACAGGAGTGGGCCCCTGCTCCTACGTATCCTCAGGTGCAATGAGGAATCAGACTCATGTAGTTCTTTGAGTAGAAAATCATTTCGTGGGTTGATTCTTTTTTTTTTTAGCTTATATTTTTTGTTTTTTTTTATTATTATATAAAGATTATTAGGATATTAAATCTTAACTATTATAGGGTATTGTCCACAACGATAGGTGGCCTAACAGATGCAGAATACTCTTGTAAAACAAAGTCGTAAAATATTTCGTGATATTCAAGTGAGTCATAGACTCAACATGATAAATTACTAAGTCTATATTTTTTAGTTTTATTAAAAAGACTTATCAATTAACAAATTATTATTTTTAGATATAATTTTGTGATATTCAAGTGAGTCCTAGACTCAACATGATAAATTATAAATGTACACTTTTTATTTTTAAATTAGAGGAATTTTATTAAATTCTCAATTAACAATTTTATTGAACAATCTTATATTAAAAAAACGAATGATTGTAGGTAAAATAAAACTTATTTATTTTCTATTCTTTTATATTTTTTAATATGTAAAAGCAATTAAAGGGATTTTGTTTATGTCAATGACTAAAACAAATTTTATTAAGGAAATAAAATAAATATTAAATAGATTCAGTATTTTTTTTAAAAAAAATGCTGATGTCGCAACCCATTAACATTTATACCTTTACTATTGTTATATATATCAAGTTAAAAGCTTACAAAGATAAAAAGACAAAAATGAGATTCATTTCCTTATTATGTTATTTATTTATTTACAGATTTATGGGTTCATCCCAATTTTACTTACAGGGCCATCAACTTACAAACAGAGTAATTTCCAATTTTTTTAAACCAGGCCCATGCAAAATGGAAAAGACAGACCAATTAGTTTTTTGCAGAAACAAGAGCGACACTAACGTCTCCAAGCCTTGAGCTGTCTCGCCCGCAGATCTACAACAGCTTCACAACCTCAATCTACGAACAGCCAAAATGAGATAACGGTGAAGAAAACCTGCAAACTACCACTTAAACGATGATGGTGGAGGAAGCTTGCGGTGAAGCGACACCATTGGGGTGTAGGTGCGCGAAGCATTGTGAGGTGGTAGGTAACGATGTGGCGGTTGGTGGTCTGCGCTTTTAGGGCGCGGTGGTTGTTGGCGTAAGCGTGATTGGAATTGTTCTCGCTTCTAGAGTATAACAATGCGATTTAGCGTTGCGGTAGCGCAAAATGAATGCTATTCATTTGATTATTGTTTTCTTAATTTTTATTATCACTATTCATACCGTTTCCAAAGCTAAACGTAATTGCGTGTGAGGGTTTTTTGTGAAATGTGATTGTGTGATGCAAATATGATTCGAAATCTTAAATTTGGCTACATGTGTTAATATGGCAGGAAGAAAAGTTAGCATAGTAAGAAACAGAGCACAAGAATTCAAATAACAAAGAGCAATATATGGCTATCAGAATGAATATTCAAAGAGTAATTCCAATATGCCAAAGCAGAGCAGGATTCAAGTAAGGCAATAAGATAGCATCACATTGGCAGATAAAAAGGCATAAGGTAGAAGAAGAGGAGCACCTCCAAAGCTTCACGATGAACTTCAGTCATCAGTCCAACAGAGTAACAGTACTCATTTCTTCTCTCTTCACTCCCAATTTCGTAGCGTAACATTACTTCTTTCTTCTTCTTCAGTTTAGCAGCCTCCCTGTCTCCCTCTTTTCTTTTTGTTTCCATTTTTTTTGCTTTCTTTTTTTCTTTTTCTGTTCCCCTTTTTTTTTTCTCTCTCCCCTATATCTCTATTTATAAGCCAATATCCAATACAAATCCTAACGGCTTTTTTTTCAACTCTTTATTTTCTTTTCTCTATTTATGACCCCATTTTTAATATGAGTTTTGTAACCGCTTTATTATTAATATTCTTTCCTAACTCTTCTCTTTCTTTGTTATTATTATTCTTTATTTTGTATTTATTTTCTATAATGATGATGAACTCTTAAAGTATCATTATGAATGAATATGTATGGACATGGTTTTAAAACTTTTAATCCAACAAGAAATTTGATATATTTTTAGTCAGTTACCAGGACACTTCTAGCCTAACAAGAATAAAAGATAAACATATTTAACCCAATTATTATTATTATTATTATTATTATTTATTTACTTATTTCTTTATTTATTCAAAACTACAAATTACCCGGATAAAATTGGGTGTTCACATTAACATATAAAAAAGTATGTTTTTAGCAATATTTAATAAGTATATTTCATAAAAAATAAATTATATATAATAATTACATTTAATTATCTTAATTATATATATTTACTAATTACATTAATTACATCAATAAAAATTTCCAACAAATTTAAGAATGCATTATATGTGTGTGTGTGTCATGTGCCTCTCATTTTATTACATGTCATGAATTTTAACGTTAAATCAAAATCATTTCAAAATTAGTTTTTTGTCAATTTATTATCCAAATAAAAGGGATTTCTACTTTTGTAATCAAATGTTTAAGTTTCTTCAATCAATATTAAATATCATAAAATATTTATAAATTAGGTGATTTCTAATTATAGATAATTACCTTAATTATATATATTTATTAATTACATAATTACTTTAATTATACATTTTAACGCAATATATTTATCTTAATTTAGAATAATCTTACTTTCCTTTTTAAAAAAAAAATATGTCACAATTATCTTAATTAATTCAAATTAGAATATATATTGATTAAAGTTAACTTAATTATTATAATTATTTAAATGGACAAGGATGTTAATTTCTGTGAATTTGAAGGAATAATTAATTATTTATACTTAAAATTCTATTTATAAAGAAAAGTAAAAAAAAATTGTTCTATTTCCATAAAAATAAATAAATATTGCATATTTCTTTTGGTGATTCGAATATGCGTCCTTTTTTCATTTCTTCTTTTCTTGGTCACCTTTTATTCTCTAACTTTGTTTGAATTTCAAAATAAAAAAATTATGTACTGATAATTCTTGTAATTGTGTATAAGGGTGATTTTGAATGTGTAATTAGAATATACAACAAAGATTAATTTCCTAATTTTACGTGTCATAATTGCCCATAAATTATTTTGTGTGCAAATAATTGCGTGTCATAATTGTCTATAAATTGATTTGTGTGAAAATAAATGTGAGACTGACATATAAGCAAAAAATAGATGAAAACGTTATGGTGTTGCCAAGTGAGATAAGATTTTATGTGAAATTGCTTTATAGATTGACACATGAAACTTTCCTTTTTAATATGGATATAATTTAAATGGACATTCAATTATATAAATTATATATAACAATTACATGTAATGATTTTAATTTTAATTATATATATATTTAATAATACATTAACACTGAATCCAATGACCCCCAATTGATGACGTTTAGTTTATTAAGTAAAATCATATAGAAATGATCATATTTGCTTTAAAGCCTAGTTTAAAATATCCTCTTCATTCATACTCTTAAAATATATAATAATAATTATATACAAATATCTTCCCAAATTATACTTAAAATATATAATAATAATTATTTTGGCCCTTGAAACTTATATTAAATTATTGTCATATTTAATAGAATGTAAGTAAAAAAACTATTAAGTAAAAATTATTTATTGAATGTAAGTAAAAAATTATTGATTAAGTATATAATTTTTTAAAAATAAAAAATACTCATTAATTTATCCTTGATTTTGGAAATAATTAAGGAAGCTATATACATTATTCTCGTTAGTTATTAACAAATAATTAAGTCAAATGACTAATAGAATTTTTAATTAATTATAATTAAGGTAGTTATTTAAAAGGTCGATATTTAATAGAATTTTCAAATTCAAATATAGCTATTTAAAACTCATTAATGTAATAATTATAATTTGTAACCGAACTAAATATTTACAAAGCACCATATAACGACACATGTCATCCAAACCTCTCTGTAAATGATACGTGTTATCCAAACCTTGAAAGTTACTATTGATTTGCCACGTGTATTCCAAACCTGTGAATGGATTCTCAAATTTATTTATAATGATTTTAAAACAATCATTTGTGTATTTATTTTATGGTATCAAGTATGAGGTACTATTTAAAATTTTTTTTTATCTTAATTACATTGTATCCGAAAGTTTTTTATAAATATGTATGTATATAAAGTAGACACGCACACACATACACATATATTAATCTTATTTAAATATTGATATGAATTAAAAATTATTTGTAGTTATATTTTGTAATAATTGATTTATCATTTAAATCACAATTTTTATAAGATAATAAAAATAAGAGAAAAAGACAACATCAATCATAATCACTTAAATAAATTATTAATGTCTAAGTATATGTTTTATTGTTTTTTTGATTTATATTTATAGTAATTATTTATTATGGATATCATTTTAAAAATTTTAAACAAACTAAAAGATTTGATATCAGTATGTAATACCTTGTTCCGAACATAATCTTCAATAATATACAAATTATTGTTTTATATTAACATTCTTTTTATTAATTATTAAAAATATAATAAAATAAAAATTATTTTTTAGAAAAAATGAATATGGTAATGGTATGAGAATTGAACAACAAAATTTGTATAATAGATGATACATTATTATTAATATCATTATTATTATATTAGATTGTTTTATTTAATTTGATTAAATACACAATTAACTATAATATAATGGATGATTTATCTATGTTTTTATTTGTTTTTGAATTTTATAACTAATTACTTTTTGATTAAGCATTACAACTAATTTGATTTTGATATTTTATATATGAATCAAATTGATTTTTAGCATGAATTTTAATATATTGAGTACAAAATTATGAGCATGCATCATCTAAAACTTAATGTAATTAATACAATGTAAAAATGTTATTTTTTTAATAATGTAAAAATGTTATTTATATCTTACACTTTGAGAAAAAGTGGTATATATAATAATACACTATCCAGTTATACGCTGAAATGAATTATTTTTAATTTGATGCAATTTTTTCACTTGAATGAATTAAAATAAATTTAAATTTGATTTAAACTAATAAAATTAATTTAAAAAATTATATATTTTCAAACCTTATTTGTAATTTTTTGAGTAGAAACTACAAATGTTTTTCACTAGAGGTAGACATGCTCAAGTAATGTAGGATCATTTTTGGTGACAATTATTATAAAATAACTTATTTTTTATTTTCAATTTATTAATTGATTTTTTTCTTTTTTATGTAATATTTATAATTTGAGTGATTTTTTGACTATAAATTAATATAATTAGAATTTAATTTGATTTAAACCAAAATATTATTTATCACTTAACATTAATTAATTTGTTGTCATAAATTAAAATGATAAAAATAATTAAAAACACAAATAATTTTGAATGAAAAATAATTACTGTGATGATAATAAGTGACGTAAGATTTAATAAATAGAAAAAATATTTAGATGTCTTCAAATTTTAACAAAAAAACTGAAACTATAAAGAGACTATTGTATAAAAATGATTAATACATTTAGTACTACATATTTCTTTAACATATGATATGTGGGAAAATAGAAAATATTAGTTATAAAATTAGTTTATACAAAATGGTGTATATATATGTGTGTGTGTATAGAGAGAGATATAGTAAGGCTAATTTTTTTCATCATAAGATTCTTTTTTTATTATTATTATTTTGTGAAACCCCCTTGCGTAAGTCTTTTACTCCATCTTAATAGTTGAAATTGTAAAAACTATAAAATAATGTTAGCATACAAAATAATTCAAATACTAAATATTATAATTTTTTAAAAACATTCAAAGAAAATAAAAAAGATAGAAGATTACCCTAGAAAAAGAAGATAAAAAAAATTAAAAAGATGAAATTAAAAAAATTAAAACAATAATAAGATAAATACCTCCTAGAAAATAAAAGAATATAAAATTAAAATTATAAAAAAAGGATTAAACCTTATTTTTATAACCACCAAGCACGTGGATTAACTAGCACGAGATTGTTTCAGCTTAATCAATAGTTTCAAATTTGAGCTCAGGGCACGTAGTTGCGTTGAATATTTGAAAGAAGAATTGTGTTGCCTATAGTAGTCTTACCCAACTCGAGCATAATTGTCCATTGTAGAGAATATTTGTGATATGTGTAAAAAAAAAAAAAACTTATTTTTATAATAGGAATATTCTTTTTTCTTCTTATGTGAAATCTTTCTTTTAATCATTTTATATATTTTAATAGTTGAATCATGTAGAAATAATAAAATAATATCAACATGCAAATGTTAAATGTCAAATATTAAGAAAAATATAAAATTGTATTCCAAAATAACGAAGAAAAAAGTAGAAACTTACCTTAAAGAAAAAAGATAAAAAAGAGATGAAACTATAAAATTAAAAAAATAAATGAATTCAATAATGATAAAATAAATATACAATAAAAAGGTGAAGCAAATAATTTGGAAAAAAAAAAAAAAACTCTAAAGTTTAGAAGATTACACAAGTGAATGATCCAAAAATAGTGACATTTATAATGAAGTCTAAAATAGAAGACATATTACAATAGAGGAAGGAGGTCTCATAAGGTCTAACTTTCACTCAATAAATTATTTATAATAATAATTAAATATTTTAAAAAATGAATGATTGAATGTTCAAACCATGAACATTACTACCAGTGAGCATATAGATAAAGTAGTGTGAGGTTGTTTTAGCTTAACTCTCTAGTTCGAGTTTTGTATATGCAGTTGCGTAATGTTATCAATTAATCTAGATCACAATATATATTAGTCCCAATTACTTTAAATTAAATATTGTAAAAAAAGGAATGATTTAGTGTTCAAATCATGAATATTACTAATTACCTTAATTTGAATACGTTATAACTTTGAATCAGAATATATATATATATAGGGGCATATCTAGTGAGAGGGTTGTATTTATATGAGAATGAGATGAGTAAATATGGGCCATACAATTATACATAGATGGTCATGATTTAATGTTATGTAACCACTTAAAAAATCATGTGAATTTTTAAAAAACTCACATGACTATAAATGTTTTAATCTTGACATTCATAACAAAATCTAATAGTCAATATTCATTCCTCTCACTCTCATATAAAAAAGCCCTCTCACTAGATAGGTTCCCTGTGTATGTATGTATGTATGTATAGTATGTATATATATATATATATATATATCAATGCTATCAATTAATTTGTATCTAAATATATATTGGTCATAATTACGTTAACTACGTATTTTTACTGATTAAAATAATAAAAAATTCAATTGTATTTCAATAGAAAAATAATGAATAAGGTGTTGTCATTGTTTATTGTAAAATCCATTATTATTCATAACATTAGCATTTAAGGCAACATAATAATTTATCATTACAATGCATATTTACTGTATATATTGTAAAATAATAATAATAAATATAAAACATTACCGTAAATTTTACCATTATTCATTACATTAGTATTTAAAGTAACATATCAATTTATTATCATTATAATACATATTTACTGTAAATTATTATAAAATCATGATAATAAACAAAAATCACCACACTCATAAAAACAATTCCATAATTATAAAAATAATTCCATTAAATTTAATAAATTGATTAATGATTTTATTGATTAATTTAATCAGAATATATACTTGTGATAATCAATTAATTACTATAATTAATATAATTATGTGTTTTTATGAATAAAAAATAAAATAAAATAACTTGGTAAAATTTCAAGCTTTTAGTAAGAAAAGAATTAGTATGTTGTTATCATGTGACATCTACTTATGTGACAAAATATTCTTTTATAATCACATAAAAATTATTGAAATTGAAGTAAAATTGAATTTGTGATAATTAAATATATATTATTTAAAAATATATTAAATGCTATGCTACATATATATATATATATATATATATATATTATATTTCATAAGATAAAAAAATTAAAAATAATAGATTCAATTATAAATATCAAATAAATGTTAAAGTAATACATTTTGTCTTTTGAGAGATGCTTAAATTACACTTCCATGTCTTCTTATTTTAAAATGTTTATTCCTATCCCTTGAAAGATAAATATGAATTACACTTGAGCTAATTTTAATATAAAGAACTTCTTAACAGTGGTGAACAATTATAAGTGTCATCTAATGATATTTTATCTTTTTTTACAACTAATAATTAATTTTGAACATCTAATTATTTATTTTAGCATTTCAAAGGGTATTCTTTTTTTAGTAGAAACTACATGTATCCTCCATAGGAGGCAATCCTGTTCGAGTTGAGTAGGATAATTATTAGCAACAAAGTTCTTCCTTCGAGTAATTAACATAGCTGCATACCAAGAACTCGAGACCACTGATTAAGTTGGAACTACCCTACACTAGTTGATCCACAAGCTTAGTAGTAGCATTTCAAAAGGCATGGTGAAATTTAAAACGACTCTATTATATATTAACTTTGAAAATGTACCCAAACTCTTTATTTCATTAATGTCACAAAAATTGATACTAAATATTTAAATTTACCTATTAATCATATTGAGCATCACAGCCAAAGCAAAAAGCATCTAAAAAATTCATCTATATTAAATAGACTCAAATGTAATGTATATTTATCTTTTAAGAAAGAAGAGAGTATTTTTTTTATTAATTTTTTTTTATTCATAGAGTGTATGTTTTAAAATAAGAGAGAAAAAGTATTTTTTAAACATCATTAGACAAACAAAAAACAAAACAAAAAAGGAATGTAGTTTGCTATAAACATTATATTAAGTAAAATAAAAAAATATACATCAGTTAATACTTCAAAGTCTTACATCAAGATGTCAATAAAGCATATGTGACAAATCAATTGCTATAAAGCATATGTGACAAATTAATTGCTATAAATTACTTATAACTTTTTTTTTTGTGTACAAAAATTACTTATTACTTGTCACGTCTTTTTGGTTTGTCATATGCTGGTATGGAGTGTTTTTTTTTCACTAGTAATTAATAAGATCGTTTTATTATTATTTTGAAGAGTAAAAGCGTTTTTATATTACATGTTTGATGTTACAATTTAGCAAACCGGCGATGGCGACGAAAGAGACGGAGCAGAAGTTAGAAGGTGAAGCAATCTAAAGCTTCACCTACCGTCGGATAATAGTTCATGTGATCGTCCTGCGCACCAAACTGTAAAAACTACCTAGGTTACATCTCACTATTCTAGGCTACTAATGAGGGTCCAGTTATCTGAGCATCACGCGCAGAGCAGCGTGTTATCAAAACAGCCCACTCTCCTCGTGCTCGTACACCACACGTGTCTACACAGCAATGGGTCAACGGTTTTACATGCTGTGACAGCTTTGATCCACTCCACTGCACGAATTTGTACTTGGTAAGCGTGGTTCCAAATTTTACCCGACACAAACCTCTGCTTTCTGCATGCTCCGTGTTCATCTGCAGCATATGTTTGTATCACAGTTACAAAAAGTATTTTTTACGAATTTTAATAAAAAAATGAAAAAAAAATATTATTTTAAAAATAAAACTACTTTTAAAATCTTCAAACTTTAATTCCAACTAGAGGTGTTTATAAACTGATTTAATTTAATGAAAATCGAAAAAATCGATCCAAAAAATTGAGAATCGAATAAATCAAAAATTAAAAAAATTGAAATTTTTTATTGGATTAAATTGAATTTTGAATTTAATTTTGAAAATCGATATAATTCAATTCAAACCAAACTTATACATGCATATATATTTTTATTTGTAATTTTCTAATATCACTCATGTTTATGTTTTTATTTTTTATATATTTGTAAAATTATCACATAAATTATACTTGTTTATAAAAAATATTTTTATTTAAAGATAGTTTTTTAGTAACTATATGAGTAAAGATACATAAACATAGGCATCAAGTTGTGTAAATTTATTTTTAATAATATATATTTGAAGAGTTATATTAGTATTAGTTATATAATGACTCATTAATGAAATATTTGATATTTTAAATTATTTTTTAATATATTTATTATATATCATATTATTTATTTAATACTTTTTAAAAAAAAATAGTACAATTAAAACCAAAAACTGATCCAATCCAAACTGTTTTAAATTGGATCGGATCGGATTGGATTTAAATTTTAAACTAAACCAATTGGATAATGAATTAACAAATCCGAAGTGATTAGATCAGATGTTTTTTCTCTTCAAAACTGATCCATTCCAATCCGCAAACACCCCTAATTCAAACATATACTATATCTTGCTTCTACAAGGTATCACACTTTTTTTTTAATTTTAAAAAGTGATATTTCTTAATTATATAGCTTAATTTATTTGTGTGCAAAATAAGCTTAATTTTCTAGCGCATGTGATTCTAGTGTTATTGTTAATAATTAATAATAATTCTTAAAATAAATAGCTTATTTTTATGTATTGATTAATAGTTTCTTTTTTATTTTAAAATTTAAAATTTATTTTAATAAAAATATTGATCTTTGTCGGATTTAGACTTTTTATATTATTTTTTATGTTTCATGTTGCGGTATAAAAAATACAAAATAAAAATATTTGAGTACGTAATATATCTTATTATAAAAAAATCCCAATCCTTTGTTGATCTTTATATCCAAATCAGTTCAGCGGAGGAAAACGAAGTTTTTACGTCGTCAAATTTTTAATGTTTTTTCGAGTGTTAAGAGAGAGTGCAGGGCGTAATAGAGTGATTTGCCGACACGGATCCGTAACATGCGATTAAAAAAGCAAGGTTTAAGTAACTGAGAAGTCACTTTTTACTTTTCTAGAGAGGAGTGGGTCAAGAAATCACGGGTCTACTGTCTCAATCTTCATGTGAGTGGTTAGCAACTAATCTGCATCAGAGCCATGTGAAGTGACTCAAGACTTGACCGGTAAATGGAAAAAAAATTTCTTCCACTTTTTTAACTTGAATTGCTTTCAATAGGGCTAGAATAACATTGCATAACAATAAATTTTATAGAAATTGATGTCGTAACAATAATATAAAAATATAATACTACTTGTTTAAAAGAACTCAACAAAGTAACAAGAACAGAAAAAGAAACAGCAGAGTATGTTATTATAAATGCGGGACATGAATCCATGTGATGGGACAAGAGAGAAATGCCACTTTTTCAGTATCCGCACGCATACGGAAAAGTACTACGGCGTTCCCGGAGAAACTCCGGCCCGGCCGTGCACTAACTTTCGTTTGCTTTTGTACGGCCACAACGCAGAAGTATTTTGTTTATATAGAAATGATAGTAAAACAGGCACATTTGTTTTACTATCATTTCTACATATTAAATTAAAGTATTCCTATGAGTGTGTTAACTCAATTTATTTTCCTTATAAATGCGTATCCGTAATTTAAGTTTGCAAACTTTAACATTATCATAGAGAGAATTTGAAAATATTAGGAAACAATTCTGACATGGAAATATTAGGGGGAAAATTGAGCTAATTTTTGGATATGTTTTAAATAGCATCATCCTAGAAAACCTTGTAAATTTCATAATTTTAATAAATTTTGAACTATGACAAAATTGTACTAAAAGTTGTTGAAAATATTTTGAAGATGTTTTTGATATTTATGCATGCAACATTTTTCTCTGATGCATATTAATTATACTAATATATGGCCTGGGAAAATTCCAGTCTCTTGGCTTATAGTTCCTTTGGTCTTAACCTTGATGATTATTCATGATACTATTTTTTTTTTTGGTGTACATGAATTCATGGTACCTTTTTGAATTCAAAGATACATACAATAAATAAGCTATTATTTTTAACATATGTTTTAGTTAGAATAATTCTTATTATTATTTTTAGTTAGATTGCAATAGTTTCTCTCTCTGGAAACACTCCAGGTATATCTAGTATCACAACAAAAGGCTCATTCCAAGGGGAAGTTGCATCAAGAATTAAGGATCTGGTGGATTTCTAACTTCCAAGTAATGATATTTTTATTTTTTAGTGAACTGCACCATCAGAAGGTCTCACGATTGGGAGATAAAAAACCCAGGCCTGACATACAATATGCCTCCCAACATGCAAATCCTATACAAGGTAACATTGATATCTCACTAACAGTTTTAGTGTATCAAGCAATTATTAATATGTTATGTTTTATTGCAATGATTATTTTTCAAATATAATTAATTTATTTGGATACAAAAAATTTAGGAAAAAAGGATGGCGCCACAGTCCAAAACAAGAAAAACCTATGGGCTCAAAGAAATATAAAAAGTACATTATTAATATTTAATGAAAGGAATTATTTATGATATATAGTAATTAAAAAATAAAAATTCTAAAACTATATTTTATTGTATGTAAAATCACAATTTATTAATAAGATAATTTTATATAAAAATTAAATTATTAATATTAAAAATATTTTAGTATAATATTAATCAGTTAATTGAATTATTAAACATATTTTTATATTAATATATTAAATTAATTGTGCTTAAAAAATATACATTACAATATACACTTAAATAAAGTATTTACTCATTATTGTTATCTAAGAATATGTTTTATTAATTTTTTTAATATTTATTGTAATTATTTACTATGGATATCATTAAAAAAATTAAACTAATTGAAAGTTTTGATTGTATTGCATAATATCTTGCTCTAAACAACTATCAAAAATATGTAAATTATTAATTTATTAAATTATTTTCTTATTAATTACCAAAAAATTATAAAATAAAAATTATTATTAGAGAAAAAAATGAATATATCAGTGATAAATAATGAGATTTGAACAATAAAATATTTATAATGGACAATCAATTATTGTTATTATATTATTATTATTATTATTATATAATTTGAATTTTACTAAATATACAATTGATTTTAATATAATGGGTGACTTATTTATGATTTATTTGCTTTCAATTTTATAATTTATTAGTATTTTTAAGCATTATAATTTAATTTTGATATTTTAAATATGAATCAATTTGATTTTTAATATGAATTTGAATGTATTAAGTACAAAATTATATAAATATACATCATCTATAATTTAATGTAATTAATAACATGTAAAAAGATTTTACACACACACACACACACACACACATATATATGTATGTATGTATCTATGTATACATGTATGTAATACACGATTAAATTATATGTTTAAATGAATTAGATCAAATTTAATGTTAATTTTGTATGTATAATTTAAGTTAATTTAAATTTTATTGTGATTAAAATTAACAAATATTGATTTTTTTAATGTATTTTTCAACATTTATTTGTTGTTATAAATTTATTAATTGAATTTTTTTTACTTTATTTATAGGAGATTTATAATTTGAGTGTGATGTTTGGAGTATAAATTAAAATGGTTAAAAAAATTAGAATTTAATTTGATCTAAATCAAAATATTATTTATTATTTATCATTTACTAATGGGTATGCATTGTTAGCGTAAAAGTTTTTACACTATTAACCAATTAGAAATTATTTTTGGTATGACTTTAACTTTGTTATTATCAAAGTTAATAAATTTATCATACATTGTCGTTTGTAATTAGATGAAAAACAATGTAATTTTTTTTACACTATTAGTGCATATCCTGTCTTTTCATAGTTAAATATTTATGGATGAAAAATAATTATTGTGATGACAATAAGTAATATAAGATTAAAATAGAAAAAAATTATATGTTTTAAGTTTTAAATAGAAAATGTTGAAATTATAAAGAGATTATCACATAAAAATGGTTAAGACAATTATCAATACATGTTTATCGAACATATGAGTCTTTGTGATATATGAAAAATTAGAAATAGACTTAATTGTACTTTTGGTCTCTCAAGTATCGTAATTGTGTGATTTTAGTCCTAATTGTACAAATTGAGTCATTTAGGTATCACAATTGTGCAATCTTGATTCCTCCATCAGTTTTATGTTAAATATTTAACTTATTTTGTTAACGTAGCATTGAATGAAGACGTGTCAATAATGTGACAACTAACATGTTGCCTGACAGATTTATTGATGGCTTAATTACATCTTTGGTCCCCAAGATATTGTAATTGTACTATTTCAATTCCCTAAGTCTCAATTTTAATATTATTTGTATATACTTATTAATTTATTATTAGTAGCATATATTATTATAATATATTTATTAATGTTAATTTTAACATTATTAATATAATAAATATATACTAATTTATATTTATTACTTTATTAATTTTTATTTTTTATATTATTGGTATATATAATATTAATATTTTTTATTTAGTAGTGGTAAATTTATGTGCAAAAAATAAGATAGTATCAAATATTTTGGTATTTTTTTTTAATTTTTCATATTATTTATTTTTCTTGTCTTTATAGATATGTTTATAAAACATTGATAAATATAATTTAATAAATATATACTAATAATATTAAATTTAATATTAATAAATAGAAATTAATAATTATAATTTAAATTAGTATATATTTATTGAATATTAATAATATAAATGAAAATTAATAAATATATATACTAATGATATATACTACTACTGATAAATTAATAACATATACTATTAATAATAATAAATTAATAAATATATATTAATTATAGTAAAATCAACATTAATAAATTAATATTAATACGGAAGATATTATAAATTTTAACTAATTTATATTTATTAATATTAATTTAGGAATATATTTATTAATATTAGCTTTTATATTACTAGTATGTGTTATTAATAATAAATTAATATTAACAAATATAAATTAATAAATCTAATTTAATATTTTTAAATGAGAAAATAGACTATGCACTAACAGTGTAAAGCTTTTTTACATTGTCTTCCAATCACAAACAAACCATCATATATGGTAAGTTTGTTAACTTTTACAACAATTACCTTAAAAGTCATAATAACGGTGATTTGTGATTGGTTGAAAACCTTTTATACTAACATGCATAGCCATTAAACTCTTTTTAAATTAGTATATTGGATATCGCAATATTAATTAATAAATCTATAAATTAATAAATATAAATTAGTTTAAATTTATAATGTCTTTCATATTAATATTATTTTATATTTAATTTATGAATGTATTTATTAATATTAGCTTTAATATTTTAGTATATGTTATTAATTTAATATTAAAAGTCGCACAATTATGAAATTAGAGGACTCAATTTGCACAATTGAAACTTGAGAAACCAAAACACAATTGTGATATTTGAGACCAAAAGTGCAATTAAACCATGTTAGTGTATATGTCAAGCAACACTGTCAACAAAAACTATTAAATATTTAATGGAAGACTGACGAATGGACCAAAATCACACAATTACAATACTTAGAGAGCCCAATTCGCACAATTTGAACTTGGGGGGATCAAAATCTTACAGTTACAATATCTGAGAGACCAAAAGTGCAATTAAGCATGTGTGTGTGCATGTGTAAATTATATTTTGAATTTACAGTAAAAAATCTAAATTGTAATATAAGATTGCTTTAAATTATTATTTTAGTTTGTACATTACACATGATAAATATTTATTTTTATATAATTATAATTCATAATAAATAATTTTTTTAAAATCTATAATTTTTTTTACAAAGAAACTCTAATTTATTAAATCAAAGACCAAAGCATCAAGAATACAGAGAATGAGAATTTTACTCTCTAAATTAAGAATTTTAATTTGTAATATAGGAATAGATAAACATTTATCTTGTAAGATTTATAAACTAAAATAGTAGTTATTAATATAATAGGAAAAGTAGTTTTACATAATGATTATTTTTTTTTTGGTTAAAGTACATCTCCATTGTTTCAAAAAAAATGCTAGCAGCACTGTTTTAAACATTTTTTATTCTTGACTGAAATTTATTAAAAATTATAAATTTTGATAGATATCACTTTTTAATTAATGAGTTTCTCTTTTGATTTTGTAGTTTTCAGTAAATATTAATTAATAATAGAAAAAGTGTTAGAAAAAAAATATTAGGAGGAGTGTCCTTGTTTTAAATAAGCTAAATACATTTATCTTACCAATAAATATTCTTCTATGCTCATATTTTTGCGTTTTTTTTTTTTTTTTAGGGATAAAATATGGAGATTTGGGAAAAGATAAAGGCAGTTAAATTAAGTGATTCGGTAAAGAAAAAACACAATCATTCTCCTAACCTGAGGATCAATTCCCATTCATTACTCTCACACACACTAATTTATCTCTCTCTCTTCATTTGAACTCTTCCAACTCAAAAACCAAAGCACCCTCGTCTCCTTCACTCAGAAGCACCCCTCTCGTGCATGTCCCTCCAATGGCGGGTGCCATGGAGAAGGTCGACAAGATTCGCCAAATCGTGCGTCTCAAGCAGCTCATGACGCGCTGGAAGCACATCAGCCTCCGCCGCCGCCGCTCCGCCGCCCTCCCCCAGCATTCCGACGACCCTTCCGCCGCGCGCCGCCCCCCCTCCGGCTTCATCTTCGTCTACGTCGGCCCCGAACGACAGCGTTTCGCCATCCCCGCTCGCTTCCTCAACCTCCCCGTCTTCGACGGCCTCCTCAAAGAAACCGAAGAGGAGTTCGGACTCCGAGGTGACGGCGGTTTGGTCCTCCCGTGCCAAGTAACGTTGTTCTCTAACGTCGTTAAGTACCTCCACAAAGACGAGCACAAGTACGGAAAACTCTCTCTCGAAGACTTCTCCAACATGGTTTCTGACGTGGCCTCCGATTCCTGCAAGGAAAACGTCGTCGTTTTAGCCCCTCTGCTGCAGAAAGCAGAGGTTTGAGATTTCCCTGATCTGAATTTGTAAATTTTTCAACTCTTTTTTTTCTTTCTTCTTTGCCCCGTGTAATGGGTTTTTGGTTCTAATCATCCTTGGATCCATTCCCTAAAAATTTTCAGCGGGTGGGTTTCAATGAGATGTCTTTGAACTTGTCCTTAGGCTTTGTTTTCTAGAATGGGTTATCTTTCACTATTTGTTATAATGGATGCCCAATTTTATTGTTCTGTTCATTACATATGATCAAATTTTAATGATCAATGAAGAATTTTATGGTTAATGATGACTCTGGATCTGTGTCACACTCTTCATTTTATTTATTTATTTTTTATATATAAATGTTATCTACCATTTGTTTGTGTAGTCTTCTCTTCCGGATTGCACCAAATTAGTATATGTATATTAAAATTATAAAAATAAACATTTTAATTAACATTTTTATAGTTTTTGAAATTTAATTCAAAGGGTGTTCCTATAATTGTTTTCTTTTTAAATTTTGGTCTTTCTACGAAAAAATTGTACTCCCTCCTAACTGAAATATAAGTAACAAAAAATAAAATAAAATAAAGATTTAATGAATTTAAATATAAACAAATTTTAACTACTTTCGTCTTATTTAATGATATTATCTCAAAAATATTTTTTAATTAATTGAGATTTTATTTTTAATGACTCTTTTTTGTTCTTTGTATCAAGTTTTAATGAAGGACACTTCAGAAAAAAAATATATTTTTAAATGTGATTAGTAAAATTAAATAATATTAACTAACTTTTTTATTTAGCATAAAAGTTAGTTAATTTTGCTTATATTTAAATTTAGAGGGTTAAGTTTTAAGTTTTAATTTTTAGACAATTTTTTATGTTAGTTTATAATCGTTAACGCCTTGTTTGCTAGAGAGGATGAAAATAAAGAAAGTGAAAGTAGATGGATGAGAAAAGAAAATAATGAAAATATATAAGAAATAGATAGAAAGTTAAGGTTGTTTGGTTGAAAAGAAATAAAATAAAAATAAATTTGCAGTGGTTTGAAAAAAAAAAGAAAAAATTAAATTATTAGTTAAATACCACTATACCTTTACAACCTAAATACATGTTTTCATTTTTTTTTTCCCGTTTAATCGATTTTTGGGAAAGCCATGAAAAATTGATTTGGGTCACATGCAAAATCTATTTTCCATTCCACGAACAAGCAAATCGATTTACTTGTCAACTAAATCGATTTTGTAATATGGTTGCTTCATATATAATGCATATTTGGTCATACAAAATCGATTTACCTGTCATATATAGTTGATTTTGTAACACAGCTACACACATGCACAAGGTTATTTTTGAAAAACTAATGCATGCTTACTCATTTTTTGCAAATCTCTTCATTTTGGCATGGAAGTGTTCCTGTGTGAGACCCACCTTTTTTTCAAAAAAATTCCACTTACTTCCACTATACCAAACAACTATCAATTTAAAAAATCGACGGCGTGGGGACATGGCAGGCACAAGTAGTAGCTACCTACTACTTGCCCCACCGGATAAAGACCTGTCCCATGCCTGCCACATTACCCTCACAGGTACTAGTTAAGAGGATACTTGCAAATATTAAAAATATCCGCAGGTATCCGTGGATATCCACAGATACTTTCTAAAAAATAAAAAAATTAACAAATTTATTTTGTGTATCATGAATAACCATAAAGTGTTACAAATATCACTTTAAATTTATAAATTTGAATTTATAAATTAAGGAATTGTTGTTTAAAATAATCATTTTGAACATAGATTTTAAATATTCTAACAATTTTTTTTAAAAAAAATAGTTTAAAGGACTACAAATTTATGTTCTTTTTCTCCCATAACATAATTGTATAAGATTTCTTCAGTAATGAACAATCGTTTTAAAAATTTAGGACAAATTTTATGTAATTTTATTTATATTAATATATAAGGTATTTAAGTAAATATACAATGATGAGTAGCGGGTATTCACGAGTATCGGTACCATGATACCTGTATCCACCCTATTAATAAACAGGTAGTGGGTATACCTGTTTAAACTATTCTCAAGTACCCATTTAAGCTACCCGTTTTCTACTCGTAACAAATTTTATTCATGAATGCAGATTTTTTTGCCATTTCTATCCCCTCTCTTCTTTCTTCTCCCCTCCTCCTTCCTCATATTTCCACTGCACCAAACAAAGCGAAAAAGTTTTTGTAGTAGTTTTATATCATATATAGGGACAAAACTTATATGAACGTGTGTATAGAATAAAACTTACAGCTTTCAAAATGAGAATAACTGTAGTGACCTAATTAATAGTTTAACCAACTGATTAATACTTGTATGTTTAACAACACGCACTTTTTCTCTGAGTAACATTTGCTGCGTCAGTATACTATTTGCGGCAGGGAAACTACAAATGTTTCTGCAATTAGAATAGTTATGGAGTTAGCAAAGTGAACACGTTTCTTTCTCTAATCTGACGTGCATTTTGAAATTAGAAGAGGAAGAGCCTTATATTAGTGGGTAAATAAAATCAAAATCAAAATGAGCTGTACACTGGGAGAGCCTAATCTATATGATATTTGGTATCCACCTAAAAAAATCTATATGATATTTGAGCAACTAGAGCCACTTTCGTGTTTTTTAATACTACTCAGCCGGATTTGTTGTCATTCGTATTATTCTCTAAATAGGCGCAAAGAGATTCTGTAAATTTCAAGTTTAATTTTAGCAAAGGAATCTCATCTTTTTGTTATGTTTTCTAATTTTATAACTGTATTTTGTTTTCCCCCATCTGAGGCCTATTTAACCTTACGCTGAAGCTTTAGGTCTGTTTGGAAAGAAGAAAAAAATAGGTGAGAAATAAGGTACGTAAAAAATAAAATAAAAATAAAAGTATTTAATTGAAGAGAAATAGATAAAAAATAAAAATAAGTGGATAAATATAAATGAGAAATAAAATAAAAATAATTAGTGGAATCCACCAATATTTTAAACTTTTCTATTGTATTTTTTTCTCTACCAAACTGAATTTTTTTTAAATAAAATGTATTTCTCTTCACTTTACAGTATTTCTTAGCCATTTTAATGCCACCAAACATTGTTAGATTCCGCAGATGTCAACAAAACACCGCTACTTTTTTTTTTCATCTTTTCTTTTTGTTTGTTATATGAGAAAATGTTGGGCATGTGTCAGTCGTTGGCGTGAGAGATTCCAGTGATCTTTCTAGTTTTAATAAAAGTATTTATTTTGTGCTTTAAATTGATCAGATTCCAATGAAAGTTTTTCCACATGACTACAGGTGGTGAATTTGATCAGATTCTCATTCTTTTGTTTGGTTCTTGAAATATGATGTTTCTCTTTGCAAAATAACTAGCGGTATGGATTTTGTTCCAGTTCTTATTTGCATCCCGGAACTTTTCTATTTGGTCAGCGGGTCCTGTAATTATTGAATAGATGATCTCCTCTTTCTCATCTATGATTTATGATTATTACGAACAAGTTGCAAAGCATATGCTATTTAGAACCGAGAATAACGTATGAAACCATACACAATCCCAGTGTAGCTAATCATGCAAATTGCATAATTTTATTAAAATAGCATTATATTTTTGTTAAATATCATCTCAATAATTATTTTCGTATTTAAAAATAAATTATTTAATATTCACGTCATTTAGTAATTAATCAAAGTTTTAAGAGGACGAGTTAGTGTCATATAGAATTATTCTTTATTAAATCTAACGTCCAGCCTAATTCTTGATCATAATATGATTTTTCAATAAAAAATAGTATAATAATAAAAAGTATATTATAAATATGTTTAAAGAATATATTAATAGCATTTCTGTTTTCAACTATAATTTTCTTTTTCAAAGCGAAGAAAAGAAAACAGATGCTAAATCTTCAAACCAAAAAATGCAATATATTAGCAAACATCATAAAATTGAAACCTACAATTAAGCTTTACTAATATTGTTATGTTCGGATTATAGTTTATAAATCATTTTTTGACCAATGATTTTTTTTACGTTTACTTAAATTGTAATTTAAAATTCAAAATCGTATTTTTAAACACAACTTAATTATAATTTTATTAAGTTTGTTATTTATGGCCTAAAATTTTTTTACAGACCTCAAAGTGGGACTTATGGTATATAAAAACAATCAGAACTTGCTATTAGGAGTGTTTGCGGATCGGTTTAGATTGGTTTTGAGCTAAAAAGTCATCCGATCCAAATATGAAAAGACAATGTGGTTCGGTTCGATTTGAATGGCTTACAAAAAAAATTCGATCCGATTCAATCCAAAAAATGCGGTTTGGATTGGATCGATTGATTCGGTTTTTACCGACCACTTTACTAATTCTTTAATTTCCTATTTTCTAAATCCATACATAAGAAAAATAAGATATGTAAAGAAAAAAATAAAGAAACTAGTAAATACATTAATTCATCAAGTGCATCAACTACCAAATACACTAAGTATTCAACTAAACAACTAGCTAGTAAGTATATGTGATTTTGGTATTGCAAATTTTATATAGATGTTAGTAAGTGTTCAAATATATATGTTTACATCTACCTATATATGCGGATTTAGAAGTGTACGTGGTTTTGGTACTACAAATTTTAGGGAAAAGAAATGCTACTTCCTTCTAAGCATGACACATATATGATAATAATTCAACACTTGCGTAACACACATATTTAGTATTATTATTTTGGTTCGGTTCGATTTTAGAACCACCAACCGAAAACCAAACCAAACTGATTGATTGGCCATCGAAACCATCTAATGAAATCTAAAAAATTTCGGTTTGTTTCGATTTTTGTTTTTTTTTTTGGATCGGTTTGAGTGTGAACACCCTTACTTGCTATATATCATTTCCCAATAACATAGTGTGAAGAACCTCATTTCTTTAAAAAAAAAAAGAAAAAAGGTTGTATCATGTATTTGCATTTTTTTTGTATAAGGTTTAATTACTATTTTTGTTCCTATAATTTTGCCAACTTTACCTTTTAGTCCCTATAGTTGAAAATTATCCTTGTTAGTCCCTATACATGCAACTTTGATACCAGTTTGGTCCTTACGTCTTAATTCTGTAAGAGAAAACTACCATAAAATGAAAATTGCACAAATTGACATTTTCTGGCTTTTTTTTTTTACAATTTGTGGCAGTTTAAAAAAAAAGGCAAAAAATGTCAATTTGTACAATTTTCATTTTATGGCAGTTTTCTCTTACAGAATTAAGACGCAAGGACCAAACTGGTATCAAAGTTGCATGTATAGGGACTAAAATGGATAATTTTTAACTATAAAGACTAAAAGGTAAAGTTGGTGAAACTATAAGGATCAAAATAGTAATTAAACCTTTGTATAATAAACAAAAAATAAGGAAAAAAGTGAAAAAAAATGTAAAATAAGATTATTGATACAATAAAAAGAAATAAAAGTTAATATTATAAAAATAATATAACACTTTCTTAAAAGTAAAATAATTATTGAGATTTGAGATCCTTAAAATTGTTGTAATGTAGCATTTTGAAAATAATTATCTCCCTCCGAGTCACGTGTCCATTTTTATTTTTCTGACAATACTAAGTTTAGGCTCAAGGCTATAGCGGTTGAGACGCTCTTCTTGCAAATATGAGCCCAACTGATGGTACGCTGACATACGCAAGTCGGTCTCATGATAGTGACAATCTTCTGGGCTCAACAATATGATATTAATCTTTTATAAATCAAAAATTTAAGGCGACAGTGACATGATAATTAATATATTGTTTCTAGGAAATTACCATCTTCGATTAGCATTATGTGCTTGTAAATTTGTATCACCAAAAAAAAATGTGCTTGTAAATTTGTATTTATGTTTTTTAGATAAAAGTAATAAGCATTTAAAATTAATAAAGATTATATAATAAAAACTTACAAAGATTATAGATAACTATAATTTAAAATTTAGAGATGAATAAAATATATATTTATAATTGATTTATGTTTTTTTTAATGATTTTTAAGAAAATTAAATTTTAGTGGTTGCTCTCTTGACTCTCTTATAAATTGAGCTTCTTTTCTGTTAAGAAACGATTAGTTTTTGTATTATGTTATGAATAATTTATTTTTATATTATAAATTTGAATATTCACTTTCTAAAGTATCCATTATTTTAATTAGCTCTTTTTTATTTTTTTTCCTTGTTATATAATAATTTTCACAAACAACTTATATAAGAGTAAGATTGGTTTTTTCATATTGTACTATTATTTTTCAAATAAAATTATGATTATTATGGGTATGTTATCATCTTCAAAACTAAATTTAAATTAAATCATATTTTATTTTAATTATAACAATTACTATTATTTTTAAATCTAAATTAAGTTGTATTAATTATTATTATTATTATTATCTTAAATATGTTATATATTATATTCAAATTCAAATAAAATTCTAATTTACTTTAAGTTCTAACAAATCCTATTGTCTTTAAAATATTATTGTTATCATTATTATACTATTATCTTTAAATTGAATTAAAAATTATTTTTATATTAATTTAATATATTAAAAGAATAGAATAAAGTGAATTAAATTTATATAATTAGGTAATTATATATAAAAATATTTATCTTGTGCGTTTACAGAAGTTAAAATATCAGTTGTTTTTTGAAAATTATTTTGTGAAGTAGTTTTGAAGAATTATATTTAAAAAAATAAAAAAAATTGTTTGATCAGTATTAATTTGAAAACAATTGTAGAGATAAGAAAAAAAAAACTTGCTTGGTAAATTTGTTTTGAGTATATATTTTGTGAATATAAAAATAGAAAACTCATTTATTTGTATTTAAACTTTTTTCCATGATTTTATAAAATAAAATAATAAATTGGATATATATATATATAATGAAATAGTAAATATAAATTAAAGTCAATTATTTTACGAACTTGTTGTAAATAAATTTCCCATTAATAAGAAAAATATATTTGTATTGTTCTCACTTTTATACACATATGCTATTAATGAGAAAAATATAAACTTTGATTGTCATTAATGAAAAAAATCAATCATATATATCCCCAATATTTATTCTCTCTTATTTACATATACGATTTTTTGTAACAAAAAAAAAAAACTCTTTTAATAAGAAAATACTTCTTCTCTGCGTGTTTTTTATTTTAAATTAAAAAAAAGGAAAATTAAAAATAGAGACAGACAATAACTGTTTTCAATATGTAACGAAAAAAATAACTGTTTTCTTTTTTAATTTTAAAAGTAATTAAATTGGAAATAATTTTAAAGAATACTTTTTAAAAAGAAATTATTCAAACAGAGTTTTTGGTTTTTAATTTTTAAAAACAGTTATCAAACATAACAAGAAATAATTTATTTTTGAGAAATGCTAGCAACACACTTTTTTGAATACAGTCCCTCCTACTAGTTGAAATTTATTGAAAGTAGCAAAATTTTGTGAGTTTTACATCCTATTTAATAAATCTCTTATGATTTTGTAGTTTTCAATAAATTTAACTAAGAGGGTGTTTTAGAAGGAGTGTATCAAAAGTATGTAGCTAGTGAGAATGGATTCTCTCAATTCAAATTTTCATTTGGATTCTCTTAGTGAAAATCTCCACCATCAAAATTTCAAGCCTCCCTTTTCTTAATATTTAAGTTCTCCCTCTGTTATTTTTAATTAAAGGTTGAGATTTCACTGGACATAAATGTCACATGGGATTTAAACCCATTGCTAGCACTCCTCTTTATTTTGTTACAAAAATTTCTATAATGTGTCAAATAATTATTTAAAAAGATATCACTTCAGCCAAAGTTATTACTACTTGAGCTAATTTTTCAATATAAATGTTTTCTTAAAAAAAATGAAGTACATTAATACAAGATATATGCTATTAATTAAAATTGGATATACAACAACTTTCTCTCAATTAAGGAGACAAGTAGTACAATTTAGTGTTCATCCTTTATAGTTGAGCACTTTGTAATGTTAAAGGAGAAGATCCAAAGTCATTAATGAAAAATCTAGAGAACTAGCTCATTGCTTAAAGAACTTCAATCAGAAGGCCTCCAATCTTCTTTGGAAATGATTATTCTTACAAGTAATATAGGATGGAAATGTTCATCAAATCCACTCATTATAAATTTTGCAACCACTCATTATAAATGTTGCAAATTATAACAAAAGGAGATATTCCACCCCTAACTGAACATGGAGCTATTGTTCTAGAACTAGTATGGATTTGGGAGGAAATCAACAAGATGCATCTTAACTCCAAGGCTAAGTTCCTTACCACTTGTGCCTTGTTTACAAATGAATATAATAAGGTTTTCGATTGCCAAACAACAAAAAATATGTGGGATGATATTGCTCTCACTCATGACGACACCACCAACGTAAAAAGGAGAAAAACAATCCTCTTGATGAGACAATATGAAATGTTCAAGATGAATGAGAAGAGGACCATTGATGAAATGTTTGGACGTTTCCAAACTATACTAAATTGCCTCCAAGCTGTTGGAATGGTGCTCACATTAGAAGAAAATAATATGAAACTCCTAAACAATCTTTCTAAGGAGCGGGAAATGTAAAAGTATACCCATTCAAGAAACTTGAGATCTCATAGTCTTGAAGCTAGATGAGTTACTTAGCCCTCTATATTCGTGAGCTATATCTAAATTAGAGAAACACAGTAAAAAAAACACTTTCATTGCACTTAAAGCTAAAAACTCAAAGGATAATTCCAATTAGTCTCAGTTAGAAAAAGGACCAACCTCAAAAGCTCAACATATGAAGATGATGAAATTCCCCTTATGTCTAGAAAATTCAAGAAGCTACTAAAAAAGAAAGGGAAATACAAATTTCATCCTAAAAAGAAGGAAAAATCCAAAAAGAATTTCTCCAAAGATGAAAAGAATGAGATTGTTTGCTCAAGTGTAAGAAGTCAAGACAAATAAAAATAGACTGTCCAAGTTTAAAGAAAAGACTATTACCAAAAAAGAAAAAGAAAGCTTTGATGGCTACAATGGATGACCTTAACAACAACAGCTAGAAGGGGATGAGGTAGTTGAAAAAGTCAACATCTGTATCATGGATGACACAGTCGGTGATTTATCTATGATAAATTCTAACTTTGAATTTGATTTAGATGATATTAAGTCAGATGATGAAGATATGTCACATAGCAATCTTCTTGAAAGCTCACACAAGTTCTTAGAGAGAAATATAAAGAGATTTGTCTTCAAAATGAAACACTCAAAAAGTGAGGATGTGAAGTTTAAAATAGAGTATGAAATTCTGAAGATCAAATTGAGTAAAACTAAAGTCCTTATTGAAATTATACACTATACTAAAGTCATTAGACTTAAAAAAAAGGTAGCAAGTCTCACCAAGGACTTAGCTAGTTTTGTCAATGGGACTTCCAATCTCAATAAAATTTTGAAAAAGCAAAGACGCCTAATTGACTAATTAGGCATCGAGTATAAGAAGAATAAAAATGACAAAAAGAAGCATGCATTTATTCCTTTTTCATATTTTTCTTCATGCACTTTTTGTGGGAAATTTAAATATGTAGCTGCCAAATGTCTACACAAAAGAAGACAAAGGTCTTTTAGGACCATTAGAACTAACATTAAAGGACCCAGGAAAATGTGGGTACCTAAATCACAAATTATTCTTGTTGTAGATCTCCTTAGTGGGTGGAAAGAAAAGCCCAAAATGGTACTTGGACAGTGGTTATTCACGAAACATGGTAGGAGAAAGGTTTGGGTTCCTAGACCTACAACTTGAGGAAGGAACAATTGCCGTTGGAGGCAACTAGTAAGACAAAGTTTATGGTATATAGGTAAATTTCGTAAGTCTCTTTTGCCTACCATCGAAAATGTCTTGTATTTTAAAGGACTAAAAGATAATCTACTTAATATAAGCCAATTTTATGACAATGGATTTTATGTTTCATTTAACAAAGATCCGTGCATAGTCAAAAAGAATAATAACTTTTTTTGTTGTGTCAAGAGACATAACAATCTATATAAAATTTATCTTAAGGAGCTAAATAATCCAAATGTAACATGTTTGCTCTCTAAGAAAGATGAAAAATGGATTTGGTATAAAAAACTTAGGCATATGAATTTGAAACATGTTTCAAAGTTTTGCAAAAAACATTTAGTTAAAAGACTTTCTAAGATTTATTGGAAAACTTATATTCTTTGTGAAGTATGTTAGAAAGGGAAACATATTAAAACTTTCTTTAAATATAAAAATGTTGTTTCCACTTCTTGTCTCCTTGAATTATTACATATGAATTTGTTTGTTCCTACAAAAACAATAAGTTTTGGTGGGAAAAAGTATGAACTAGTTATTATTGATGACTATTCCATATATACATGAGAATACTTTCTAGTTCACAAACATAAGTCCTTCATTATATTTGAGATATTATGTAAAATAATGTGGGACGAAAAAGGTTTTTACATCTCTGCTATTAGATGTAACCATGAAAGAAAGTTTGAAAATAACGAGTTTAAAGCCTTATGTGAAAAGAATGACATGTTCCATAATTTATCTTCACCAAGAACATCTTAGCATAATGGATAGTGAAAAGGAAGAATAGAGCCTTGGAAGAGATAGTTGAGACCATGCTTTGTGATAACTCTCTACCAAACATTTTTGGGCAAAAGTTATTAATACGACATGTTATGTTTGAAACAAATATTGATAAGACTAATGTTGAATAAGATTCATTATGAATTATGAAGAGGAAGAAGACTCAATGTATCATACTTTAATCTTTTTGGATGTGAGTGCTTCATCTTAAACACCAAAGATCAACTTAGAAAGTTTGATTCTAAGGTTGATAAAGGAATCTTTCTTGGATACTTCTAAAGCCTTTAAAGTCTTTAACTATATAACTTTAGTAGTAGAAAAATCTATCCATGTTAGATTCAATGATGGATTCATGACTAATAGGAGACTATTAGATATTGAAGATGAATTTGTAAAATTACAAATTGGTTCGCCTAAAGTTTTTAAGATGAAAGAAGTAGTAATAGATGATCCACCCAAATGAATGATTCAAGTGGCTCCACCTATTGTTATTAGAACTAGACTAGTCATTGACCCGGTTAAGTTACTAGGTTAATGGGTTACTGGTTGAATTAATGGGTCAATGCAATTAAATCTCCTTCTTGTGTTTCCTTATGCATTTACACATGCTATGGATGAAGAACTTCCTAAGTGAGTTAGGACATTATCAAGATGATTATGTGGTGAATTGTGGTAATCAAATAATCCACTTAGCTAAGAATCCTATGTTATATTCACACTTAAAAGTTATTGATGTTCAGTATCATTGGATATGGAAAGCGTTGGATGAAGACATTGGAGATAAAAAATATTTATATAATTTTTTATTGGTCTGATATGATGACTAAAACAATGCTAACTATGAAGGTTGAAGACTGTTATTAAGGCACTAGTATAATAATGATGCCAAATACACAAGGATAAGTGAGATTTGTTGGAATACCTTTCTTAATTGATGAAACACCATAAAAAAGTAAGCGATAATTAACCATTGCGTATACCAAGAAGTGTAACTCTTGAAGATCACTACCACCATTAAAGGATGATGGAAAGTGGTAAATGCATATAGACAATGAACAATTAATATATACTTTCTCACAAAAATTTATATTCATGAATAAAATCATATCCCTTCACTTTATAAAGGGAGAACTTGTGAAGAGTTGAATTATCCCATCCAAAAATTTTTTTTTGAGAGAAAGAGAGAATGATATATCTTCAATTATTAGCAAGAATTGAGAGTGAAAAGAACTTGTGTATACCATTTGAGAGAGTGAATTTCTTTTAGTGATTCTCTTGAGAAATAGAGACAAATTTTGTAATCATACTTTCATAGTATAAATATTTTGTTGGACTAAGTCCGTAATTTTTTCTTGCTCATATTGAGAAATTTGTCCATATAAAATTTTTGGTGTTACTTTTCTTCTCTCTACATTTGTTTTTGTTTTTGTTTAGTGCCTATTTTATGTTTAAGAAGAGGAAATTTGGTACGTTAATTTCCAACATAGGGTAAAAACCATTCAATCAAAAGTTAAACAAGAGACATTTTAAAAAATTGATTATTTTTAATGATTATTAATAAACATTTACAAACATAAATAATTATACGCTTTTCTTAATGTTGAATAATTTAACCGATAAAGAATTTCATTGTTCTTAAACAAAATTTATAATTAGAAAATTATAAATAAAAAAGGTTTAAATACATTTTTAGTCTATCAAATTCGGGATAAATTTGTTTTTGACCCTCCAAATTTAAAATTGATATTTTTAGTCTGTATATCCAGACTCCGTTAATGAATCTACCACATAAAGCCCACCTACTAGTGTCCCTGTTAGTGAAAATCTAACATCCTCTTTTTGTCAATTTCTTTTATAAAATAAATAAATAAATAAAGTAGTATTTTATTTATTTTTGTTTTGTTTGTTACTATTTTAATTAATAGTTTTAATAATTGTATTTGCAATTATATTTGAATTAAGTTAAGTTAATCAAAAGAAATTATATTAATTAGTTTTGGAAAAATATTATGGGTTTAAATAAATTAAAAATTATGTGTAAATTAAAATAAAGTTTTAAAATTTTAATATTAAAAAGGGTTGCTAAAAAAAGTTACATAATATTATTATTAATATGTTTATATTATTTGGGATGTTACAGAAAACATCACATCAACTTAGTTGATGCCACACAACTGATTCGATCTATTCCTATTAATGATGTTGTAGGTGGTTTCGAAAGATTAAAATAAGTTTTTTCTCTCCAAATTACAAGATCAAAAAGATTAATTTAAAATTTGAGAGACAAAAAACAAACTTATCCCAATTTTAAAGGACTAAAAATATATTTAAACCTAAAAAAAATTAAATGTCAAGATTCTGGAGTACCTAACCATTGTGTTCGATCAAACTTGACTCCCGTCATCAATATCATACTGATCAAACTTAAGGGCAAAGCATGGAGGTTGGATAGTGTTGTCGTTGTTTGGTTAAGGCTAATTTTATGTTTACCCGTAGACTAATTCTATAGGATGAATAAACTAACGTACACTGCGTCACTGTGTGTGTGGACTAAGAAGAAAACCAGGCCAGTGACCAACTCTCATTCCTTTTTTTAAGAAAGAAACAAAACTATGTAGATTATTCCTTGATTTTTTTTTTTTTGGGTACAGAGATTATTCCTTGAATTCAAATTTGATTTCTAAAATTTGTATGTTATTATTTAATAATATGCACTTACGGTAGCAATTTTTTTATGCTAAATAATTGCCAGTGTAGAAAATAGTACATTAAACTTAATTGGTATTTTTTTTATAAAATAAAAAAACCATAATTGGTATTTGTTAAATGTTTTCCCTCTCAGTAATCACGTTTTCTTTTTATAATTTTGTATGCATTTCTTATTTTTTATATTAATATTAACAAATTACTTTTTTCAATATTACTTTTACACAAATAATAACGCATGTTATTTAATCATTGAATTAACAACTAATTAAAAAAATATACTAATGTAGAAAATAGTGTATCAAAATTAATTTTTATTTGTTAAATGTTTTTTCACTTTTTTTTATTTTGGTTTAATAATATATGTATCTTTAACAAAAGACAATCTTGTTACGTTTATGGTATAATCTATTCTTCCAGCAATGATTTTTTCACATACAATATTTAAATTTGAAACTTTACTTAAAAAAATAAATTAAATATGTACATATAAATTATTCTATTGTTGGTAAATATTTTTCCTCTCTGCAATCACATTTTATTTTTAACTTTTATGTCTATTTTGTATTAATATTTACATATTACTTTTTTCAATATTATTTTTACACTAATTAATAACAAACGAACCTATTATGGCTAAAATACATGTTTAGTTGTCATCTTATTTTTTCAGTTTTAGTTTAATTTCTTAAATTCTATTAGATTGAATTAATCATTTTATCAATTTTTGGCATTATGTCACCAAATTAATTAAATTAGTATAATAAATTGACAGAAAGACTAACGTATATAACAAAAATATTTTAAGGAATTAAAATAAAAATTTTAAACTTAATAAACAAAATTAAAACAAAAAATAATATAAGGAACCATATTTTAACCTATCTATTATCTATTTTATTACTTCCTAAAAAAAATTCTATTTTGCCACTATATATTGAAATAATGACCCTATCGGACACGTGTTGCCATCTTTATTCATTCCCTTCCTAAAATATCTCTCAATGTAGGCGTAAAATGTTGGTGACCAACTGGCTTTTGTTTGTTTGTAGCTATTTTGATATAACCATCTGAGCTGGACCTGGGTCCCACACGAAACATGATCGGTACGATTTTGCATCATGATGTACCACAGATCAAAACCGTTGATTTGGATTACTTTAAAGTCTTTTCAAATCATCCAACGGTGAGAAACCATTCTATTTTCAAGAAATCAAATTAAAAGAAAAAGAAGTTATTTTTTGGTACTTGACACAGGAAACATATGAGCTTTCAAAAGTATCGTCTGTTGCAAGCAGTCAAGCCTTAGTAGACATTTTCACGTTACACATTTTTTATTTGATTAATTTTTTAATTTGTATTTTTTTAAGAGAATTTGTATTTATTTTATATTTTAAAATTTTGTATTTTTGAGAATGAATATATTAGTAATTTTTTGAAAATAATTTCCTAATTTTTATTACAAAATATTAATAAAAAAATACTGCAAATTATTTTTTCAAAAATATTGTTTTAAGATATAAATACAGAAATAGTCATAAAATATATAATGAGATTTATTAACTTATTATTATATTTTACATATTATTTTAATATATATGTAATGATAAACACTACTATATATGAATGTACAAATCAACATACTACTTAATAGCTAATACAATATGTCAATGTCCTAACCGTTTCTTAGTACTTAACTAAACTATATACATTAGTATCCTCCAACTTCTACATTATTAGATGGCGTAAAAAATAATTTAAAAATAGTGTTGGGAGAAAGAAATTATTAGATAGTGTACGACTATTGCCCGTTTATAACCTCAGTCAATTACGATCATACCACGACTAATGTGTCAGATTTTATTAGAAATTGGTAGTTAAGTGTGTTTGAACAAGAATAATATTAAAATGAGTGATCAGTCCTCGTATTGCATCTCTTTATAAATCAACAGGAGTTGAGTTTTGCGGAAGAAACTAATTTCTCACGAGATACTGAACCAAAGTTCAAATTCACACTAAAAGACTCTGACTTTGTCTCGAACAAAAATTATGATAATTTTTAATTTATTAAAAAGAGTTACGTGATCGAAAATTATGATAATTTTAGAGCAATGTGATAATTTGTCGCTTGGAGTTGTATGATCACATCTTCATGTCATACTCTGTACGTGCCATTGGAATCCAACAAATAAATGCGTTTTATATTGCGCGTTATGTGATATCGCGCGATGTGTAATATTGCAACTTCGCCAACCGTTGATCATTTTCATTTTATATATGATGTGAGTCAAAGTGCACCGCGTCATCCCCATCCCAAACACTACATGTCCTTTTGTTCGTTTTCTAAATCTCCTCTGCGTTTCTGAATCTTCCCTCGCAGTTGCGGAGATGGCTATGCAGTGCTGGCCTTCGGATGCCGAGGTACGTATTTTCTGTTTATATATATATCCTGATCTGCTCGTTAAATTCCTCCTCATTGTTGCGTCGCTTAATTTCTTGCTTCACCGTCACCATTTGGTGACGTTGCTGTTTCGATTTTATTCTCGGTGCTGTATTCTATGCTCTGAAGCTGTTTGTTCACTGAACTCTGTTTCTTATATTTGCATCGGTTAGTTTGCAATTGGCGTGTTAAGCTGGAAGCTGATATTATCTTCTTTTCGCATCAAGTTTGTCGTCAACTTTTCAAATCAATCAATGAAATGATAGCTATTTATTTTTTGAAAAATTCGCAGAATATTCGTAATGGAGATCATTTAATGTTCGAAAATTATTTTTGATTCTCGAAAAACTAATGATAGGAGCATAACGTACTATTTTGTCGTTTTTTCCTCCAATATTACTTTAGTTGCATATGGATCGGTGACTGCGCATCATTTCTGCATTTACCTTGCTCTAGAAGAGTGTTTGCATCGGTGTTGCTCTGTGATGGCCGGAGAGATAAGTAAAAAAGGTTTTGGAGAGTATTTTAATAATAAAATTGATTGATCGTGAGCAAGGAATTTCTGGTGAATCCTCTCAATGGTGGCTCAACCTTGGATAATGTTTTCAGCATGGGTGTGATGCGCTAGCAACTTATTTAATTCATAATGTGACTTTGCTGATGTTTCTTGTTGATATTTTTGAGCCTTTTCAAAATTGACGAATGGAATGTTAAGTGGAAAATGATTGAAAAATATTAAGAGAACCTGAAAAGTGGGAGTGGAGGAAGTATTCCCTTTACTTTACCATTTGATACTCTGCGATTGATCTACATGTAATCTGCAGCTAAATGAAATGAGAGAGAGAGTTTTCAAAATGGCGAATGTGAATAAAGTGGAAGTTCGAGTTGTGGTATCTCCCTATCGAATTTGTCCTTTGGGGGCACACATTGATCATCAGGTATTTTAATATATCTTTCTGTTAAGTTAATGCACATGAGACTCAATGATTGATCTTGAGCAATATGTACTACAACAGTGGTGCTGGGCAGATAAATTTCACCTGTTCAGTTGCAGGGCAATATTCTCACAAATTTCATTTGAAATTTGAATGAGTTCTCTTGAAATTTGCTTTGGTATTTGCAGGGTGGGACAGTTTCAGCTATGACAATCAATAGGGGAATACTTCTGGGGTTTGTTCCTTCTGGCAGTAGTCAGGTAAAATTTGATCTTGTTCTCGATTTATAATCTTAAAAAAATATGACAAAACATCTGGAAATTTCCTTTGTTCAATCAGCAGCAGCTAAGCATATGTATGGTCGTAAAGTCAAAATTAACTTCTTTCATGCTTTCACTTGATACGCTCTCTACGCTCACAGACTTGTTATTCGTGATGCTTTCATTTGTTTGATGAATGATACCTGGGGCTTTTCTTTTAGGTTGTAATTCGTTCTGGACAGTTTCAGGGAGAAGTTAAGTTCAGGTCTGTGGCCAGTGATTATAAGGCTTGCTGTTTCTTAATTTTCTTTTTCAAAAGTTATTTTCCATTTCTATAAAATTATCCTGGTTGAATGTATGCCAGATGCATTAAATTACATGTGTGCTACCTCTGAGCAAATCATTAGGATTACAAGACATGCTTCATAATGGTCAATGAAGATGAAACATAATTGCTAACTCTTACTAACTGACAAATGATGTAAAGCTTCACTATCATTACATATATGGCTGAATGATGGCCTCTCTAAGCAGTAATTGCTATATGATTTCAACTGCCATTCTTTATTTCTTCTTTTGGTTACATAGGAGGTGTGAGCAGCTGGGTACGGGAGGGGATAGCCGGCCTGGTGGAGGATCAAACCTCCAACATCATCATCACACCCAAATCTTCAAGATTTAGGGCCAGTGCCAATTGAGCTATTACATGCATTTCTACTGTCATTCTGATTATGGGCTATTCTTGTTTTTATTGCATAATTTTGTTATCTAGAACATTATATAATTTGCCCAATGTTGAGGTTTATAGTGATTGATATTTGATAGAGTTGATGAGATTCAGCAGCCAAGACATATCAGCAAGACAAAAGATAAGGGTTTGGATAAAGATTCTCCTGAGCTACAGGAACAAAGTAACTGGGGGCGTTACGCTAGAGGAGCTGTATATGCACTACAGAGTAGAGGAAACAATCTTTCTAAGGTCAGATATCATGCCACAGAGTTTCACCTTTCTGTTCATCACTTGACTATGCTGAGTTTGTGCTATATGTATATCAGATGGATAGCAGCTCTATATGATAATATAGTTTTAGCTGCACTTTCACTTTGATAATGAGTATGATGGGATAAGACAAAACATTTGAATTGAATATTTAGGCTCTGCAGTGTAGTTTACTTAGGCTCCATGTTCTGTATATTTTGGGGAAAGGGATCCATCCATTCTGCATTGATATCATCTTAGTATGAACCTATGTAGCAAGAGGTTATTGTCAACTTCCCTACGAGTTTTTTGTGAAACACTAAAATCAATTAGCAAATCAAACTGAAGCTATTTTTTCATAATTTTTTTTACTGTGCTTATAATTTTAAAAATTCCTTATGTTTGTATTTACAATCAATTCAGTTGTGAAACTTTGATACGCCAGTATGATATGATCCTTACTAGTTATATATTTTTGAGTTGATTACTATGGTTGTCATATTCCTGAATATTGGCGTTGACTTGTAGTGACTTTTGCATTTTCATGGGAACAAATATAAAGCCTATATTTATTAGCATAAGTCTTAGAAACTTATGGTTTAATTATAAAGGATATAATTTGCATTTTGGTTTGAGGTTGCCTTTTCTATTTTGAATGATGGCATGTGAATATACCTCAATACTCAGAAGTTGATGCAGTGAGTATATGGGCCAACTGAATTATACAACTACAATAACCTTTGTCACTAGGCGAGGTAGGTTACATGGATCACACAATGCTAAAATTATCAAGGATATTATTCACCATGAGATCCCTTTTAATAATTTTCTCTAATGTTCTTCTTGGTCTCCCTCCACCTCTTTGCACTAGGCTAAAAATCATGTGTCAAGAAATTTTGGCATGATGCTCTCTTTGATCCTATTCTCCTCTATAAATAGTACAAACTCATTTACAAGTTACAACTCTTAATGACAAATTAATTCTAATCTCTATTTTGTACAACCTAAATTAGGAATTCTAAATATATACAATTAATAGGCTGATTCTATTCCTAATTGATACAACATATAATGTGAAACAGAATAATAATGGATTCCCTCACTAACAATGTGATCTATTGTCCTCATCGGTTTGTATCCTATCCTTTCTTGTATAGCCACACATCCATCTTAACATTTTTATTTTTGCTACTCCCACTTTTTTCTCTTGTTGTCCTTTTAAAACCCAACATTCACTATCATAGAGTAAAGTTGGTCATATAACCAGCCAACTGAATTATACAGAAGAAAGAAAATGGCTTGAAATAGCCAATGGATTGTTAAGATTTTTAGTAATCAGAAAGTACTGGAATCAGGAGGCTGGTTTATTTTCAGCATTTCATGCATAAGCAATGCACTAAGAAACAACAGTCAGAATTCAGATATCAGCTTAAGTGTACTAGAAGAACAAATGGAGAAAACTTGTAAGTTGTAAATCCTGAGCATTGATTAGGTGGGGGGGGGGGGGGGGGGGGCGTAAAAGAAGTTTTATATAACATGGCAACATGAGATGTAAACCAGCCTTTGTTAGGTAGCGTAAAATTTTTTGTAAATCAGCATAAGATGTATTATGTTTCTAGGTTGCTTATTTTTGTTCATGACTTCATGGAAGCAATACTGTTTGTTATATTTTAGTGGGCTGGTTTTTCAACATGCTTTCAGATTTTAAGCATTGCACAAGGTTGTCATGTTCAGCAAAGTTTGGGCTCCTTAGTTCCTATGTCTGGGGTCCTGTTATGAGATTTTATTTTGGCACATCCCATTTTATTTTATTTGTTTTAAAGTTTAAATAAACGTGAAAGGTTTTTACTGGAAAAAAAAGTATTTATTACACTTTTGAATTTTTGATGTAATAAATACTTTCTTTCCTAATAAAATCCTTCCACATTTAGTTGCTTAAAATTAGCCCTAAGGTTTAACGTCAATAAAACCTTTAATTTTTTGTTGTTCTTCAAGTAAGGTTATTGGTGATGACATTTGATTTGCTAGAAAATAAAATGGAACTTACCTCTGTCAGCTTGATCCTGTTTAGGACTGGTTCTCTTGTAAATGTTAGATGGGTGTAAGTGCAACAGTAAATATCTTTTCTCCAGTCTGATGGCCATAAAATAAGAAACTACTTGTCTTTTATGTCTGGTTTTCTTGCAATAAAGATCACTGCATGCAATTTATTCCGTTATTTTAAAATGTATTCCCACCCATCCTTATTACAGTTTTTACAGGGTATTGTAGGATACATATGTGGTTCTGAAGATCTGGACAGTTCGGGCTTAAGCTCTTCTGCTGCAGTAAGATAGTGATTTCTCCCTGTCTACTTTCTCTTTATTTGGTCCTTAAAATTATGAGGAGTATGAATCAAAGGGCCCTGTAATAGAAATTGAAAATGAAGTTCATCAGAAGAAGAATTAGCTAGTTTAGCTTCTTGACCAAAATTCATTTTCAAGCATCGGTTGGGGACATTGGGACAGAAGATGAACTGGGAGAGAAGAGAGCAATTTTGGTTGTCAATGTTATCTGCTTTCCTTTGTGCATCCATGTGCACTATAACTCCTAGTAGTAACACAATAAATGATCATATATGAAATGATGATTATTTATTTATTTGACTGTAACTTTATAAAAATAAAAATACTTTTATAACCCTGAATTACTAATAATACCTTAATTACAACCAGTTCCCAATATATTATTCCACTCTCCAAATAATATTAATATCTGTTATTCCGATCGTATACTCAATTTTTTTGTTGTTGTGTTTTAATAAGCTGCTCATTTTGGTTTCTTTTTAAAAGCACCATGATAGATCCCTGTTGGGTCTTCTGATTTTCTCTGGGGATTTCAACTTTCATTGTTTGGCAGGTTGGAGTGGCTTACCTCTTGGCTCTGGAATATGCAAATAATTTGGTAATATCTCCCACAGAAAATATTGAATATGATAGGTAAGTCTATCCAAGTCCTTGGAGACAGTCACAATGCATTCTTCTTGAACCATGGGCAAATGTATGAATCAATGCAGTCAAAGGCATCACATTTTTTTTAAGTAATTGAAAGCTGTTGGAGATCCCACATTGATTAGTGATATGGCCAAACAAGAGTATATAAGTGGGGGGCAACCCTCACCTTACAAGCTAGGTTTGTAAGGTTGAGTCAGGCCCAAACCCACATTCTAAGATGGTATTAGAGCCTATCCTAGCAATTGTTGTTGGGCCTATCGGGCTACCCGCTATTAGGCCATTATCGGACCACTCGCAGATGTTCAGTCTTGTAAACTTCATGCTCGAGATGTCCAGTCCTCGGCGTGAGGGAGGTGTGTTGGAGATCCCACATCGACTAGTGATATGGTCAAACAAGTGTATATAAGTAGGGGGCAACCCTCACCTTACAAGCCGGTTTTGTAAGGTTGAGGGAGGCCTAAACCCACATTCTTAAAAAAGCATTTTATATGGTGTACTAAATGCTCCTTAACAAATGTCTTTGGCGCACTCATTGGCAGAAGCCATTTTAATTTTACTTAGAGTGTCATGTCTCAGAAGTTAATTTATATGGAAAATAAATGCAAAATAGTCAGATATTTTAAGTCTTTATTCCTCCCCCAAATGTTATTGTTAACATATTTCTTTTAGCAAGGCTTTGGTGCCTTTCAGCTCAAGGCGTTAAACCCCCTAACATCTTTTGACTTTAACTACCTTAATATGAATTGGCACTTGTTTGTTAGAAAAAGGGAAATCTTTTTCTTCAAATCTTTGCTTCTTGCACTTTTGTTACACCTCTTTGCAAGCTAGTTACCAACATTGTTAGACTTGAAGTCCCACATCGGGTGGGCAAAATTGTTGGCTACCCCACCAAGTCTATAAATAAAGCCTTGGTAGACTTTTTACAATCATCCCAAAATCTTCTTTTGTCTTTTCTATTTGTTTTGTTTACTAAGAGAAAAAGTCATAGAGAAAAATAGGTTCTCTTAGTAGTGGTATTCTCTTATTTTCTAGAGAGAGTGTTAATGTTCTCTCCTAGTGTTTAGAGAGAAGTATTGTAACTTCTTTCACATTGTGAAATTCTTTTTCTTGCCCATTTGTTAGTCCTTTCCTCATCTCTTATTTTAGCTGCGTGATATTATTTTGTCATTCTGGTTCCTAATAGTGGTATCAGAACTAATAGGTTGCTGATATTATTTCGTTGCGACATGCTAGTATGGTGCTGGATTCATAAGAAAATTCGTAGTATGTTCTGTGGTTGCAACTTAGTCTGATCTTCCACATCAAAAAATAATTTTTCTTGCTACTGGTAATATAGTGTGGTAGTGTGGAAGTACATGTCTAGGAAAGTTTTGGCTAGGAAAGATTTGGTATTTAAGTGTGTTCATTGGTGACCCACCTCTTTTTCCTGGAAACTTACCTGGTGTATTGATTCACGAACTACAGTCACTATTTTAGTATACTGTATTATTCACGGTGGAAATTGTGCAAGCCAGTTTAACTGAAAAATTATTTGGTGAAAAACCATAGGCACAAAATACGAGATAGAGAAGTTCAAAGGGAGTAATTTCTCCTTGTGAAAATTGAAGATAAGGGCAATTTTGAGGAAAAACAACTGTCTAGATACAATTGAAGGCAGACTTGCAGATATCATTGATGAAAAGTGGAAAGAGATGGATGACAATGCTGTTGTCAATTTGCACTTAACAATGGCAGATTCAGTTTTGTCCAGTGTTGTGGAGAAGAAAACTGCGTAGGAAATTTGGGATGCTCTCATCAAATTGTACGAGGTTAAGTCACTTCACACCAGAATATTCTTAAAGAGGAAACTCTATACTCTTCGAATGAGTGAATCCACATCAGTGACGGATCACATCAACAATTTGAATACTCTATTTGCTCAGCTTACAGTATCAGATTTCAACATTGCAGAAAATGAACGTGCGGAGCTTTTACTTTAGAGTTTACCAGATTCGTATGATCAACTCATCATCAACATAACAAATAATAATGTTGTCGGCCGTCTATCCTTTGATGATGTTGTCGGAGCTATTCTTGAAGAAGAATCCAGACGAAAGAATAATAAAGATAGGTTGAAAAATTCAAAGCAGACAAAGGCTTTAACGATGATGAGAGGTAGATCAACGGAACGTGGCTCCAGTGGGAGTCAAAATCATGGTAGATCAAAATCTTGAAAAAGGAAGAATCTCAAATGCTACAATTGTGACATGAGATGGCACTTGAAGAAAGATTGTTGGCATAACAAGAAGAATGTAGGAAAGAACTCTAAAGCATCAACCTCTTAAGGTTGTGCTACAAGTACCTCAAATGATGGAGAAGTCTTGTATAGTGAAGCAGCAATTAGTTCTAAAGGTGAAAAACAACTACATGATGTTTGGATAGTGGATTCAGGTGCAACTTGGCACATGACTCCACATTGAGATTGGTTTTGCACTTATGAGCCTATCTTGGAAGGATCCGAGTTCATGGGAAATGATCATGCCTTATAAATTGCGGGAGTTGGTACTGTCAAATTAAAAATGTATGATGGTACTATTTGCACAGTTCAAGGGGTACGACATGTGAAGGGCTTAAAGAAGAACTTATTGTCCATTGGGCAATTGGATGACCTCGGGTGTAAGATCCATATTGAAGGTGGAATCTTAAAAGTAGTGAAAGACAATCTTGTAGTGATGAAAGCAAAGAAGATCACAACTAATTTATACGTGCTTTTGGGAGATACGTTGCAAGAAGCAGATGCATCAGTTGCAGTAGTAAGCCAAGAAGAAGCAACAATGATATGGCATTGTAAACTCAATCATATGTCAGAACAAGGCCTGAAAGTCCTTGTGGAACGTAATCTCCTGCCCGGGCTCAAAACGGTAAATTTACCTTTTGTGAGTACTGTGTGATAAGCAAATAGCATAGATTGAAGTTTGCTAAAGTAACTACCAGAAGCAAATACATACTTGACTTGATCCATTCTGATGTCTGGGAATCACCGGAAATATCCATGGGAGGAGCAAAGTATTTTGTATCATTCATCAATGATTACTCTAGGAGATTGTGGGTGTACCCAATAGAGAAGAAGTTAGATGTGTTTCCAGTATTCAAGGAGTTCAAAGCATAAGTGGAGCTTGAAACTGGCAAAAGAATTAAGTGTTGGAGGACATATAATGGAGGAGAATATGTAGATGGTGACTTTCTGACATTTTGCAAGCAAGAGGGTATTTCAAGACAATTCTGTTCCACATACACCTCAGTAGACTGGTGTGGCAGAGCGGATGAACAAAACTCTCCTAAATAGAATAAGAGCCATGCTAAGAACAGCAGGAGTGGCCAAATCTTTCTGGACAGAAGCAGTTAAAACTGCCTGTTACGTGATAAATCGATCACCATTGACAACAATTAGTTTAAAGACACCGATAGAGATGTGGAAAGGCAAACCAGTTGATTATTCTTCCTTACATGTGTTTGGATGTCTTGTGTACGTAATGTACAACTCCCAAGAAAGAACAAAGCTAGATCCAAAATTCGGGAAATGTATATTCTTAAGTTATGTTGACAATATTAAGGGGTATTGCTTGTAGGATCCCACTACCTACAAGGTGTTAGCAGGGTTGTAGTCTTTGCAGAAAATGAATTGCAAAGTGAGCAAAAAAATGATAGCACTATTAAAGACACTACTATAGTGCAGATAGAGAAGAAGTCTAGAGAATGTGACTCTTCTGAAACAGAACAAGAGCATGAAGTTCAAGAGCCAAATGAGGTCAATGATGAAGAAGCTCAACGAACAAAATATCAGATAAGGAAACTATCTTGGCACTCAGACTATATCATGGCAAGCCATGATGTGTATTGTCTCCTAACTAAAGAAGGAGAACCATCAACTTTTGAAGAGGCTTTGAGGAGTTCAGATGCTTCTCAATGGATGGCAGCAATGCATGAAGAAATGGAAGCCTTACATAGAAATAAAACATGGGAGCTTGTTGAACTTCCGAAGGGTCGAAAAGCCATTAGAAACAAATGGATATACAAAATCAAACGAGATGGCAATGATCAAGTGGAGAGATATCGTGCAAGAATAGTGGTCAAAAGATATGCTCAGAAAGAAGGTATTGACTTTAATGAGATATTCTCACTGGTTGTCAGATTGACCACAATCAGAGTTGTTCTAGCTATATGTGTTGCATTTGATTTACATCTTGAGCACCTAGATGTAAAGACTGCTTTTCTCCATGGAGAACTTGAAGAGAAAATTTATATGCTCCAACCAGAAGACTTTAAAGAACAAGGAAAAGAAAACTTGGTTTGCAGGTTAACCAAATCTCTGTACGGTCTAAAGCAGGTGCCAAGATGTTAGTACAAGAGATTTGATTCCTTCATTATTAGCCTTGCTTACAACAGGCTAAGTTCAAACCATTGTACGTACTACAATAGGTTTGATGATAATGATTTCATCATTTTGCTGTTGTATGTGGATGACATGTTGGTGATAGACACCAACAAAGATCAAATCCAAGAATTGAAGGCACAATTGGCTAGGGAGTTTGATATGAAGGACTTGGGACTAACAAACAAGATTTTAGGGATGCAAATTCACTGTGACAAAAAGGATAGGAAGATTTGGCTTTCTCAAAAGAATTACTTACAAAAGGTCTTGCGGCGCTTCTACATGCAAGACTGTAAGCCAATTTCTACCTCACTTCCTGTCAATTATAAATTATCCTCAAGTATGAGTCCAAACAATGAAGCAGGATGGAAATGTCTCGAGTACTGTATGCATTAGTAGTGGGAAGCCTTATGTATGCTATGATTTGTACAAGACCAGACATTGCGCAAGCAGTGGGAGCAATTAACAGATTTATGGTAGATCCTGGTAGAGAACATTGGAATGCTATTAAGAGGATCCTTAGATACATTAAAGGAACCTCGGGTGTTGCATTATGTTTTGAAGGATCATAATTTATTATCAAAGGCTATGTTGATTTGGATTTTGCAGGTGATCTTGATAAAAGAAAATCTATTACTGGCTATGTGTTTACACTTGTAGGAGGAGTGGTAAGCTAGTTATCCAAATTATAGACTGTTGTAGTTCCATCTACTACGGAAGTTGAATATATGGTAGCTACTCAAGCATGCAAGGAGGCTATTTGGATTCAAAGGTTGATGGAAGAACTTGGACACAAGCAACAAAAGACTACTGTATATTGTGACAGTCAAAGTGCCTTGCACATTGCAAGAAATCCAGCCTTTCATTCCAGGACAAAGCATATAGGAATTCAATACCACTTTGTTTGAGAAGTAGTAGAGAAAGGAAGTGTGGATATATAGAAAATTCACACCAAAGACAACCTAGCAAACAAAGCTAGTTAACACTGATAAATTTATATGGTGTCGATCCTCCTATGGCCTATCGGAAAAGTAAGCAACAAGGAATGATAAGGAAGAAAGAGTGGTGTGAAGATATGATTAACTCAATCAAATCTTCAAGTGGGAGAATTGTTAGACTTGAAGTCCCACATCGGGTGGGCAAAATTGTTGGCTACCCCACCAAGTCTATAAATAAAGCCTTGGTGGACCCTTTACAATCATCCCAAAATCTTCTTCTGTCTTTTATATTTGTTTTGTTTACTAAGAGAAAAAGTCATAGAGAAAAATAGGTTCTCTTGTAAGGTTCTCTTAATAGTGGTATTCTCTTATTTTTTAGAGAGAGTGTTAATGTTCTCTCTTAATGTTTAGAGAAAATTATTGTAATTTCTTCCACAGTGTGAAATTCTTTTTCTTGTCCATTTGTCAGTCCTTTCCTCATTTCTTATTTTAGCTGCGTGATATTATTCTGTTATTCTGGTTCCTAACAAACACTATGCTGGAAAGTAAAATGCTTCTAAAATGTTACCATCATAGTTGAAAAGTTAATTAGCCACCAAAATTTAAAAGGAATTAGATCCTCATCCTTTAGTCATTGTGATTACAGATATGCTACTGAGTCATTTCTTAGTTGTCTGGTGATATTAGTTCAGACCTCTTAAAATGTTACTTTTCTTATTATAGGTTGATTGAGAATGAATATTTGGGTCTGAAAAATGGCATAATGGACCAATCAGCTATATTACTTTCAAGCCATGGTTGTTTGATGTGCATGAATTGCAAGGTAATACCTGGATTAATGTGTTGTTGCCGCAAGTTCTAATTGTAATTTTTATTTTTTGAAGCATATCCATCGGTCACAGAATCAGATTTGGTATCTGTCATGTTGATCATGTGCCCTTTTGTCATTCAAACTTCTTATTGTGTCCATGTGTTTGTTTATGCATCTTTTTCACCTTTATGGAGGGTGGTAATGAGGGAGTATATGTGTTTGAAAAGCAATCAAACAGGGTAGGTCATTGTAAAATATACAAGGGAAACTAGAGTGGCTTACCTCCCCACCTTCCCCCTAGAAATAAATTGCAGACGATGTCAAGTTGGTTCATAGCAGTAGGGCTTGATTCTTCTCATTCTTTCTTATTTCTTGTATACATGGCTTCTTTGGTTGGATCGCTTGCTTTGAATTTCTAATGTCAGATACCGTAAAATTTCCTGTAAAAGAATGCATTTTACTTGTACATAACATTGTTGTCACTGTTATCATTGTCATTCCTCTATTTCATGTGTTAGTTTGGCACATGCAGACCAAAGATTATAAGCTTGTTTACCGACCAAAGGTTCTAGAATACAAAGAGAGTGAGCAACCGAAAGCAACCAGAATATTGTTGGCACTTTCGGGGTTGAAGCAAGCTTTAACGAATAACCCTGGGTATAACAAGCGAGTTGCAGAGTGTCGAGAGGCTGCACGAATTCTTCTTGAGTAAGTTTTTCTTTTTTCTTTCTTGAATATTTATTACTGTTTTCATTCATTTTTTGTTTTAATAAGAACTTGTGTTTTACATGCATTGCAAATATTGAAGAAATTTCTGAATTTTAGCGTCTGAAGAGCTGTTACCAAATGTCAACTTTACACTTACGAAAGGGTGTCAATAAACTGAACTAGAGGATGAAAGCAGTTAATTACTAAAACGGATAAAATACATTTTACTCCTCACTAATCTCAATTAGATCTCTCACGAATCAATTTTTATTGTCAAAATTTGCATCAGTTTAGTTTATTATAATATGAGGGTGGGCCTTGGCGCAATAGTTAAGGTTTCTGCCTTGTGACCTGGAGGTCCAAATCCTAGAAACAGTCTTTCTGTTTGTGGGGCAAGGCTGCATACATTTACCTCATGCAAACCCCCCACTAGGTTGGAGCCTCGTGTACTGGGTCACTTTTTCTTAGTTTATTAAAAGGTGAATGATGGAAATTTTAATTGCAATAAGAACTAAATTGATATATAAGAAATTAGCAAGATGATCAAGTTAGCTCTTGTTGTGATTAATATTTCGAGAAGATATTTGATAAAGAGAAGGAAAATAATTATAAACAAGCTAAATAAGTTGGGCTTAATATTAACCCAAACTTTAAATTTGGCTCATTTAAATAAATGAATTAAGCTTGACCATCATTTTTTTTTTCATGCAAGTCAAACAAGAACTTTAAATTTGGTCCTTATAGTTTTTACTCATTTGGGTTTTGGTCCCTATACTCTTTTCCCCTTAAGGGGTAAGCCATACAGTTTCCTATGATGATTTTGGCCCCTTTGAAACCAATTTACAATTAGAACTAAATTGATGTATATGAATTTGGTGAGATAATCAACGCTCAGGAAGTTTATATTATCCACCCTATATATTAAATAAGAACGATTATCTTAAATGAGAGCATTTTTAGTTATTATTTTTTAACGAGAACGTTTTTAGAATTTTTTAACCTCTTATATCTTTTAATCTGTCATTTTCAATATCTTTAATTGTAAATTAAATTTTAATATATATTTTTTAAAATTATCAATAATTAAAAATAAACATTATATTACAATAATTATTTATTATAAATTTAAAATATAATTTATTTTCAAAAACATTTATTTATTACAAATTTTATTTATAATATAATTTATACATTCAGAAGTATTTATTTATTATAAATTTAAATTATATAAAATAAATATTTATTTTGTGCAATGTACAGGTTAAAATACTAGTTTTTTATTAATTCTGCAGAGCATATGGAGATTACAAAGCAGAGCCCATCCTGTCTAATGGCCAGTATCTTGCCTTCTCACATGTGAACCTAGTTATATCTTTTATCAAACAGCTAACTGATCTAAGTTATTTTTTGTCTTTTCCCCTGAGCAGTTGAACCAGAAGTATATGAGGCTCACAAGGTATAAAGCATTGACATGTTAAATCGATAAGTATACAGAATTTTCCCTATCCTGGTTAATTTGTGATATAATGCACAACTTTTATTTGGGTGCTGGCGTAAGTGCTCAAAGATACTGAAGTTCTGGAGAACCTTCGATGATGTTGGAAACTGGGATGCATAAACATATAAACAAATTGAATGGGCACACATTACTTTCATAAAAAAAAATGTCTTCTGGAATTTTGAACAAATGTGGTTTTCTGAAATAAAATCACCTTGATAGAAATTTTGTTTTACACAGTTTTCGCTGGATTTGTATAAAATGTGTTGATTGGATATGTGAAACTCATCAATCACTGTATTGGAGTTCCTTCAGAGTACAAACAACATAATAAGTAGTCTATGTTTAAATAGTTTGCATCTAACTTGAGCAATCTCTCATGCATTCACGCTCAAAACAGGCTCTGGAATATTTTCCGAGAAAGCAATGGAGTATTCCATATGCCAAAGTTTAATGGTTCTCGCACTTCAAAATCTTGCCATTTTGAATGTTCAAAATGCGGATAAAATTATCCATGTTATATGACATTCGCGAGAAATATTAAAGATTTCCTTCTATGTTAGTTAATTGAATCCGTTTACTTGTTCCAGCTTATTTACTGATGTTTAATGCTTCTTTCATACGTGTCATATGTATAATTTGAATCCCAGCTATGATTTTAGCATAATCAAGTAGTCCTACATTTTGTTTGTGCAGCACAAATTAGAACCCGATCTAGCCAAAAGAGCAGAGCATTATTTCTCAGAGAATATGCGTGTTATGAAAGGTATAATCAGTTTAATTGCTTTGATAAATCACAACTTGAGGGTTTATACCCTGCTCATTTAACCTTTTGTGCTGTAATTTATTTTATTCAATTTTCAACCCAGGAGTTGAGGCTTGGGCAATGGGCAAGTTAAACGATTTTGGAATGCTTATTACAGCTTCTGGTCGGAGTTCCATTCAAAATTATGAATGTGGTATAACCTAAACCCCCAAATTCATTATTGGAATGTTTTGAAATTCTAACTTCTTGCTCTTCTAAGATGAAAGTGACATGAAATACAGGAAAATAAAATAGGGTGGAAAAACATATATCTTATGGAGTTTTTCAACCTTTCAATATGGGTTAAATATGTTTTTGGTTTTCTAAAAATATGATAGAATTGATTTTAGTCTTTAGGAAATTTTTTTCTTGAATAAAATTTGTCAAATATTAAAAATACTTTAATTAGATTCCTGTAATAAACTCTGTTCAACTTTTCTATTAAATGATAGTTACATTAGCTTCCAAATAAAGTATTTTATTACTTGAAGTGTCCAATGATAATTTTTAATAAAAAATTGTGTAATTACTTTTGTTTTAGGGTTAAAAAAAATCTATAATTTAAGATTAAACATGTACTAATTTTATTTAAAAAATATGTTACTAATATGACCTAGATATAACAGTTGACATGGACAGCCACATCAACAAATTAATAGTGACTGTGATGTTGATGTGACCATCATTTAATAAAAAAGTTAAATAGAGTTTAATATGAAGATCTAATTAGAGTATTTTTAATATTTGAGAGATTTTATTCAAAGAATTTTTTTTCTGAGAATTAAAACCAATTCTGTCATATTTTTTGAGGACCAAAAACATATTTAACCCTTCTAATATCTAATTGCACATCTTTTTAAGTATATAGCCCTGAAAAATTATGCAAAAAATAAAATTTGAGCCTGGCAACCACTATGACATTTTACAAAAAATAGTGTTGGATTTTAAACTTGTGTTGTCCCCTTTAGTACTTTGAAATACTTTCTGTTCTTTCCTTCTCTACTGTTCTATATTTTCCTCTAAACTTTTTCTTTATTGCCTTCCTAAAGCTTTCTTCCAAGCCCTTGGTACATGATGGAATGTTCACTACTGAGTCCAGATTCTCTGCAAAGCAATCTATTTTATTTTCTATTCTAGTTCTCCAAATTCAATATTACCTGATCTCAAAAATTTGATTGGGGTTTTTGTGTCCTATCATTTGCCCTATATCTGGATTTTATTTATAAACAGAAGACCAAGATGAAGCTTAGCTGAATTGTTAAGAGGAATCTAATAATTTAATCAAACACATCATTAATAATTTTTCACCAGCTTTAATTTAAATCAATTGAAAATTTCAACGTGTAATGTTGGTGGTGGTTGGGGGATAAAAAGGTGATACATAAAATGGTCATGGTGGGCTTAGATGACATTCATATGGCTGGTGATGTGTATTAGCTTTGTAAAACAAAATAATTGCTTCATAAGTGCAGTATTCTTGTTAAAAGGCAAAGCACTGGTAGTCATTCAGGATCGAAGCTTTACTGATGGCTTTGTGTATAATATAGTTCTTAACCAGCACAGTTTGAGTTGACAGATATAATTTTTTTTTTGGTTGAATTTATCCCTTCTGTGAAAATGCAAAAATCAAGTAAACCCCCAAATTAGTCTTTGAAATTGTATGGATTGAGCATTTTAGTTATTTTTTAATAACTCTCTGAAAGTCCCTGACTTTACAAAATGTCATTCACTTTAGTCTTTTTTGTGAGTACAAAATGATTATAATAAAAAAATAGAGTAGAAAGAGACTAAAATGAATGACCTTTTAAGGTTAATGGAGAGTTTCTAAAATATTAGGGACTAAAATGTCTAACCTATAGAATCTCCAAGACTAATTTAGGGATTTACAACCATAACAAAAGTCCTATTTTATTAAGGCGAGGTTAGTTAACTGGATTGCAAGCACCATTTGACTCAGTTAAAGACCAAATTTTTAGAGATATTATTTATTATGAGATCCCTCTTAACAATTTTTTCTAATTTCCTTCTTGGTCTTCTTTTACCCCTTTTCACAAGACTAAACATCTTACAATTTACTCTCTTCACTAATGCTTAACATAATTGTCGTCCTACATATTCTAAGAAATAACTAACTGCTAGTAGTTATTTTCTACCCATAACCTTCACCTTGGAATTTTTAATACAGATTTGATTTCTAAAGTAGTTATTTTCTACACATAAATATCATAACTGTCCTTAACTCTCATTTCCTATCAGTGGTCTTCTTTGCATGTACCCAAATTAACCAATTTTTTGTCATCTTTTACTCAACTGGAGCCACACAATATCTCCTCATATATAATCATTTTGTATCCCATCATTTTTTGTGTGGCTACACATCCATTTGAATATTTTCATTTTTACTTCTCTCACCTTTTTCTCTTGGTGTTCCTTTAAAACCTAACATTCACTATATTATCACTATACTACAGCGACAGAACAGTCTTGTGCCAAAAGGCTCCCACAATATGCAGGGTCCAGATGAATTTAATAAAGTCAAATGTTCTAACTATTTAAAATATTTGACTTTATTAAATTCATCTGTTAATCTTTTCCTAGACTAAGTTAAAATAATTAAAATATTTGACTTTATTAAATTCATTTGGAGCCTGCCCATTGTGGGAGCTTTTTAATTAGCACAAGACTGCCCTTTGAATTTAGCTAGACCAAAGTCGTATGTTTCTAATGTCAGGTATTGAATATAGTTTTCGTTTTGCTTTTTATTGTATGTGTGCTTTAAAAGTAATATCTCCTAATTTTTATCAGATAGGAAACTTACATGTTGTCCTAAGATAATTTGATGTTAGAGTAACGATTGATGATCATGTGAAATGATGTGTCTGCCAAGGTTCTGAACCACTGATTCAACTGTATGAGATCCTTTTGAGGGCTCCCGGTGTATTGGGCGCGCGCTTCAGTGGTGCTGGGTTTAGAGGGTGTTGCGTTGCATTTGTGGAGGCTCACCTTGCAGCTGAAGCTGCATCATTTGTCAGGAGAGAATATCTCAAGGTCCAGCCCGAGTTAGCAAGCCAAATAAGTAAAGACACTGCAGTTTTAATATGTGAATCTGGTGATTCTGCACGTGTACTTTAAACAGCATTTTTGCTGTTAAAACTTCTATTTCATCATTCTTATGATAGCAATCGCGGCTGTCAATCTCATTGTTTGTTCATCAAATATTTTATTCTTCTCATTTATTTCATGGTCTTGGAATAAACTCACATTACTTTAGATTTGATTCCTTTAAGAGGTGTATTTTAGATGGTGAAATGTAGAGTTACAATCCTTAGATTATAAAATTAATATAATAGATCTTAATAATTTTATAATGTATTATATATGTATATATATTTTAGAGTTTAATTTTGATATATTAGTTTAAAATATTTTACACGGTTAACTAGTTAGAAAACACCTTATATATGACTTTTAAAGTAATCATTGTAAAAGTTATCAATCTTATCATACATGATCATTCATGATTAGATGATAGGATAATTTTTTTTCACAATATCAAAGCAATTTAATTAAATTCTATAATTTTAATCATAATTTTTCAATCAATGGTTATAATTATATATTTTATTTTCTAAATTGTACCTTCTACTTTTGAAAGCCCCCAAAAGCTCCAAATACTGATACTTAACAAACGAAATTTCTTCTAGAATGAATGATATTTATTGAAAGGAAATGCATGAGGCAATGGTTTCAATCAATGTTTTTAAACTGTAAAAGAGGATTGGTAATTGAACTCACGAACATACTGCTTCATTGTAGTCAAATTAGTAATAATTAAATATATTTTTTTAGTATTATTTAATATATTAAATAATAAAGTAATAAAATTATATATCTAAAATTTAAATTAACATAAATGAATTATGTTACGTGTTATTAGATAAAAAAAAATTATAATAAATAATTAATAATAGAAATTCATACAAGGACTTCATATGCCAATCTTTATTATGAATCAAAAAAATGCCAATCTTTATTAAAAAAAATATTTTTGAATAAATTTTTATAAAATCATTTTCTTTTGAAAAATATTAGTTCAAACTGATTTTTTAGTACTAGTTTTTATCTGGATTTTACTAATTTAGATATATATGTTATTCATTTTTTGGTGTATTAGTTTTGGTCCATTATTGCTCCACTATTTTACATCGTTTTTTTTTATGAACTAGTAAGTTTGATCTAATTTTTTCATCTATGGATTCAATAGTTACATTCGCATGCCTAATTGAATAATTGGATCCGTTCAATTCCCATGTACCTTCGCCCCCCATATCTCTAAGTCAAAATTCCTTGCCCCGCATCCAAAAAGAGAAGGCTTAAAAATGAAATTGTTCAGCTTTGTGCTTGTGTGGACTAGCCTGGAGATTGGATGAGAGGGTAGCTGGTTGTGGTTGCTTGAATGTCACGATAGTGCTCAACATTGGTAGTCACACATTTAGAGATTCTGACACTGAAGTCAATAATCAACAGAGTAATGATATAGGTGAGTGGCAAAAGCGTACTTAAGAGGGGTAGTTGCTAATGTATATGTAGGCATTTTGGAGGTGACATGTTTGGTCTTTGGTGGGTCATTGTATAGCAGTCTTTCATCAAATGTTAGGATGCCTAAATTGAGAATTGGCAGTAGGAAAGTAGATCACACAATGTCAGATAGTGATAAGACGCAAGACCCATGTTGGTGTCAGAGGTCTATGTAACTGATTAAGATCGGGATGCAATTGAATGCCGATCACGATCGCGGTCTGAGTCGAATTATGTAGTCGGTTGAATATCTTGTTGCGGGTGAGTAGTCAACCATTGATAGATTAGGATGGCTAGGCTCGAGCCTTATCTAAATCAGTTTCTCCCTAAGCTAGTTACTCGAGGGAGTCAAGGAGCTGGCTTAAAGTGGTGTAGTGATTTGTCTAGGATTTATCACATCTGACATTTCAAGTTTCCCTCGATGGTTGCTCTTCTATGCAGCATGGGTTAGATCAGTTTGGGTCTTGCCTTATGGAACGAGCGTTTGACATATGTCGAATGGTTGGTGGATATGGGCATGTTCATCTTTCAAATTTCCTCCTATAAAAGGCCTGAAGGTGTCTCTAGGTCGTTCATCTTCTTCTTTCTTCTCCTTCATCATTTTGCTTCTGTGACTGTTCTTCTCGTCTATGAGCTTTTGTGCTTCTGCCGTTTCAAGTTCTCACATTTTTGCATCTTTATTTCCCATTCTTCCACTAGGTCCTCTCTTCTTTGCCATTTTCCCCATTTTGTTCTTCATTGAGTCTTCTCTCTTCATTTTACAATGTATATGTTTATTTCTCATTCTTTCCCCTTTTTTGTTGTATTAACATTTTTTTAAATAATGGATGCCTCTTCATTTATGTCAATTCCTATTATAGAGGGTTGTTATCCATGACAATTGTTACGTCCTCTTTTTTCTAATTCCTTTTTATTTGAAAATAAATAAATGGGTAAACAAATAAATTAGTACTTTAGTTTATTTTTGCTTGTTACTATTTTAATTAATAGTTTTAATAATTATACTTGTAATTATATTTGAATTAAGTTAAGATAATTAAAATAAATTATATTAATTAGTTTTGGAAAAATATTATGAGTTTAAATAAATTAAAAAATTTATGCGTAAATTAAAATAAAGTTTTAAAGTTTTTAATATTAAAAAGGGTTGTTAAAAAAATTAAAAATTAATTAATTACAAGAATTATTGTTAGTTTATAAATTAATATTTTATTTTAATTGTTTGCTATTGTTATTAATTGTTAGTTTAAATAATTATATTATAATTATATTTGTGCTAAATAAAAGGTAATTAAAAAGAGTAACAGAAATTAGCTTAGAAAAATATTAAGAATTTAAATAAATTAAGAAATTGTGCATATATCAAAATAATATTCTTAAAGCTTTAAATATTCATAGGAGATTTGATAATAAGATTAGGATTTTTTGTATGTATGAAAATAATTAATTAAAATTAAGTAAATAATTAGTTGATAGTTAAATTAATTAAGAGAGTGTAAGAATAATTAATTAATAATACTTAGAGAAGGTTAATTAATAAAAATGAGTATGTTAATAGATAATTAGGATAGGATTAATAAGATAATTAGTGTTATTTTTTTTATTTTAGGCCTCAAAACCGTAGGCCCATGTGTCTAATATGTGTGTAGATTTTTTTTTCTTATCTGCTGGGCCAAAAACATGTCTAGCCCAAAGTGAATATAAAAAAGCTGACCCCTTTCAATCAATCCAATGGACAGGAAGAGTGGGTGAATCTTCACCGTTAGATCAAAACTACAATAAAACCTCATTCTTCCCTGTCTTAACGTCAGGAGAGAAGCCAACAGAAAGAGAGAACCGACTTTCTCTCTTGTAGCAGCGGAAATGCGGTTTGTGCGGAGAAGAAGGAATTGCTGGATTTTTTTTGAAAAATCTAAGGTGGGGGAGGAGGTTTAGGCCTCAATTGATAATTTTAATCATTTATGCACTGCTAAATCTATGTTATTCCTGAAATCTTTGCCTCTTTTTATTTTTTTTGAATTGACTGTTGGATTCTTGTTCTTGTTTGGGTATTATTATGATCTTGGAATTGGTTGGCTGTGATAATAGTCATTGTTCTGGAATTATTAATTTACCATGATTCGTTTAGAGTCATGAATTGAGCACCTGGATATTTCCTTTCCTTGTTACATGAGTCAGAACTGAGAGGGAGAAAGTTACGAAAAATTGTCCCCATTGTGTGAAATACAAGTAGCAATGTAGAACGGTTGAGGAAGAGAGAAAGAGAGTCACAGATTCAAAAATAAAAAGGGTGAAGGGAAAAAAAATCTCAACCAACAGAGAAGCAGCCAGTAAACCCGAGAAAGAGATTAGAATTGAAAAAAAATTATAAGTAATGAGCGAAGGAGGCTTAACGTGTGGAAACGAAAAACAGAGTTACAGATATTTTTTCGTCCCTTAAGGGCCTTATACGATTGGGCTGAACACAAAAGTCCGAACATGATGAACTTAAAACATAAGAAAAACAATATAAAAAATAATAATTAACTGGACTTTGGGATTTGATGGTCCAACAACCACCTAGGTGATGAGTTAGTAGTGTAACTACCTACTGGATGGCAACGTGAGGAATGACAATAACCATAATAATAATAATAATAATAATAATTTTGATCAAATTTAATAATATTAATAACAAAATAATATTAACAAAAATATTGATTATGATGATAAATACAGTAATAAAAATAATAATGAATGATAATAATCTTGATAATAATAAGAATTGATTACAATTTAATATATGTTATGAACCTATTTATGAACTTGTGACTTGACCACATTAATTAGATAAATTAGGGAAACATTTTGGATAGGCTAAAATTTAGGAGGTGAGGCCCATCTATAATTTAGACCTCAAAACCTCATTATCATTGACCCAAATTAGTAGTGGTAAAATATAAAGATTGGAAAAAATAAATAATGTATTAAATATAATTATAATCTCAAAATACAATTAATAGAAAATGAATAAAATACTAAAATAAACATTTAACACTAAATATAATAATATTACAAATAATAATTTCTTGCCACCTAATTAAGTGAAATTAAGTGTAAAGTGAGAATTCCATAAAATTTAAAAGAGACCAAAAGTTTAGAATATTTTAATTGGGATGAATTCCCCATAAAATTTAAAAAAACTTGTGAATCAATTATTGATTATTAATCCTTAAGGAATGAGTGAAAGTAAGGAGGGATGAGAGTATACGATTGAAGTTACCTATAGTTAAATTTAGCCCCTTACTATTGTAGTGATTAATTTCACTGAATGAACATTAAATACGCTGTCATGTGCACAATGATTAATCTTTTATATTAGAGTTGATATTGAGTTAAATTATTGAATTTTAACCTCTGATTAAGAGGATTTGTTGTGAAGCCTATTGTTGGTGAATTGAAAACTTGTATTAAGGGAAGTTAAGACTCTCTATTGAAAGACTTAATTGATATCAACTCTAATAAGACGACTATGATCATATCATTGTTGTCAGACCCAAGGTCTCAGAGCAGCTACACCCCGTGATAGGGTGTGAACCTTATAGTGGAGGCCAAGGAGACCTCAAGGATGTTCGATGCACGTCATCCTACAAAAGGCCAAAGAGTCGCTACTCTGTGTCATGGTTAAGGCGATTTGCACATTAACATTCCTGACGAGCCACTACAATTTATCCACAATCAGTGTAGAGTATTGTCGTGTACCTGTTACCACCAAAGCTATTTGCATTCTAGCTTTGGTTGGTGAATCACCTAATGCTATTCTCATTCTAGATTAGGTGAATATTGATATAGAATGCTTTGGTTGGTGGAGTATGAGCTCCTGATCATGCTACTTTGTTGTTGGATAGTCTTACATGGAGATGTATCAACATCTATGCACTCATACATTGCATTTGATTAAATACGATTATTTGTGATATTATATAAATTCTCTTATTTATTATATTTCATTGTGATTGTTTGTTAGATTAGGCGCCGTGGATGTTTATTACCATATTGATGTCTTAAGGTAGAACCTCACCTCTCTTTATTTGTCTGTGTATTGTTTTTCCCTTTTCTTTTGCCTGCTATTTGTTGTGTGCTTCCCCCACCTCGTAGATGGCAGCAGATGACATCAGTATAGTGCAGTAAGAGCTTAGTGAATTCTTCTCAACGTTCTCTTGTGGCAACTCTATGCCACTTTAATTCTATACGAGTAAAGTTTATTTTTTTTAGTATGGCCAGCTTTAGGAAATTATAATATTGCATTTTAAATTTTTATGTACCTACTATTAGGAAAAAAAATCACATCATATTTTCGGGCTTAAGAAATATAATTTTTAGTATTAGTATATTTATATAGTTTGGGGTGTTATAACAATCCCCCTTCCCCTTTTGGTGGGGACCTTCGTCCACGAAGGTAGCTTGCTCGTGGTGGGCCTTTCAGGCTCGTCTCAACGAAGGGATCATGGAAAGGTTTGGTAGATTTTTTAAAGGAGGTAGTTGTTAGGTTGAGCCAACATTCTTGGATGTCTTGGGGGTGGAGATAGCAGGTCTTCTTCCAATGTGGCCAAATCAAGGAGATTTGTTGTGCTTGGTCCCAATCTCGCCTTGACCATGGAGTGACGTATGAATATACTTATGAAGAAGTTAGAGTCCATCTATGTCAATTATTTGGTTTTTTTGATGTTATGTAATAATAAACCATGAAATTTTCCAATGTTAATGGCTTTTAAAAGAATTATGATACTTGAACACTCAAATAGTAGAAACACCTTATTGACACCTCTTATTTCTCTTTATCTCTCTTCTTATTACATCGTATCATTAATTATATCAATCATTTATCTCTCCTCATTTCCTATCTCTATCTGGGTGTAGACACTCCTTAGGTATCCAAGAATCTTTTTCCCTTTTAAAATTTAATGTACTTCTTTTTTTTTACAAAAACTGCTAGGCAAAAACAATTTTGCTGTGAGAGATTTTTGCTTTCAACCATTTTAGTTGAAAAGTCCACCTTATGAGTTTATGAGTGTAATGAATGCTAAAGTTTCATCATGGAAACAAAAGCATATAATATTTGAAAAAACAAAAAAGCACTTTACACATATACACTAATACACGCATTATCATTTGAAATATTTTACATTTGAAGAGTGTTAACAACACACTTTTTATTAATTTTTTTAATTCCGCGCTAGACTTTTTGTCTATCCCACTATTGGGAGATGTACTTTCTATTTCTTACACTTATGGTTATTAATTTTGTGGGTTAGGACTTAGGCCCCCTCCCTTTCACCAATAAAATAAAATAACAACACACTTTTAAACGCACTTCTTTCAACGCACTTTTTATTGTTGGTTCAAATTTATTAAAAACTACAAAATTATGAGTGATATTTATTGAATAAGAAGTGGGAGTTACATAAGTTACAATTTTCAATAAATTTTAGTAAATAATAAAAAGTATTGAAAAATGTTATTGGCATTTCTCTTTACATTTTTGTGCACACAAACAACACGAACTGCACATAGTTGTATACAGAAGACAATTAGTAAATTCCTAAATAGGGACCATATGCACATGTAAACCTATGTTAAGTGTCGTTAAGAAAAATATTTTTGCACCATTAAAACCATGTCCAGAAACACAATCACCCATAAAGTGAATCCATTTTCAAAGAGCATACCATAAGAAAAACATTATATTGCATAGAAATTATTATATTTGACCCATATGTTAAAGAAGGTAGAACTCACGATCTTCTATTGTGCAAAGCATTCATTTGAATTATAAACAATTCAAGTGTCTGGAAATTAAAATGAAAATTTAAAGTTAGAATAAATAGTTTATGTATCGATAGCAGGGACGAATCCAAGCGGACAAGCAGGCCTTGGTCTCCTTTGAAAATCATATATTGTTATAACTTGATCAAAAATAGATTTTTAACTGATTGTTTGATTATTTATATTGAGAGAATAATTGAAGTTTGATACGTATTCTATTGTTGATCAATTTTATGATTTAAAAGAATGATGTTCACAATTTAAATAAATGGTATGATGTATTTAACTATTATGATTTAATGTTTACTTAATATTTATTATTACAAAATTTTTCGGCCCCCTTAAATAGGTTTCTTGATTTGTTCCTAATTGATAATATAAAAAGTTTTTATATTATCATTCGATCACAATTTATCTTATATGATATAAGTTCATTTACTTTTACAATAATTATCTTAAAAATTATACTAATAATAATTTCTAATTAGTTAATAAAATAATTTTTTTAATACTAATAATGCATAGAAACTAAACTCGTTCATTTATACATGAGTTTCAAACAAAAAAATATTTAATTTTGATACCTAATAACAGAATCAAAATCAAAATAATCCCTTATTACTAATTTTTAGTTGCTTCAACTTCTCTTGCATGTTAATACGACCTGATAATCATTCACTAACAATAAAAATGGTCTCTTGGCCTTCCATGTACCCACCTTTCCAATTTATTTACGAGTTGAGGCCGGGAGAGAACGTGCCTAACGTCCACGAGAAAAGTGGCTGTTTCTTAGCAATTAAATGGCTTGTAATGCCTAATGCAACAATGATGAAATTACAGTCACGTGCTACCACAAAACAAACTCTCCCATCTTTCTTTCTGAGTTCTGCCAACTCCTCAGATTTCTGAGTTCTCTCCCTCACTCACTTGTCTCTGTAGCTTCTCATATAAATTAGAGCCTTTAAGCAAAGCCACCCTTCAAAAACTCTCTTACCTTTTCTTTCCACAAAAATGGTTCCATCTCAGTTATCCAACTATGCTCTCTTCTTCTTTTCTTGCACCTTTGTCCTCAACTTCTTAACCATTCCTATTCCCGTTTCTGCCCTCAACATAGGAGTTGAAACCACCGGAATCACTGTCTCTGTGGTTCGCTTCTTGCTTCATCTTTATAATTCCAAACACTTCGTTTTAAGTTAACACACACACAAAAAAAAAAAAACATTTTCTAGTAATTCTTTTCTCCCTCATTTGTTCTTTCTTTTCCCCTTTATGTGCAGAGCAAACAGTGCAGCAGAAAATGTGAGTCAAGCTTCTGTTCAGGTACGTAATAAAATTCATTTGCTTATTAAAAAAAAAAAAAAGAGCTTCTGTTCAGGTACACTGCTAGTCTAATTTCTTTTTTGTTTTTACACTTTAAAATTTAGGTGATCGTACATTATAGTTTTTAATTTGTTATGATGTCTCTGGGACAAACAAAATGTAATGTAATTTTGGAATGACAGTGCCTCCGTTATTGAGATATGCAAGTACTGTGGACTTCTGTATAGTGGGTACCCTGGGGAGAGACCTTGTGATGGCCTTGATGCTTGTTGTATGAATCATGATAAATGTGTCCAAGCCAAAAACAGTGAGTTCTATACATCATTAATTCCTTTATTCAATCATTTTATACTATGGTTTGGATTCCTGTTTTTATCGAATAGGTTCATATATCAGATTCTGTCGGATCTGACAGGATGGAACCGGGATTGTGAAGCTCCTTTTGATGCTAGATGTTCAATTTGGTTCTTTTAATACTGTTTCTAGTTGTTTTTAAGAGTTTAATTTATATTTAAATAAAATGCATATATTTAACAAGAATTTACTTGATGTGATAAGATGGTTAAATTTTATTAAATATCTATGTAAAAATACACATAATTTAAGCTCTTTTCTTAGATGAATCGTTTAATACTTTAATTGGATGTAGCAGAAGTTTGAGACAGTGGTTCAGAAATGACATATATTCGGGTCTGATTTAGGAGGAAAGGAACTCATCTCGTCCTATTCACCGAGTTTCTCTTGTGATTCTTTAATTAATTTTCGCTAAATTTCAGTCATTAACGAAAAATTTAAAATGGTCTGTTAAAAGAATATTTTGCTGAGACTCCTCTTTAGGTGAAACGGAGATGAAACCTAGGTCTAGAGTTAAAAAAAACTTCAAATTTGCAAATATTGACTGTAATTTTTATAGAAAAATATAACCATTTACTCACTTTTTGTTTCATCTCATTTTTGTTCCATTTCTCTTTTTCATCACATCACTTGTTACATCTATTATTTTTTTCCTTATTTTTCTCTTTTCTTTTATCTCCTTACATATGTATGTTTTCACGTTTTTTTAGTACTTTTTATTTTTAAATGTAATTTGTTAAAATATAAGCTACAATCCAACTTGAACTAACAAAAACATGGCAAAGGATTGGTTGACAATGTAAGACAATGTGTGATTGGGGTTGACAATATAAAAGTTAAAGTTACAATACATGAAAATTAAACTCCATTTTTGTGTGTGTATGTAATGGAGTTTGAATTTATGTAAATTACTTAAATCCTCACCCTAATAAGCCGACTCTAGATTCGGGTTAGTTTAGTTTGAGTTATTAAAAAACTTTACCAAACTCCAAACAACTCAAAACCAAATTTTGTAATTAATTTTGACCTTTAAAAAAAAACAAATTGAGCCGATGTGTGCAAGAAAAATCATATATACAACTATAATTGTCCAAAAAGAAAATGGAAGATTTATAGGCAAAAGCAAATTTGCGTTAATGATGTCGGGTGTTGTTACGTTTTTCTTCCAACAATATTCAAGTTTCTGAAAGCCCTATCATTTGTGTTAAACTAAATACATTATTTTAGAGTTATGGTTATATATGGAAGTACTTACCAAGTCAATGATGGCGTTGTGCAGACGACTACCTAAGCCAAGAGTGCAGCCAAACATTCATCAACTGCATGCAAAAGTTTAAGAACTCAGGAGCTCCTACATTCAAGGGAAACACATGTCAAGTGGATGATGTAATTGAAGTTATCAATGTTGTGATGGAAGCCGCTCTACTGGCTGGAAGAGTCTTACACAAGCCCTAGCTACAGTGATGTTAGATGCCTCTCAAGAAATGAGGACTTTCAGTTTTTTTTTTTTTGCCCTTTTTATTGGCGGGTGGGGGGGAGTTAGATTAGTTTCATATTTTAATTTCAATCGTTTTGCTGTTATTCACCGTTAAATTTAATCAAACTCCAATGCAAATTTCATAAATCCAGTTTTTGTTTTTGGATATTGGCCTTGGATATTATTTTCTTCCTTACAAAACGGTAAATAATATAGGAGTGTGTTAGCACAAGCTAATTTCCTCGTAAGAGAAAAGGAATGTTAATTACAATTCAACTTTGCATACAGTTCCAAGTGATGAAACTTTTAAAACATAAGCTGTGATCGAGTTAAAACTTTAGACAGCTGTCAATCCTTTGGTGTGCGCTGTCAAGCTGCAGTGTTTGTGTGGGAAAAAAAAAAAAGATAAAAAGAATCAACATAAAACAAAACAGAATAATTATTTTGGTGTTGCGCGCAGATCATTGTTTCTGTTAATTAAAGTTATGGTAATATATATGTGTGTGTGTGGAGGGAAGGGAACAAATGTGCTGATGTTTTAGCTAATATGGCGTATGAGCTTGAGACACAGTTAGAGATTCATGAGAATCCTCCTGTGTATCATATGTGTATGTGTGTGTGGAGGAAAGGGAACAAATGTGCTGATGTTTGAGCTACTATGGTGTATGAGCTTGAGACACGGTTAGAGACTCATGAGAATCCTCCTGTGTATATTAGGCAGCTTTTGATTTCTAATGCTATGGGGATTTCTACAACCCGATTAATTGCTCTGTAATCTATTTTTTTGGCTTCAGTCCCGTTGAATAGCAAAAAAAAAAAGAATTAAATTTAACAAAAAAAAATATAATCATTTATTTATTTCCTTTTTTATCTTATTTTCATTTCAATTTATTTATTTAGTTTATATATATATATAAGAATTTGTTAATATACACCCACTTGTAATTTGTTAACGTACTTTAATTAAAAAATAATGAGTGTACATTAACAAATCCTTGTAGAGTTTGTTACAAGCATGTTAACGTATACCATCTTGTTTTTTATATAAAGTACGTTAGTAAGTTATAATTAAGAATTAGGGCTAGCCTAAGGGTAGAGTTACTAAAGCTCAAACTTTGAGCCCATTAACAAAAAATTATTTGCTATTAGTTTTCATAAAGCAAAAAAGTCATATATGTTGACAAAAAGGTCACATATGTTGGTAAAAAGGTCCAACATATAACTCTTTTATTTAAAGTAAAAAAATCTCTTTCAAAGTTTGCTTTAGGCCTCACTCAACGTTAGATCGATCTTGCTAAGAATTATCTTAAAATACACCAATGGTATTACTTGCTAATGTACTTTAAGTAAAAAGCAAATGGGTATACATTAATAATCCCATATATACATACATTCAATATATATATACATATACATATCACTTTGTCTCTTTCTCTCTATTCTCTTCGCATTTCTCTCATATTTTCATCCTAATTCACCCTGAAATAAGATGGACGCATGTCATGTCTCAATTTTGTTTGGTACATATCATGTATCAAATTTAACAAATTGTATTAAGGGAGTCTAACTCAGTTGATTGAGTAGTATGTGTGAGTTGTTGTAAACCCCCTGGTATTGGAGTTCGACTCATCCCTTTGAATAAAAAATTTAACAAACTGCAATATTATTTCTTGTTTTAAAAATATTGTGAAATATTTTTTGTTCTAGTAAAATAAGTGAATTTGAGTATTGGTTTCTATTTTTTTTTTAGTTTTCACTTCTCTAAAAGTTTTGAAATTACTTTTTTTTGGTCTTGTAAAATGATAGAGTTTTGATTTTCATTTCTAAAAATAATTTTTCTTTAATTTTTATCCCTCTAAAATTTAAAATCATTATTTTTAGTTCTTAGCATTCATTTTAAGAAAAATAAGTAACATTTATTATAGAACTTTAAAAGTTTGAGAGTTACGTGTTGGTATGACATCACATATACATTCTTGAATATTACTTGGGATGGTTAAGTGACCTTAAACACATAAGCAGCTAACCAATTTTAAACAACAATAGAAAGAAAAAATATTGATTTTAAAGTTTAAAAAATATAACAACTTATAAGAACAAAATTACAAAAAACTGAAATCAAAATTTATTTATTTTGTCGAGACTAAAAACATATATAATCTTTCAAAACAATATCAGTAATTAAAGTTAATTATAACTTTAATTACTTAAAATCAGTAATCTCAAACTATATCTCTCTCTCTCTTCTATATATATATATATATAATTTGATAACGTACATGCGTTTGTTTTTTAGTTGGAGTATGTTAGCAAGCTATACCATAGGTGTATTTTAAGATATATTGTAATTATAGTTTACTAACGTACTCAACTAACAAACAAGTGTGTGTATGTTAACAAACCTCACAAGCATTTGCTGATGTACATAAACTTATTTTTTAGTTAGAGTACATTAGCAAGTTACACCGTTGATATATTTTAAGATACATTATAGTTATAACTTGTTAACGTACTTCAACTAAAAAACAAGTGTGTGTACATTAGCAAATCTCATATATATATCAATAATTTTTAAATAGTTGTCAATAAATAAAAATAAATTTATATCATAATTTAAATTATTCACTATAAATTTAAAATATAATTTATATATTTAAAAATATTTATTTATTATGAATTTTAATTATAATATAATTTATATATTAAAAATTTTATTTATAATAAATTTTAATTATATAAAAATAAGTATTTATTTTGTACTGCTACTAGAAAAATAAACATTAGATAGAGGTTAAATCTGTCACTAAATTAATAAAATGTCGTCACAAAAGATATTAGTGACAGAGTGTGTGATGGACACAATTTCCTCATAGAAATGGGTGTTGCAAACAATTTAGTGAGGAATTTTGTATTCCGCCACAAACAGTGACGATCTTATTTCTGTCACAACATACGTAAAATTTGTCACTACATATTGATAATAAATGAACTTAATTTATATGCATTTCCTTCACTATTTATGATAGATGTACTATCCTTTGCAAATTTGCGAGGGACATGATCCATCACAAATAGAGAGGGATACTATATCCTTCGCTATTTGTGATGGAATACGTCCTTCACAATTTGCGAGAGAAAATAGATCCGTCACAAAGAGCGAGGGGCTAATCCTTCGTTATCTATGATGAGATACAACCGTCACAAATTTGTGAAGGATTAGGCCTTTACTATCTGTGACGACAGGTGCGCTTACAAAGTTGTGATAGACTAAAATCCATCACAAATTTGTAAAGTCAGTGATATATGCCCATTAATTTATGACAATTTGTATTGCTTTGTGACAGGTTTATCACTCTCAAATTATCGGAAGGTGTCATTTTTTTAATGTAAATCTGCAAATAACTAAAATAAATTATAATAAACTAAAGTATACTAAATAAAAGTGTTGAATAACATTAAAAGTCTCTAAGTATCTATTTAAAGTCTCATAATTTGAACAATGTATATTGTCTAAAACCATAACAAATGACAAAAAAGTACTATTGATAATAAATTTCTAAAGATCTACATTATCATCTTATTAATTATCTTGACCATCTGCAGGAGGCTGTGTACCACGTTGAATTGGTTGAGATGACCCAAAGAAAAAGTCTCCATAAATCAAGTCATTTGCTCACAAAACAAATATGACTCTTCTTGTGATGCACGTATCATTTCTAAATGAGTTTGCAATTGCTCCTTTAGGCTTTTATTTTCTTCTGTCAGATTAGTAACTAGACTCCTCATGTGCTCATATTCAGAAAATGAGATGCCAGCAGATGATATAGAAGAGGAAGAAGGCTTGTATCCCTAGCCTCTAAACCTAGACCATATATTCGCCTTTGCTATTCATACCTCCAACAACATCATAGAAGATGTTGTTGTCAAACTGCTAAGTGGATACATCTTCATTCCCTGATATTTGTTGTGAGTACTCTAAAAATTCGTCTTTTATACTCATTTTGCAAAATTAAAAGTTTGAATTAGACTAAAAAATCATGTATAATTAATACAAATGGATATATAATTATGTTAAGTCACCAAAATGTCAAACTTGAAACAGTCCATCATAATTCATATATATAGTCAACAATATATACAAATTCAAAACAGGTTCAAAACAAGCAAAATCAAAACATATGCAACAATCAAGTTTTTTTTTAAAAAAAACAAAGAATTTTAAACAAATTCAAATTTACCTAAGTTGTGAAGCCACCAAAAACAATATCACAAAAATAAAATAACTAATGGCAGCCCAAACACCAAAAGGAACATACAAATAGTCCACTTATCTAGTCATACAAGTAGCTTAATAATTAAGATTACAGTAAATAATGAGGATATCTATCTTCTTTGTGGTACCCAATTATAGTAAATAATGATGCAAATAGTTCATTTTATGCTTATAGTCTTTGTGATATCCATATCTCAATTTCCTTCAATTCCATTCAAAGACCAAGTTTTGAACTTATCTTGTTTGTGCAGAAACTCTACTTGCATTTTTGTTTTTATTGTGGTTTTTTATATCATATATGCAATAGTAATCAAGTTGAAAAATACCAAAAAGGCAATTACATTGTCATATCATATGCAGCAATTAAGTATTTTTTTTAAAGAGAAACTTTAAAAGAAGTTGAATTTACCTTAGTTGTGCAGCCACCAAAAATAATTATCACAGAAATAAAATAATTAATAATAGCCCAAACACCAAAAGGAACAAGCAACAATCCACTTACTTAATCATACAAGTAGCTATAATGATTACATTGTCTAGCTTGATTGGTTGGCTTTTGTTTCCTCAGTTATTTTGTTGTCTCTTTGTTGATTTTGTTGAGTATTTTCCCTAAATGTAAAATTGTTCCCAGTTCATGACGCCTTCTAGTTTATACCATTTGACAATAACTCACTAGCTCCATATAGGATCAATTGATCTTTAATTAAGGTTTAAGGGCTATGCCAACACTATTGGTTGTTATATCCTTATCTTAAGATATTTTCACAATGATAAGGCTAGAATTATCAACAATAAAATTTAAAATCAATATTTTTTGGTATAGAAAATTTGAAATTAATTTGAAATAATAATTTCATATTTTTCCAATTTTATAATTATTCTTTCCTAAAAAATGAATAGGAAATAATGCTCCTATAAATTTGACATATGTGATACTTAAAATCATGACTAGTAAAATTACTAACTTACTTGTTATTGAGTGTACAATTAGAAAATACATTTCTAATTATCTTATCATTTTTTAATAGTTTCTCATTACTTCCACAATTACTAAAAATTAGTCTTTATAAGCTATAGAGGTGAGGATGTGACAACTAACACTTATGTGATTACTTAAAAACACATTATTCCTAATTTAATTATAGTTTATAGCTATTTGTGTTTTTGAATTTACTTTCTTCGTGTGAAGTAATGTTGACTGGATCAGACTAATTTCATTTAGCAGGATGTACAAGCTTCTCAATCTTTTATAATTCAATAGCTCAAAAAGCGAATGTTAGTGATAATGAAAGATGAAGAAAAGAGAATTTTTCTGATTTGTAAAGGTGTTGAACATTACTTAGGCAAGGAATGACAAAGATTATAATTCATTTAGAGATTCCAAAAATTCAAACATTGGAGAAGATTGGAAACAAGATGGTTATTGCCAAGCTAAAGCAAATTTAAGCCTTTAATCTAGTTTTTCTATACAGTGATGTAGTTTGCATATTGAGTATTATATGTAATTACAATACTTATATTAACATCCAATCTTTGACGCCAAATCATAGTAGTAAATCCTAGCTTGGACTATTAATGCTCTATGTCTAATTAGAAATTTTGAAATAAAAAATCAATTCAAATGGTTATTCTTAGGGGCAGTTTATGGTTTTATCTTCATGATAAGAAATGACCCAATTTAAAGAAATTTAATAAACTTTGGCACTAATTTAATAGGATTGATAGGAAGCCAAATAAACACTAGCTCATATAATTTTTTAAAACAAAAGATTAGTAACTTTAATGCCCCTTTATTCTAGAAATGATCTTGCCTTAGTCCAGGAAAAATAACATTTGAAAGACATAACCTGAACATGAAAAATTTCCTCTTTTGACTTTCCTAAGAAGGTTAAATGATAGAGTTTCAGATCTCCACATGACATATAAAAATGAAAAAAAACAATTATATAACTTACAAGCTATCATCTCTGCCTTGGTGGACACCCATGCATCACCCTTGGCAGTTTTGTGGATCTTTCTGAAATAGCTCCCAACAAGTTGGAGTCATATCTGTAGATTTTTTCTGAAAATAAAATATGTAAATTAGTGTAATTTAAAACATGCTTCCTAATTATTATGAAAGTAAATATAATTATTACTTACTAATTTCTTAAAATGTTCAAATGTAGGAATTGATCCTCTTATATACAGTGAACCATCAGAGGAACTCCTATTGTTAGCATTAGTTTGTGCTTTTCCTTTCCAATCACTATTGCTCCATTTTTGTTCTAATTCTTGATGCATTTGATTAGGAATCCACTTCCCTTGATCAATACCACGTCATACCCTATACATTGCATTTGAGTATGCTTCAGAGGCTTTATGATCAAATGCCTTTTTAATTTGTGCATCATGCTCAGGAGGCCACTTAAACTTCCTCTGCACTAGCAAAAAGTTAGAAAAGTATTATATTATAAATGTGCAATTTAATGTAAAGAAAACATAAATAACAAGTTACTAAAATATTTGTACTTCCTCTTTATACCTAAAATTATTCAAACCACATTTTTGCCACACTTTCACTTGTGCTCTTTACCTCTCCATAAGTTTCCAAGACCCTTCAAATTTCCTTTTATTATCTTTGAAACTTCACGTATGGGATGAATTGGAGGGTCAAACCTGTGAAAACAAATTGAAACAAGTTATTAATCATACATACATGTTACTATTGAACTTAAGGAAAATAGTTATAAATACTTACATGTTTTGTGGACCTGGACAAATCCATGTACAGTCCATCAGGGTCTACACTTCCAATTTGCAAAGATGGATCAATAGGGATGATGATGCTACAAATGGACTGTCAACAGATGCAGCATCTACTGCATCATGTGATGGTGGCATATGAAGGATATGTGGGGTCTCTGTGAAAGAAACATGGGGCTAGATGTAGACTGATTAAGTTGGGGAGTTGTAGGATTGGAATATAGAACAATGTTGAAATAAAAAGCGCACAAGAAGGGGGGGTTGAATTGTGCATTTAAAACTTTTTGAAACAAGTAAATAAGTATGAAAACGTTTTCAAGCTTAGGGATAGAGAGAAGGATAACACAGAAAGTTTTTATACTAGTTCACTCAACCTGAGCTACGTTCAGTCCCTTCACCCAAAAGGTGTTTACTAACCAACCTTAGGTTATAAGTATTGTTCGCGGCCTTTTCAGGCTTTACATCGCAATCACCCTAGATTGCTCAACCCAAGTATTCTTTTTCACTAAGTTTCTCTAGGCTTTCACAACACAGACAAGTGTTTTTACAAGGATATCAACTCACGTAGTGAGGATTTGAAAGATAAAGCTCAAAACACTCTAAAAATCTTTACAAGATTTTTGCTATCGTCCACTAGACGCTTCTATCAAATGTACAGAACATTTTTATGTCCGCTAAGATTTTTTTTTACAAGGCACGTATATATGTTGTCTTTGTTCTTCCTTGGTGCATATATATAGTCTTCAGGAAAAAGATCTGTTGTAGAAGACTTTGACTTCATTATGCAAGGAGAGGCATGTAAACTATGCTTTCAGAAAGATCAAGCATGACAACTTTTAGACTTGCACTCAAACGGAAAGCGCAGGACTGTGCTGGCAGTCTGCTTTTCTGAACATTCTTCATTCGGCATGGCAGCTTGATAAGTTGACTTGCTTTATCTATTTTGCTACGCTTTTGCACTGGAATGATTCTGATTGTATTTAATGCTTTAAACAATTTGAACATTAGATCACAAGAGTGGCAATATGTTAGTTTCGAGGAAAACTAACATAAATAAATTGGACGTTCAAATAAAACTTAGCCGTTTGAATATTTGTCGTTGGAAGCTTGCATCAGATATTGAATTTGTTCTTCGGACACTCATCTTAAGTTGTTCACTAGACGGTCCTTTAAAGCGAGTCTTCTAGACGGTCTTCTTTAGCACGTCTATTGGACGATTTTCTTAAGAGTGGCTTGTTTGCTGTGACAAGGTTAGTCCTTAAGCAGAATCTTGAACATTAATAAGTTTGTTATTTTAAAACTTTGAGGGTTTAGACGCTTCTACGTCTTTGGTTCCAACAAATGTGTGCATTGTCTAGTAGGATGTGTGGGTTGCCCAATAGGATGTATGGGTTGGGAAGTAGGTTGCGGCAAAATGTTGGTACCTCTACCTCTCCCTCTTCCCCTACCTATGCTAATACCTCTACTAGTTCCTCTTCCTCTACCATTCATATTACCATTATCTGCCATCTATATACATACAAAAATAATTAACTAATGTAGGTAAAAAATTAAGAAGGCATAATTTTTTTTAAAACTCAATAGAAATTAAAAATGTCTCATTAATAAACATTTAATTAGCACACATAAAGGGTTCAAGAACAAGTACAAGAATAACATTTATTAAGATAATAACTTAATTAGCTTGAATCTGTTTCCTCATAATCTTCATCATCACCATCTTCCTTTGCTTGTTCTAGACGCTCTTCTTTTTCTATATCTTGGTCAAGAAGTTCATCCTTTTCACTACTCGATATGAATTCTATGTCTTCTTCTTCTTCATCATCATCTTCCAAATCAATCTGGTACTTCCTCTACTATGCCAATAGTGTCAACAAGACTTCAGTTGAAAATCATCATTCGTATCAACCATAGGCATTTGTTGTACATCATCATCTTGGTATGCAAAATTTGTTTTAGGCTTATTATTTCCTAATGATTGAACTATATTGCGTGCCTTGGTTTTTATAGCTCCTAACCAACCTTGTTGCCGTTCAGAAAGGATGTAAAGTACACTTGCTCTGCTTGTTGAGCTAGTATAAAAGGATCATAACTATGATATCTCCTAGATTTTTTTATTTCAACATTGCCATAGTTATCTATCCTTGTCCCTGAGGACTAGAGTCAAATCAGTCACATTTAAACAAAATCAACTTTTTGTTAGGCCAACCAGTGTACTCCAATTCAACAATATCAATTAACACACCATAGTAATCATTTTCCATTGTATCATATTGTCCTCCCCTTTCACATAAACATGGTGATTTGTCATACTCATCCCTTCATTTTGGGATTTAGTCACAAACTTGTAGCCATTGATAACATATGTAGGCCATTTATAGACATTTCGAATAAGACCCTATGCCAAACTCCTTAAAAGCACATCATCAATCGCATTGTTTGACTTAAGCACCTACATTAGACATTTTGTTAATTCAACATAATAAAATAGGATACCCTATATCAACAAAGTTAATTGTTTCACGTACATATGTTTTAAACCAAGTAGAAAAAGTCCTGGAAATTTGTTTATCCAAGTCTGTTTCATTTATGTCAGGGTTTAATTCCCGTAACAAACTTGAGTACATACTGCATATATAGGCTAGCAATTAAGCATGTTGCCACGTAATAGAAATGTGAAGCATTAATGTACATATTGGAAATACTTACTTTAAGTAAGGCACAACCTCAGGACAATTTAAAAGAACATACAAATGTGCAGCTTTCATTTCCTTATCATCCAAGGAAGAAGTGATACATTTGCTAAAAGCACGACCTAGATAATTGAAAATTGACAATGGAGGATAGATAGAAGAACATTGCCCTCCATCATCATTTCGTGGCACTCTTGTTCTCCTTGATGGAATATTAGAAGGATAATAATATGAAGCAAATGTGGACATCTCCTCAAGTAAATATGCTTTACAAATAGAGCCTTCCACATAAGCCTGGTTTGTAACCTTTTGTTTTAAGGATCGTATAAACCTATGGAATAAATGCAGATTGAACGTAGATCAAAAGAAAATAAATAAGGAATACTCAACAGATTAGATATCGTGGAGAAGTAACCTTTCGAAGGGATACATCCATCTATACTGAACGGGGTCGCCAACTCTTGCTTTATATGCTAAATGAATAGGAAGATGTTCCATTGAGTCCAAAAAGCTTAGAGGAAATATTTGTTCTAGTTTGCACATTATGATTGGGATGTTATCCTCCAACACCCGTAATTTATCTTCTCTTAACAATGATGAAGTAATTTCTCTAAAGAATTGACTAAACTCAGTAAGTGTGTTCCATATAGGCTTGGGTAGGACTTTAAATGCAACTGGAAGAAAATGTTGCATGAATACATGGTAATCATGACTCTTCATGCCAAACAACTTTGCGTCCCTCAAGTCAACACATCTACTCAACTTGGAAACATAACCATCGGAAGTTTAAGACTTAAAACCCATTCACAAATAGCTAGTCTTTGTTGTTTGGTTAATCTATATTGTGCCTTTGGTTTTACAAGGTTGCCACTCCTACTGGCCTGTAGTTCTAAACCTCTACGCTTATAATAAACTTCTAAGTCCTTTCTAGATCTGCAAGTATCCTTTGTCTTCCCTTTGGTGTCCATCACTGTGAACAAAATATTGAGAAACACATTTCTCTCAATGTGTATCACATCAAGATTGTATGGGAGAAGATGAGTCTTCCAATATGGCAATTCCTAAAAAATACTTCGCTTTATCCAATTATGCTTTTTCCCATAGCCTGGTGGATTTTCTTCTGAGGATTCCTCTATAGTTGGTAAATGTTGCACCCTTTCCCATACTTCTTGACCACTCATCCTTCATGGAGGAGTTAATGCCTCAACTCTACCTTTTGTAAATGCAGTCTTATTCCTCCTATATGGGTGATTTTGTGGTCAGAATTGGCGATGACAATCAAACCATAAGGTCTTTTTACTATGTTTAAGGGTAAATGCCTTAGAATGCTCTATACATATTGGGTAAGCAAATTTGCCCATTGTCATCCAACCACTTAACATCCCATAGGCTGGAAAGTCATTGATTGTCCACATTAAAGTTGTCTTCATAAAAAAAATTTGCTTCAAGGACACATCATAGGTCATAACTCCATCCTCCCACAACATTTTCAATTCACCTATAAGGGGACGCAAATAATTATTAATTTTCTTCTTTGGGTTGGATGGGCCAGGAATTATAATGGTTAAGAACATAAACTTTCTTCTTATACACATCCATGGTGGCAAATTATAAGGAGTAATAATCATGGGCTAACAAGAATCAACCCTGCCTGTTTTGTCAAATGGAGCAAAGCCATCAACGCATAAGCCTAATCAAACATTTCGAGGCTCTTGAGCAAAAGTAGGTTATGTTTGATCAAAGTGTTTCCAAGCTTCTGCGTCTGATGGATGAGACAAGGAACCAGGTTCCCTTTGATGAACATGATGCCATTTCATTTCATGAACTGTTTGCATTGACGAATACAATCGTTTTAACCTTGGAACAAGCGGGAGATATCACATACTTTTAAGCGACACCAATTTCTCCTTACCATGTCTTGTAACACATCTATATCTCTCCCTTTTACAAACTTTACAATTTTGGAGCATCTCATTTTCCTTGTAGTACAACATACATCCACTAGGGCAACATTCAATTTTCATACTTTCTAGCCCTAGTTCAACAACTGATTTCTTTACCTGGTAAAGATTGCTAGGCATACAGTTATCATTTGGCATTGTATCTCCTATAAATTGCATCTATTCGTTAAAACATCCTTCAGATAAACCATAGTCTGTTTTCAAACTTAATGCTCTTAATGAAGCTGACAACACAGAATATTTGTCACAACCATCCCATAAAGGAGATTGTGCAGCCATCAACATTTGAAAGAATTGTTGTGCTTCTGGATTAGGATCTTCCATCATTGTGTCTTCGTTGTCATCATCATTTTGCTCAAGATAGGTGCCAATATCTGGTCTAGCAGCATCCATTACCAATTGCTAATAATTATCATACATTTCCCTTTGCCCACTACTACCATAGTACGACTGATTTACAACCAGTGGAGGAATTGATTCACCATGGTTTGTCCAATGATAGTAATTGCTCATGAAGCCATTCTTGCATAAATGCACCTTCACTACGTCGGGTGTTTCATATCTCCTACACTTGCATTTCTTACAAGGACACCTAATCTTCCCTTGTCCAATATTATGTTCATCATGTTCCAAAGCAAATTTAACAAATTCAGTTATTCCAACAACAATTCTTCAGTGATACTCCTATCTGAATCCACTATGTTATCCATCCACCTTCTATTTTCAGGAACTTCTATTTTTGATGCATGATTTACATAACAAATGATTAATCACTTTAAGATTTTAAAAGAATTGATACGAATGAAGATATGTGGTATTTGTAAAATATATTTAAACTACATTCTCATTCTTTTTTTTTAATTTTATGATCAATGGGACCATAAGTATTACACTGAGAGAATCATTAAGATAATAGAATGTCCAAACAGCAATAGATCCATACAAACAGAATCTACCGAGTATGTTTGCTGAAGAGTTTGATACTCTTCAAATGTATATCCAAAATTAGTGGTCTCTCTTATCCTCCCCCATTGTCCCCAACATACAAAGAAAGGCAAATGAAAAAAAAAAAACAATAAAACAAAGTATTAATGTAAAAATCATAGTCATTCAAAATGCCTAAACCCACAGCACATATTAAAACACAACAAGCAAAAAAACAACCAACAAACTAGAAACAAAATCAAATTTTGAATTCAACCCACAAAGGGAATCAAACACACTGTGTACAAGAGAGAGAGAGGCAATTACCTCCAACAGTATTGTGATTCAAGCACCTAGCAAGAACTTTGGCAAGGATAGGAAGATGTTAGAGCTGAGAGTGACAAAAGGAATTTAGAGTCATTGCTATAGATTATGAAGGAAGTTGACAGCATTTATACAATTTCATTTGACATATCACTTAACAATAAAAACAAGGACATATTAAATAAGCACAAGACAAATCATACCAATAAGCATGGTGAAAGTAAACAAGCTTTTCCAGTCTTTATAACATACCCATTTTATGATTTTGGTCCTTATAAATATTTTTTGTCTATTTTGATCCTTATAATTTTATCTCTTACTCCTTAATTTAGTCCCTATAATTTAGTCCCTATAGTTAGACTAAATTTTTAGTTAACTATTAATTAGTTTAATTAGAAAATTTAGTCATGTGGCTCTATTTGTTATTCTGATTTTTTAGAAATTTTTTTAATATAAGCTTGTCATATTTCTAAATTTACATTATTAATTTTAATTAAGTTTTTTTTTCTTTGGCTCAAGGTAACTATACTAATACTTCAAAAAAAAAAAAAAAGGTAACTATAGTAATATATAATGTCACGTAACATATTTTAGACTAGTGATATGCTCACATTATATTTACACACGTTACTTTTTATATAATTATCATCATCTAATTAATACAAGTCTCGCACCATTTATATATTTATGTGCGTCTTCGAACAAGAAGTAATGTACACTAAAAATTATGCACCTATCATTATTCCTAACTTTTAACTAAAATAACTACTAACTAACGAATTAATTTAACAACCTATGCTGCCAATTGTGTGTAATTTGTATTGGACAATTATTGGATCAAATGTTGAAAGGTTCGTAACCAAGCCAATTTCTGCTAGCAAAATTAAATGTTTTGTTGGTCTCCAGCACAAGAAAAAAGGTCAGGTGGTATTTTCTAGTAAGCTCCTTTACATGATGCCTAAATATTTTTAGGTGCACCCCCTAATATTTTAGGAGACACCTAGACAATGGATACTTCCTAAACTCTCTCATTAAAATAACTAATTGAAATAAGAGAGTTCAATAACAACATCCCATAAGAACGAAAATTGTAGGGGCTAAAATAAATATTAAATATATCATAATAACTTTTGGGTTTATAACTTGGATTAAGAACATTTTAATAGGATTACTACCCAATTTAACCTTTGTTTCTTTTTCTTTTTTGCTAACAGCCAACTACTTATCCTAGACACCTAGACAATGAATAATTCCTAACTTCTCTTATTAAAATAACTAATTAAAATAAGAGAGTTGAAGAAGAACCTCCCACATGAACGAAAATTGTAGGGACGACTAAAATAAATATTAAATATATAATAATAACTTTTGGGTTTATAACTTGAATTAAGAACATTTTAATGCGATTACTACCCAATTTAACCTTTGTTTCTTTTTATTTTTTTGCTAACAGCCAACTACTGATCCTGCATCGTAATCCTCAAAGTATCAATCACATTAGTTGCATGAATTTGTACAAAGGCACACACAAAAACAATTGGACAATAAGCAGCACATTGATCAATCAGAACATTACCTATACACTTTGACAAAGACTATGATAGGTGACAAAAGCTTTAGAAGATAGCCTTTGTTGCTACAATCACCTACATAAATAGAAGTTTCAAATAAGAAAAAAAAATTAGTCTAGGCAAATAAACTAACTTAAAATAATGAATAAGATTTAATCATTTAAACAAGAAATTAGGAGAGGTTAGAGTATCTTATTAGAAATAAACTAAAAAAAAAAGACTATATAAAATGAATAAATAAATAAAATTAAAAAAAAAGCATTCCCACAATAGCATCACATATTTTTAGTCCTGCTACCAAACACGTTATTCTATATGAAAAATAAGATTTTATAATATAACAACTATGAAGTACACAATGGATAAGAAGATATTCTCTTGTTTAGCATTTGCACTTTCAGTAATTACCCTTTTTCAATTTCAGAATAGTAGGATTGTATATTTTGTAACTTGTAAAGGCTATGAGTTAAAACACCATACAACTTTTATAGCAATAGCTTTGATAGGTGACTTTTGAAAGATCTAAAGGAGTTTTTAAGATCAAGTACGAATAATTTTTTAAAATTTCGTCAAGACATAATCAATATTCATCACTCACTTATCTAAAAAATATAGCCACCATCAAATCTTCCTTCTTCCCAGCCTATACTAACACAGTACAGGCCTCCAAGTGCCCCCTAATAGTTAACACAATGCAGCCAATAAAATGTGGGTAATTTCCACCACCGCAAGCTCTATTGTGACCCAGTAAGAACTAAACTTAATTTTCACTAACTATAGACACTTTATTTGTAAAAAGTTACAGGGATTTAGACATAAATATGGAAACTTCAAAAACCCACTAACGTCATTTTCCTTTTGTACAAATACAACATCTACTTATTGATGTAAACAGTTCCACGAGTGTGCTAGTGGACTGAAATCAATGGGTACCATTCACCAAAGACCTTACTGTTGGACCTTTTAAGACAAGGTCCCACCATCATCACATAAGATGAGATTAAAAATATATACCCCCAAACCTCCCATTCAACCGTTCCAACTCCACCCTACACTCCTTTTTCCACTGCACTGCCTTCCAAAACCCAAAATTAAATTACAAAACCCCAATTTCATCCCCTAAAAAGTAACCTAAACATGAGAAAGTCCCAAAACAACAGGAAACATAAAGCATAAACTCAACACCGCAAAAATTGAAAAAGAAGTGAAAGACAAACAAAGAAAGAGGGAAGAGTAGAGAAACTCACAATGGCTTAAGGTACTTGTAACAGCGAACAACGACGACTAAGCCAAGGTGTGGCTGTGGCAGGCAACGTTAAGAGGTGGCGGCAACAAGGCAGTAGCAAAGGGCATCACAAGCTATTGTGAGACAACGAACTGAAATTAGGTTTCTGAAAATGTAAAGGGAGAGAGTGAAATTGTGAATTTCAAAAGTAAAAACTTATAGATTAAAAGTAAAAAAGAAAACAAAAACAAAAACGTAATTAAGGTCATACTTATTTATTTGTAATTTTTACTAGTTAACTTATTTATAGAAGTATGTTAGTATTATGTTTTAAAATTAAAATATATTAGCTAAATTACTTTTAAATGTATATTAGGTAATTTTTATTTTTAATATTTTTAATAAAGTTAAAGAATATATAAAGATGATGTATTCTAAAATTTAAATAAAATTGTTTAAAAAATTAAAAAAATTAAGTTATTTATTATTTTCTCATTATATTTTAGAATAAAATAAAAAATATAAACATAAAATTAAGTAAGAAGATACTCATACTACTGTATTGTTAAAAAACACTTTTTAATTTCTTTAATATATTTTAAATAAAAAATAAAATGAATAAGTAAACATTAGTATTAGTGAAAATTTTATTATATTTTATTAATTTAAAATTAAATTAGAATAAAAATCTCATAAAAATATTTTCTATTCTCAATATTTGTAAGCAAAAATCACATTCAAAGGTGACAAGAGAGAGAAAAATATAAATAGTAAATCTATTATCTATTATATATGTATATTTGAAAATAATCTATAAAAGGAAAACTCCACGTGTCAACTGTTAGAGCAATTCTACATGAAATCTTATCCCATTTGGCAACACCATAGTGTTTCACTCCTTTTTTTGCTTACATGTCAACCTCATGTTCATTTGCGTACAAATTAATTTATGAGTAATTATGACATAATTTATAAACAATTAATATAATTCTTAAAGTAAATATTAAATCTTTTAGCATTGACATTCATTATTTATATTTTATATTTTAAGCCTTTTTGGGTTAAATCACGACAATTTCATTTTTTTTTCAATTTCTATATTAAAAGTTTACACCCTTTTATTTGGGTTAAATAAAAAAATATATTATCTATTATCTATTATATATAAATCAAAAATGATCTTAAAAAGGAAACATCCACATGTCAACCTCTAGAATAATTCTACACAGAATCTCATCTCATTTGGCAATACTAGAGCGTTTCTCTCATTTTTTTGCTTACATGTCAACCTCATGTTTATTTGTATATAAATTAATTTATGAATAATTATGACACAAATTGCTAAAGGAGATAAAAATTGAGAAAGACTAACTTCTTTTGTCATGGGGAGAGAATTATTTTTTAGACTAGTTTTGCATGGTTAATTTTTTCTTCACTTTGAGTTGTCCTACAAGTTGTTGCAAGCTTTTTTAATATTAGTTTATTTTGGATGAATTTATGCTCAATTTTTCCTAAATCTTTTATGCTGAAATGTTTTAGTAATTTTTTTTGCAATTCCTATAATTAATATTACTTAAATCATATATATTTGTTAAGTCTCCAAATCTTATATATACATTTGGTCTCTAAATTCTATCATCTTTTACTAGATCATATCAAATATTGTCAATAAAATAATTAAATAATTAATACAATAGGTAATAACTAATTATATTCCTAATAGGAATTACTACAATAATTACTTTATTTAATTATACATTAATTTTCAATTATAATTAATTATTATTACCATAAAACCCTCTAATTATCAATCATATATAATTAAGAAAATTACAAAATCTATGATTAAATGACATTTATGTTTAGGTAAATGTTTTCAATTTAAACTATCATACATTCAGATTCTATAATCTTATATATATTTTTTGTAATTTTTCATATATTTTATTTCATAAGCTTTTATTATTGATTTTATATTTAAAATAATAATTAACTGATTAATATAGAAATTAATTAATAATTAAATGCAAATTTATTCATTAAATCAATTATCGCTTGAATATTTTTTTTACAATTAGTTGGTTAAGAATGTCATTAATAATTATTTTAAGGTAATAATTAAATAATAAATACGTAGGTAATATTTAATTATATTTCATAATAGTAATCAATGCAATAATTATCTTAATTAATTATACATTAATTATGAATCATAATTAATTATTATTACCATAAATACATTAATTATCAATTTTATATAATTAAAGTAATTAAAAAAATATATCCAATAGTTAATGTACGAGAAATATTATATACTTAAATGACATTTATGTTTAGGTAAATGTTTTCAATTTAAACCTTCATACATTCAGATGCTATCATCTTAATTTAATAATTTTTTTTATATTTTTTTGACATGCATTCATTACTAATTTTATATTTATGGTAATAATTACTTGATTAATATGATAATTATTTTAAAAATTATTGCAAACTTATTCATTAAGTTAATTATTGCTTGCACAAAATTGATTTCTTCTATCTTTTAATTAAAAAATTAATAAAAATCATTTTAATAATATCATCTTATATATATATATATATATATTCTTTAAATCAAATTATAATTCTCAAAGTAAATATTAAATCTTTTAGCATTGACATTCATTAATTATATTTTCTATTTTAAGACTTTTTTTCGTTAAATCACGGCAATTTTTTTTTTTTTGGATATTTATATTACAAATTTACACCCTTTTTTTTAGGTAAAATAACAAAATAGAATAAGAAATTTTTAGAGTTTTTAGCTTAAAATTTGACATGAATCTCACTTTATTGTATATTGTGTATTTAAATTATATTTTATATATTATATAGTATAGTAAACTTTAATCATATATTAATTAATATTAAAAATCATTATATTCATTATATTATTATTAATAATATATATTTAAAACAAACATTTTCAAAGTTGTGTTGTTTTATTGGTTTGATTTGTACAAAAAAACTTTTACACATTGGTTGAAATATTATATCACAGCATTTATTTAAATTATATTCATAACTCAATCTTACTTTTTATTTTTTATTTTCTACCATATTTTATTTTAAATATAATAATTAATTGGATCTCCAACCAACTATTTGTAGTGCACAATAACAATTAATAACCTAAAATTGTTATAATTTATGATAAATGATTGATATTTAACACAAAATTCTTTTTTTTTTAGTTCACAATCCCTAATTCAAATTTTTACAAATTCTTATATTTTAAAAATTTAAAATATTTTACAAAATTGTTTAGAAAAAAAGCATATATGTCGTGCATGGCACAACTTGTGTGGCTTGAATTCACATTTTAATTTAAATATATATGATTAAAAATATCATTTAATAAAATTTGTTGTTTTAAATTTTTGTTATTGTAATTAGGAACTCTCACTTTAGATGCACTAAAATGTTATTTCAAAATAATTATTTAAATTACTACCCTACCTAACATATAATTAATTTTATTTCTCTCATTTACTGTATTTTAAAAACCATACTTTACCAAATATATAATCTACTATCTATAATGAACAATAATAAATAACAACTAAAGATGTTATATTTTACAATTCGTGATCAAAATAAATCAAATTTTTACTATAAATAATGCCTCAATATAATTTTTAAGAAAAAAAAATGTTTGAAACATTTTAAAAAAATTCAAAAATAATGTTTACCTGTGCATGGCATAGGTCAATACATTAGTTTTAATACATAGTAGATAGATAATTAAGATTATAGAGAGATGACATATGATGTGTCATGATGGCATCATCAAGTTAGTTAATCACATCATTTTTTTATGATGGACACTAACAGCAAGGACTGAAAACAAATGGATTGAAATTTTTAAGGACTAATACCTTTTGTTTTTGGCAAGGACGGAAAGCAAAAAAGAAGAAGCTAAATCACAAGGACAAGAAATATATTTAAGCCAATTAATTATATATGGTCCAAGTTGGGTGAGAGCAAACATAGTTAACCTCATTCACATTGATTATGTATGCATATCACATACTTCACTCATATTGAGATTGTGTCAATAAGTCATTGAATCACTACTTGAACCTACTAGCTTGATTTGACTTTACTAATGATAATTATTAATCAATTACTAGTTACTCAATTACCAAAAACTTATTTAAAACTCAAAAATTAATCAATTCATACTTATTTTTTAGAAGAATTACTTGACTTCGAAATCGAAGTGGACTAGAGAATGATAAAAGGGCGAAAACTTTAATGTTTGTTTAAGTTTTATAAATAATTTCTTCAATTTATTATATTTTCAATTTTCAATTTTAAATATTTATAATATTTCATTTTTTTAAGTTATAGTCTATGTATTTTCTTATAAATATTTAATTACAATATTTTAATTATTATAATTTCTTAACTAATATTACCTATATTGATAAAAAAAGGCCAATTAATATAATAATTAATATTTTTATGTAATTTTAAGATGTAAAAAATTTTCAATTTGTGATGAAATTTGTGACCAAAATATTTAGAGAGGGGCTTATTCCTCACAAAGTTCATCACTAAATAATTGGAAAAATTTATGACGGACTTTTTGACAAATCTATTTGCGAAGGACACCAACCCGTCACAAACTTCCTCACTAAATAGTTCTTATTTATTTTGTGACGCGCTTTGTGGAGGAAAATTTAGAGAGGAGATAAGTCCGTCACATAATCTGTCACTCAAAATGCACTTATAAATTCAATGACGGAATTTGTGACGGATCTTTTAGATAGGAAAAACATTCATCACAAAATCTGTCACAAAGTAACATAAATTTATGTTCGTCACAAAATCTCTAAATCCGTCACACACTCCATCACTATTAAGGAGAGATTATATCCTGTCACAAAAATGCGTCACAAATTTTGATTTTTCTAGTAGTAATATAATATTTTTACAACTCAACTTCCATTAGAAGCCCATAATGGCATTCTAGGTGGTTTGAGGTTGGGTTTTTTAACACTCATATTTGCTTATTCATATTTTCTCTTGGTTAATTATAACTTTAATTACTTAAGTATCATTTATATTTGGCTAGTTACACATTTGATTTTTCTATATCTTCATTAATATAAATAAAAGTTATAATCCATCATGCTAATATTATGTAAACTAAAAAAGATAATAAATGAATGATCTTTCCTTTTTCTTCTTTTTTTCTTCCTTTTTTTTAATTATTTTTTGTTTTATTATTAAAATTACATTCAATATTTTTATGAATAATTTTTTTCCTCGATATTTTTATGGTCAATTACATTTTGAATTTGATAAATACATTATTTATAAAATGTGTGGTCAAATACATTTTGAATTGGATAAATGCATTGCTTGTGAAATAGATGTTTGTGTATATTTCATAGAGTTGACTGAAAAGTGAAATTTGAAAGAAATTGTTTGTATTAAACAAGTAATTAAATTTCTTTATAAATTGAATTATATGATCATAATTATAGATGTTTTTATTATTATATCAATAAAAATTACATTTGTGTATATTTTATTTTTATTATTTATTTTATATATAATATAAAAGAAAGTTAATAAATGATTTTAAAATTTATTTAAAAACTTAAATAAAGATGAGTTTAAAAAATAGAATAAAAACAAAAAAGTAAAGAGTATAAATATGCATATTAAAATGTTATAACCCCATCCTGAGATTAACTTTTACTTAGTTATAGCTGTCAGAAGATATAAATTATTCCGAACGAACTGATCAATTGATCATTGATAAGTAATTAGTGGCATACCAAAAGGGTTGTGAGATGCCCAGCCAACGTGGGGCAATGGTTGGTGTTTGAAAATTTTGGGCCGGTTTGGTGTTTGGTATCTTTTGCTTTTGGTCAATGTGTTTGGTGTGTTTGCGTAATCAACTTGTCATTAACCAAAAAACCAGGCTTGTGGAATATTAAAAGTTGGTGATCCTTTCAACTTCACACGAGAGATCCAAGATGCACCAGATATTCACAAAGCTTGCCCAATGTATCTTTCAGTAGCTTAATTTATTAATTATTAAATCTAATGTTATTCTGCACAATTATCTTTTATTGAACATTAATGTATATAATAAATAAATTTTTCTTTTCAATATTACGAGACATGATAATTTAATAAAATAAAAATTAGAATTAAAAAAACCAATTAAAGGTCAATATTAAATATATACAGGTAAAAAAGTTATGAAATAATATTTATTATATAAAATAAAAAATATTTACTTTTAATAATTTCTATTTCATATATTATTTTAACTTAACCAATAATCTTGATTTCAAAATCTAAGAAGCAATGCTAAAATTTGGGGAGAGTTTCTGGACAAAACCTAAATGCTAATGTTAATAAAATGGTTAAAAATTTACTTTCTTCAATCCTTTATATAAGATTTCATTAATCACTTCATAAGAATTAAGAAATTTAATTAATTTAGTTAATAATATTAAATTTATCAATAATTTATAAATTATAGTTTTTAGAATTGCCCTTAAAACTGTTTGCAATTCATTCTTTCAATCTCTTTCTACTTAATTAATTAATTAATGTATTTTTACTTATGCATTGGCATTTTTCATTCTATACGAAGAAATAAAGTGAATGAGAAAAGCCATTTTGGCTAATAATTTTTTTCTATTTTCATGAGAGAGAGTGTGTCAAAGAAATTTATTTATAGTATTTATTATTGACAAAAAAATGATAGAATAAGTAAGGATATTTTTATACAAAATATTATAATAAATAATTACCAACATGGTGTGGTATGGATGACAGATAATTATGTCCTTTAAATATATGATTAGGAGTTTGATCTCTTAATTCGTGTATATGAAAGAACATCTGTTGGGAGAAGTCAAACCCTTAAATGGATCTTTATATCTCAAGAAATCAATCTTTGGCTTTCGGCTGGAAGATACTCTAGACAACAAAAAAATAATAATAGATAATTTAAAGAGAATCTTATAAAAATGATTAAGATAAACTCACCCAAAGATTCACATAAAAGAACGACTTAGATGAGTGTAGTAAATTTGTATACTTCTTATTTTTTTAACGTTAATTTTTTTTTTGTATTTTTAGTAAAAATACATGTTTTAATAAAATTCACATGTTAAATAGTAGTAACATAAAAATGATTTAATTACTTATTTGGTCTCTATATGTACAACATTTTTACGTTTTTGTCCCTATATTTGAAAACTATCCTTTTTAGTTCCTACATGCGTACTTTTGATATTATTTTGATCCATACTGTCAAATATGTTTAACTCTGTTGATAAAGCCACCACAAAATGAAAATCAGCAATGTAAAACTACTACAAAATTTCTGACGATTATTAAACCGTCATAAATTGGTCTCGTAAAATCAAAAACGCATAAACTTGTAACAGTTTTACATTGCAAGAAAATTTGTGGCAGTTTTACATCGTTAATTTTTATTTTGTGGCAATTTAACCTAATAGAGTTAAGATACACTTCACGATAGAGACAAATAATATCAAAAATGCATGTATAAGAACTAAAACAAAAAACTTTTAAGTATAGAAACCAAAACGTAAAAATAATATAAGTATAAGAACCAAACAAGTGATTAAACCTTTAAAAATAATTGTACAAAATTAATTTTAGGTAGCTTCCTAACAATTCTGCCTGTAGTCCTTGTTTCCCTGTTGATGATTGGCAACACGTATGTTTTTCTTCTTTTCTTATCGTGATTTTAAATTGCGATTGCGGTTGTGCTTCTCATTTTGTCTAAATTCTTAACATTATACTCTTTTTAGACTTAATTATAAATAACAAAAAAAAATTTGTTAACTCAAATATAAGTAAATTTTAGCTACTTTCATTCTATTTAATGATACTATTTTAAAAATATCTTTTAATTAATTGCGATTCTATTTTATTTTTTATATTAAATTTAATGAAAGACACTTTAAAAAAAAATTATTTTTTAAATATAATTAGTAGAATTAAATAATATTAATTAATTTTTTAAATTAACACAAAAATTAGTTAATTTTACTTATATTTAAATCTAAAAAAAGTACAAGAAATGACAGAAAAATATAGTTGATACAGACGCTATTACGGTTACGATGCAATTACAGTGAATAAAAAAATATTTACATTGTACACGCAATTGCGGTTCCAGACGGAATTTTAGAACCATGTTCCGTTTCTTCCGAAGGAGTCCAGCAAGGACTATTCGACCAATCACCTTAAACGTTGTCTTTGACTCTGACAGCGACTCTTCTCCAAACAACCAGCACTCGCTGCAACTCAACTCAACTCAACTCAACCAATCCATCTTTTGTATCCTTGGATTGAATCTAACTCAACCCTCTCCCTTTTCTACTTTCTCCATGATCCATGATCCATAAACTTAACCATAACCATAACCTCGGAAGAACCAGCATCATAACATAGCACACCAAAACCAAACATGGGTTCCAATCCCTTGTCTGCATTGAATTCCACAAAGCCCACACCGATCCCAACACAAGACCAAGACGAGCAAGACTCACCTTCATCAAAAGCTCTTCTCTCCTTCAGCACTGACTCTTCTTCGTCATCTTCTCCTTCCTCGTCTTCCCACAAAGCCCTCTTCATCTCTCTCATCGTCATCACCTGCATTGCGTTATCAACATCCTTCGCCTTCGCCTTTCTCTTCTTCTCTTCCAAACCACCCGTCACCGTCACCGTCACCACTCACACCCCTTCTCCCGTGGCTCGCCCTCTCGCCAAACTCAAACGCCCCGTGGTCCTTTTGGTCTCCTCAGACGGTTTTCGCTTCGGTTACCAATTCAAAACCCCAACACCCCACATCTCCCGTTTGATCGCAAACGGAACCGAAGCAGAAACCGGTTTGATTCCGGTTTTTCCGTCTCTCACTTTCCCCAATCATTATTCCATTGCCACTGGCCTCTACCCTGCTTACCATGGCATAATCAATAACCACTTCATGGATCCACTTTCTGGGGAAGCATTTTACATGGGAAGTCATGACCCCAAGTGGTGGCTCGGGGAACCCTTGTGGGAAACTGTGGTCAAAAATGGGTTGAAGGCTGCCACTTATTTCTGGCCAGGTTCTGAGGTAAATAAGGGTCCTTGGGCTTGTCCCGTGAACTATTGTAGGCAATATAATGGTTCTGTTTCGTTTGAGGATAGGGTTGATGCGGTTTTGGGGTATTTTGATTTGCCCAGTGATGAGATTCCTGATTTTATGACGCTTTATTTTGAGGACCCTGATCATCAGGGTCACAAGGTTGGTGCTGATGATCCCGAGATCACTGAGGCTGTTGCTAGGATTGATAGCATGATGGGGAGGTTGATTAGGGGGTTGGAGGAAAGAGGGGTTTTTGAGGATGTTAGTGTGATTATGGTTGGTGATCATGGAATGGTTGGTACTTGTGATGAGAAGTTGATTTTCCTTGATGATCTGGCTCCTTGGATTGATGTTCATGCCGATTGGGTTGTGACTCATACTCCTGTGCTTGCAATTCGTCCACCTTCTGGTTATGATCCAGCTCATGTTGTTGCTAAGATGAATGAAGGGTTGAGCTCGGGGAAAGTTGAGAATGGGAAGTTTTTGAGGGTGTATTTGAAGGAGGATCTGCCTAGTCGGCTGCATTACACTGCCAGTGATCGCATTCCGCCGATAATTGGGTTGATTCAGGAAGGTTTCAAGGTTGAGCAGAAGAAAACGAAGCACCAAGAGTGTGGCGGTTCACATGGTTATGACAACGCAGTTTTCTCCATGAGGACTATTTTTATTGGACATGGTCCTCAGTTTGCTAGAGGGAGGAAGATACCATCGTTTGAGAATGTTGAGATTTATAATTTGGTTACTTCTATTCTCAAGATGAAGGGAGCGCCTAATAATGGCTCTGCCTCGTTTGCAGAGTCCGTTCTTTTATCTGCTGCATAGGACTATGTGAGTTTTTGTTGGTGTACAGCATTGCAGATGTGGAACACTAGTGAGTAAAATATTTGATCGCGAAGCTGCATGATAATGTGCTCTCTAGGAGTGATGCTAATATGAGCAGGCTGAAAGAAAAGGTATCATATGCCTTTGCATGCGATCGCTGAAACTAGTCTATATGTAATGAAGGTAGTTCCGTCTATTTGGTTCCAATTTTGTTTGTTATGAGCAGCACAAGTAGAGGGAAAGCTTAGCTTTAACAATGTGTTATTTTGTGTCTGTAAGTAGTATACGGTTACGGGATTTTAATGTTCTTGAGATAGAGTGAGGTCCCCATTTGGATCTCTAATCGCAGATTGCCTACAAACAAGGATCCATGGATTTGAACCCAAAACTGTTTCCATCTTTCAATTGTTTTAATTTCTCAATTCTCATATTTGCTGGTTGATCTTCTTTACTCATAACTCCATTTGCATAGCACTGCCTTCGTCTATACTAAATTTAAAATTCAGTAACTCTTGTCTGCACAAATTTCATGTTTTAAATTTCTTTAATAGGCATAGCTCTGATAGCTAATGTAGAATGTGTAATAGCTACACTAGCCTGCGAGTCAATTTTTCTTTATTCATTTGAAGTATTACAGAATCCTCTGTTTGTTTCCATCAAGCCTCATTTATGTTGTTATCCAACTCCACATGTATTTCCATGCTAGTTTCTGCAGCAGCAGACCATCTAGTAGAAAATGAGAGAACAATTCAATTGGGCAGTATATGGTTTTTGAGTTGACTCTCATATTCTCACAATCCTTGACATTGTGCATATAGAGAGTATAAAGCTCGGTTAGTTATCAAAATTGATGATATGGATATGGATATTGACTTATGTCCTACTTGATAAACAAAGCCTTAACTTCAGTCTCTATCAGCAAAGTTGAACTTTCATGCAGGGGACATAGTAGAAAACAGCACCTTCCTCACGGCTCATTCCCCAATGGCCATTCAACCGTATATAGTAAAGCAAAATGTCAGAGGTGCTTGTTTTTGTTTATATTGTAATTGATTGTGTTTTGCCAGTATGTGAGATTAGATAATGCTGTTTTTGTATGCTTCTTTTCTGTGCTTTACAATTGTTTTTATTGTAATTAGCTAAAAATGCTATTCTCTATTAATAACATTTTAACTGTGATAATGATTTTTTATAAATCATCAATAATCAACATAAAGTCTCTCGTGTTAAATGTGTGTTGAAAAATGGGTGTGCAAATAATTATTCCATTTGAATATTTAGTCACAGACTTTATATATCCAAATCCAATGACTAGATCCCTGTGTAACACTAAGAGCTCCCTCTGCACTCTCTTTTGCAAGCACTTTTTGAGTAAATGATTATACCCCATTTTTTAGCAATGTTAATGTGTGTCAATGGTAGCTTCTAAGTCTGCTGAGTGCTGAGCTATTCTTGTTGGGTGAGATTCGTGAGACTGAGAACCAACTGAGATGTAAATGGAGTGTCCCTTTATCATCTACAAGTGACTCCCTTGTCAACTTTGGCATTTGTTCAACAAGTAGTGTTTCTAATATAGTATATCACTGAATACTAGAACATTCTTTCTAGTTCAGTTAAATATTGTGGACATCTTGGACATGGTATGTTAGGCATTAGCTATGGGATGTGGTGATCAAACCTAGGAAGTGAATGATATTGGAATCAAATTCCTCTGTGGATTGATTTAGGTTTGATGGCAATGATTGCCGAAAAGAGGATTATACATAAAGAGGTTGAGACGATTTACAATTGCTTGTTTTGTTGATGAATTGTTATAGAATATATAAAGAATTGTTATCAACTATTCAAAAGTCACACAGGATAAAGCCATCATCAGATACAATCAAGTCCTAAAGTGAGGTAAATAGTAAACCATTAATCAATTTTTCTCAATAAGTAGGAGAAGAAAATAATAAGAAAAAATAAATCAGCTTCTCTCATAAGCTCAAATTAATTTTTACATAAGCTAATTTGTAAAAGTTTTCTTCATTTAACTTTGCAAAAGCTGAATTATTGATATTACACAAGCAAGTTTGGTGTGTAAACTACGTTGGTGTAGAACCAAAAATCACATCAAAGTCATGTTTAACGCAGAGGCTGATATTCAGTACGTGTATATTGACTTCTTGGACACGAAACCAAACATAGGCTTATTTTCCAACTTTAATAATTATCAACAACTGTGATCTTTAAAATAAGCACTACGAATCAATTTAGTTCTTAACATTATTGTTATGGGACTGACTTAGTCTTGTAAGCCAACGGTGCTTCTTTAAGCATCACCGATTTAGGAGTAACTGTTCTGGAAATTACTTGGACGTATAGCTTTAGGTTGGGTCCCACTTCACCTACCCTGGCTGGCACACTCGAGGGCACCTCGGCTAGTAAACCCTTGCTACCTCGAACCGACTCCACTTCTATTTCGGTACAGCATGGGAAGCGTCTAACGGTAAGAAACGCGTGTAATAAGGCACGCAAACGTACGTTGCCACGTGACACCTAACTCTTAACAGAATTTCTCTCCAAAACACACTATATAAAGGACTTTACACTTTTTAAGTATACACGCTCTCTCTCATAGTTACTCACATTGATATCCTTATTAACTTAGGTATTGAAGTCTTTGCAGGTGTTCACTACCAGAGATGCTAACGACTACCGTGATAGCTTACCAAAGACGCATTCTTGTATTCACTATACAATAATTGTTAAATCAGTAAAATTGATTCTTGAATTTGATAATTATCAATCTATTTGATTCTTAGTGTTAAGAGTTAAATTTATTGATATATGTCAAAGTTAATGATCTAATTGACTGTTAATTGTTAAAATAAAAAAAATAAATTACTTTTTTGCAACGTTAAGGAAAAAATTAGATTGATCATTATTATCAAAATTAAAGATTAAATTTCTTTTTTTCATGGTATGAAGGACCCAAATGAGTAGTGATTAGTTTTGGCACGAATTGATTGTTTACTGTTATGTAAATGATAAAGCTAACAGATAACACTAATTTACCCATACTTGTCTACTCTCAACATGTGAACCACGTGGTTCTATAAGATTATGTATTATTACGATCAAAATCAAATTACAGCTGCTGTCTTTTAACTTGTGCCTGCCCTGTTAATTTCTGTCCCCTTCAATTTGTTGGGTGTTGATTCCACAATCTGCACCACAAAACTGAGAGGTTAGCAATTCATACACGTGGGTTCCAAGCTACAGAAATGGCAGCCTGTATGTATAAAAAAATGTGTCAAAAGAAAAAAAATTGGCAGCCTGTGATATCATATCTTTTGAGTTAGGGTGTGTTTAATAGAGAAAAAAAGAAAAAAAAAGGAAGAGAAATAGGTAAAAAATAAAGTTAAAATTAAAGTTGTTTAGTTAAAGAAAAAATAAAATAAAATGAGAGTTAATTTTTTAAGATTATTTTTTATTTTAATTATTATTATTATTATTATTATTATAAAGCAATGAAATCGATTTATAGAGCATGTAAAGTATTTTTACCTCACGGTCTTAGTGGATACCAATTCGTAGCAGTGGTAGCTTAAAGTTGGCATATTCTGGACGGTGGTGCTGTATTTTATTTTATTTTGGATGATACATTGGGTTTGCCTTTGCAATTTTGTATTCATTGTGGGGCCAATTTCATGCTACGGATGTGGTCCAATTAATGCGGGTAGGATAATGGGTTTTTTTTTGTGTGTGTGTGAATGTTTACAATGACAACAACAAAGTTAAAATCTAGTATTTTATGTATATTATCCAAATCTTCTTATTAAGCTGACTCTAGTGGGTTGGATAGGATAATATGTCAACGGTTTTTAACTTGGCCTTTTATATTTTTCGTTTTTGTAATGGGGTAAAGGGCACTTTCACTATTGTCTATATATGTAACATCTTGTATTTTTGTCTCTTGGCTTGTGTAACTCTTATGTTTCAAGTCAAGTATTAATGAAATTCTTTGCCTAAAAAAATATAAATGATTAAATTAAAGAATTATTAGTGAATTTCACATGAGTTTTGTTAAATAATTTAAGGCCACTATTTATTTAATAAGACCCATTTAAAATTCACTTAATTGTAAAAAATGTGTTGTTAAGATAATAAGTTAGGAAGATTATGTTGAAGATCTTCCTCTTCTTACTATGAGTATGAGCATAGTTGGCCTTTTTTTTGTTGGACATCATAGGTTTGCTTTTATTCTTACCAATGTAACACTAACGTATAATCTGTGTGGGGCTAATGATTGTGTTGGTCCATGCTGTAATCATAGAGACAGTGTCTGTTCACCATGGATGAAGTCATGAAGTAGGGATCGTAACAAGAAATATAATAAGTCTCTCTTGTCCTCTTCTTTTACTTATCTTAGTACTGCATTTCAGAACTGTCCTACCTGGAGTCACAATCTAGGATCACGAGATTTCTGATTTCTTTTTACTTCCCTTGGCTCATTGATTGATTGGTTAATTAAGCAATATATTATTCTTCTAAACTCGAATGATTTTGTTTTCCTTTTCTCTGAAGCTATCTTAATCTCGATCAGAATCTAGTCTCTTATAGGATACTACTCTTATTTTTCTTTGTTCATACTTTTTATAAAACTATGGATAATTGAGAATATTATTTACCTTATGGCGGCCAAAACAAGAATTTAAATACCTTGACGGTGATTCCAAGCATTTTGCAATTTTCTGAATGATAAAACTTAGATACAATTCTTTAAGCGTTGTTTATGCTATTTTTCAATTAGAATTAATCCATGTAATAAAAGTTTGCATTAAATAATTATGCATATTATCGAAGTAAAACTCCATTTTTTATTGAAGAACAACACAAACAGTACTAAAGAAACTATATATAAGTTTTCTCCTTTTTTGAAGCCTATGATTTCCTGATACTAACAGTTGCGTCCTAATTGAAACTCTTCTTACCCGTCCACACATGTAAAAGTAGAGTGGCAATTTACATGGTTCAAGAAACTCGACCTTTCATCTATTCAAGAGCAAGTTTGGCATCATCCCGTGCTAATTGCAACTACCAAAAGTGGTTTCAAGTAATAATTCAGTCCATTCCAGCTGCCCCCACCATTCAATTTGCATACAGAGCACCTAGTCCTGTTTGACAAGCCAGCAATGTTCTTTACAAAGTGAATTGTGCTTAGACGAGTAGGATAAAGGAAAATGATGTTGTGATGATAACAACCTTACAGTTTGATCAAAGTTCATTAAATTAAAATGGGGGTTTCTTTACTCTTTATGTTCTATCCTTCTTTTGTAGTTTTGGGTGGGGGCTATTCAATGAAACTGCCCCTATTAAGAACTATATGAACGTAGCAGATAAACTCAACTTTTCTACATTGCTTTTTACCTAAATTGTGCTATCATAGTAGGCCCATAAAGAAACGTTTTATATTAGCTTGTGCCCTAAGAATGGTTATTGAGAAAAAAGATCGATGGCTTTGATGCTATGGGAACTTCTAAGAAATTCTTCAGGCTATGATGACTGTTTTTGACACTCTATTCATTAAACTTACGGTGTCTTGAAAAGATTCAATAATGTTGGAGGGTGATCTACCAAATCATAGTCCACAAGCCAACAATTGGAAGGCAAAAAGACGTGGGCCAAACAATACAAGTGCCACTTACTAAAATGCATATAGAGGACAAAACACATGCATGCTTTTGCCGGGATGACAATTGACACTGATATCAAATGCTACGTACCTAAAGTACCATTTAAAAACAGCTTAATTCTTTTACGGATAAAACTTAGATACAATACTTTAAATACTATTAGTTCTATTCTTCAATCAGAATTAAAAATTTACCTCGGTAATCAACGTGATAAAAACATGTATTAAAGAATTTCGTATATTACTGAGGTAAATATTTAATTTTGATTAGAGAACAGTACCAACATTACCTAAAATACTGTATCTAAGTTTTTTCATTCTTTTACATCCGTGACATATATCATTTTCTATTTCTCTCTTTTGTCAAAGTACATATCATTATTTTTGTTTTTTTTTTTTAAATAGTATGTCGGTCTTTTTTTTTTTTCCACGTAATACATATGAGCAATATTTTGCATAGCAAAAAAATTGGGAGCCTTATCATCATGTATTGGAGTAATAATGTAGCTGAAGGGCGTACGTCGTTGTGTGGACTGTTCCCGTTTAAATTTTACTATAAACTCATCCCCAGTTTTGGGGTGATGAAGTAAAGGAAAGAAAGTGATAGAAAGGAAAAAATGAAAAAAATAATAAGTGATGTGGTAAGAAAGGATGAAAAAGATAGGAAAAAAATAGAATGGAAAAAGAAATGGAAGAGAAAGTAAATTTATAAATATAAGGAAAATGTTGAATTGTACACTATTTTTGGGGTGTATGAGTGAAAAAAAGAAAGATAAAAAGAAAAAAAGGAAAAAAAAAATAGATTTGACAACAAATTTAATGAAAAAATAAAAAAAGATATAAGAAAAAATGGAGTAGAATTGAGAGATGAAAGAGAAAGTGAATATATAAATATAATTACTCTAAGAGTGTGTTTGGTAGAAGAGAAATTTTTCCATGCCTAGGAATCATGATTCTTAGAAATGACTAAAATTTGTTTAGTTGGTTATAAATATTCTTGAAAATATTTATATTTGTTATTGGGGAATTAAAAACTTTTAGGTTTAGTTTTAATAGGATTTTTCCAAAAACTTTAATTATTTATCACATTAAATGAATTAATAAGGATAGAGTGATGTTTTTATTGTAGTTAAACTTTTCTCTCAACTTGGAAAAATTAGATTCCCACCTCCCCCCATGGGAACAATTTCGTAGGAAATAAAGATAAAAAATATTTTTGGGAAACTATTTTTTTAGAAATGTTATTTTTTAAATAATAAACCAAATATAGGAAACAAACACTCTTACTTGTAGATTATTGAGAAACTAAAAACTTCTTTTGTACCAAATGTTCCTAAATATGATAACCCTTTACTATAGTATACTAGCACTTTTTTTGGGTAGTTGCAAAAATTATAGGCCCGTTTGTTTGTGATTAAAAAAGTGATTTTTAAAAAAATAATTTATTTTTAAGAAATTTTTGTATAAGTAAAAGATGTTTTGTGTTTAATTATAATCATAAAAAATGCTTTTTTAATTTTTTTTCTCTCTTCTACCACAAATGCTTTTTTAGAGAAACAACTCCAAGTTGCTTCTAAAAAAAGGCAATTTTTTACTTTTATTTATTTATTTCAGTTGTTAAAAAATGTTTACCCAAATACTTTAAAATTTTCAACAAATGATTTTTTTTTTCTTAAAGTGATTCTTTTAGAAAAAAGTTTAAAGAAACGCACTTTGTATTATTTCGATAATCAATTGTATGTATAATCAATTATTGTAGCTATTTTAATTCGTTTGGATAAAAAAAAAGTCAATTTCTATATAATAAATTACAAAAAAGGATACGTATGAAGGTGGAAAAAAAGTTATTGGAAAATTTGAATGTAATTTGGGAACAACATTCTTTAGGGGAAAAAGTAGTTAAAAAATAATTATAAACTTCAAATTTCTAGATGTATAAAAACAATTTATTTTTCAGGAAAAAAAACTTTTTACAAATTTTAGTTGTTGTTCCAAACACACATTTGCAAATAGTTTTTTTTCTTTTTCAAAAACCAGCTAAAATCACCAAAATTAATTGTCTCAAATTCGCAGAAGTTGCTTTGATTAATTCCTGGACCAAAGTATAAGGGTATTGGTCCGCAACATTTAAGAGAAAATATATTATGTACTGACAATGTAAAAAATGTAAAGCAATTTTACATTGTTATCTAATCATAACTTATCATGTATGGTAAGTTTATTGACTATCATCTTAAAAATCACACTAAAATTGATTTTCGATTGGTTGACAATATAAATTTTTTTACACTAATAATACATAGCAATCAAACTCTTTGTTTAATTTGTTTAATATGGACAAAAGTATGTACCTCAAGAGCGAGCATGAATAACTCTCTCTATATGAAAAATAATAATAATAATAAAATATTGTAACATTTTTTTTTTTTTCCAATCAACTGAAAAAGATTGCTTCTGCAATTTGCAATAAAGTTGCTGCAAGAGAACATCAGAGTTTGGTGTTGCGCGGTTCTTCTAGGTCATGGTTATTTATGACCGCGAAACAAGTGTATTTTCATGAAGTGTGAAATTTTAAATAGAGTTTTTCGCGTATTCTATATTTCTTTTATCATAGTATTACTTATTTTATTTTCATATTTTTATTATTTCTTTCTTAATTATAAAAATAGTTATAGAAAATTATACAGATGAAATTTCTTTTTTACATATTGCCTTGAGTAAAGAATAGTCAGAGGCGTGCTTGGACGCACCTGTAGACGTTTGATTGGTGCTTCATTTACCCAATTCAATTGGCCCGGGAAGAAAAACTAGAGAAAAAATGTGATTGAGGAATTAATAAACTAAAAAAATGACAATATACTCGGTTAAAAATACGGCATAATTATGAACATATTACATATCAGCACATGCATAGCTCACATGTTAGATTTGAAAAGCATGGAGCTATACATACTCGTCTTGTTTTGTTTCCACACACACATGGTATATATTAAAAAGAATAACAAATATATGAAGCTGATCCATTTTAACATGAGGCCAAATTGAAGCAGACCATCAAAATAAATAAATTCAAGCTTATCCTCAGCAAAACAAACCCTTGCCTATTAGCTTCCACATTTATTTCTTGCAGGTGCAGTCCAATAAATATGCAAAGGATTAATCTGTTTCATTATATTAGTTATTGGAACCACTTCCAAATGCTCAACAATAATGGATTCATTATTCATTATTATTGTTGTTGCTATTCTACAGCATCCATCAAATTCAGTTCCACCGAAACAGGACGTTTATTTTTGGTCAAAACTTAAGTACATACAGTATCTTAGGTACTTATCTTTAATCAAAATTGAAAATTCACATCGTAATTTATGAAATATTTTAATGCATGTTTTTATTACGCAAATTATTAAGATGAATTTTCAATTTTGATTGAAAAATAACACTTACGATACCTAAAATAATGTAAGTTTTGTATTCTCATGCACGATTAGGGCAGCGAAGAATTAAGGGTGGCACTGGCAAAGGAATGTGTTGAAGTGGCAATTGGGAGAAATGGAGTGAAGCAACAACCTCGCCGTGCCGTCCTGTTTAACGGCGGCGCCGTCCTTCTCCACCAACACCGCGGCGACAATCCGGTCGTAGTCGCCGCCGCCGCCGGCGACGAAAGCGACGAGGGCCGCCTGGAGGGGTCCCAAGCTGGGGTTAAACGCGGCGGATTCCACGTAGGACCCTTTGAAGACGTTGCCATCGCGATCGAGGAGAGCGACGCCAGAGGGGGACCCACTGTACGGTGCATGGGATTTGTTGGCGGCCTCAAGAGCCGCAACCTTGAGCTTATCGCTCGCCACGTGGCCGTTGCAGGGGCCGCCGCTGAGATTGTCCTCCTGGCGGCGAAGGGTTAGGGCGTTGTGGTGGGGCTCCAAGAGAAGGGGAGCACGGAGGGGGAGGAGGTCGTGGGGGCCGAAGCGGTCGGGGAGGAAGCGGGAGAGCGGCGTGAATTGCGCGGCGGGGTGGGAGGTGACGAGGACTTGAACGTCGGCGGCGCCGCGGAGTTCTTGGAGGAACTGGCGGCAGTGACCGCAGGGGGCGGCGGAGACGGCGAGGGAGACCAGGTGGGGCTCCGCATTGAGGGAGAGGTTGGTGAGGAGGAACTGCTCGGCGTGGACGGCGTGGTGGAGGGGGAGGCCCGGGAACTCGAGGTTGACGCCGACGAAGATGCGGCCGGAAGGGCCCAGGCCGACCGCGGCGACCGGGAAGTTGGAGATGGGGGGCCGGGCCAGGGGCTGGGCCGCGGGGACCAGGATGGGAAGGAGGGAGGGGACGGTGAGGGCGGCGGACTCCGCCATGGATTGGGCTTCGGATGCTTCGATTACGAATTTGGGTGGACCCATTGACATTGGGAGGATTGAAATGAAGAGAGAGGGTTGACAGTGGATTGGATCTCAGTCTTAGCTCAACTAATTCATCAACAAGACAATCATTATATTTATATGCTGTAGGGAATAGGGATCCTTTTGCTACCGACAAGGGGGTAACACTAACACACCTTGCGTCCAGCCATGCCATGCCATGCCATGCCATTCTTCCCAACAGGGTTAACATTGGTATCTTCTTTAAATTAAAATAATGGTATTTTGCTGTCACCATGGTTACTAGTTTCCCACTTGCCTCTCTTTATTGTAAAAATTATTAGGGTAAATAATTTATACCATGAAATATAAAGATTTTTATACTGTTATTTAATAACAAATTGTTATGTATGATAAATTTATTATTTTTTATAATAATTATTTCAAAAGTTATATTAACAATGATTTTTGATTAGTTGGCAGTATAAAATTCTTTATATTTATAGTGAATAAAAATTAAACTCAAATTATTATAAAAATAACATTATTCTTTGAGTTTAATTTTTATATTATGAGTGTAAAGATTTTTGTAATCTCAATTAAGAGTTAAATTTTTATACACTAATGTGTAAAGGGGTAAATGGTTTTTATACTATCAATTAATTAGAAATCACGGTAAGTATAACTTTTAAGATAACTAGTATTTTAACCTGTGTAATGTACAGGATAAATTTTTATTTCATATAAATAAAATGTATAATAAATAAATACTGTTGAATATATAAATTATATTATAATTAAAATTTATAATAAATAAATATTTTTTGATCATATAAATTATATTTTAGATTTATAATAAATAATTTATATTATAATACAAGATTATTTTTAACTATTGATAATTTTTTTAAATATTAAAACTCAATTTAGAAACAAAATTTTAAATAGTAGATTAAAAGAAATAAGAGATTAAGAAAAGTTCCTAAAAATATTCCAGTTCAAGAAAAACAACTAAAAGCGCTTTTATTAAATAATGATTCTTGAGAACACTTTCGTTTAAGATAGTTATTCTAATATATATATATATATATATATATATATATATATATATGTAAGACTTTTTTAAAAGTCAATAAATTTATCATACATGACGATTTCTAATTAAAGATAAATTATCTACATACTATGATAAAATATATATCAAAAGCACAAGGGCTATAGCTCAATTAGGTAGAGCACCTTGTTTATGCGAGTGCCAATGATTTTTTATTTTTTTAGGAGTCCATCTTGTAATCAAAAGATTTTATCTTATAGTAAGAAATTGATGTCTTACTCCATTTTAAGGAACAAAACTAGGCTTAGCAACAGGGCGAGGCGAGGATGCGTTTTGCCACCCCCACCCCCAACTTTGTAAACTTCCCTCGATCCCCACTGGGGCTACAAGTTGGGTACCCATCCCCGCCCCTCCCCTGTCTCCACATTATGAAAAAATCATAATAATTAAATTTTAAAAAAAGTCAGAAAGCAAGTTAATAAATTCACCCCATAAGAAAGTATGCTTTAAATGTCCTCCAATTGATTAGGAACTTAGGATTTTATATATATATATATATATAAGGCATTTCAAATGAGAAACTTTTTAAAATGAGAAATGAGAACTATTAATAGTAGCCATTGGATTATAATTAAAAATAATGAACAACTGAGATTAAAACTTAATTAAACACCTCTTACCACCATTGTCATTGCCTCTACCACTACCACCACTCTTGCTATCATCATCGCCGCTGCCATCACCACAGTTGTCGCCACCACTGCAACCAGGCTCACCATTGCCACTACCATTACTATCATCACCGCTATCATTACTGCTGTTGCTGCCACCAATGTTATTGTTGGTCGCGCTACTACTGCCACCGTCGCTACCGACGACAACGGTAGTAACAGTGGTGGTTGTAGTGGTAGAGGTAGTGACAATGGTGGTTTCATAAAAGGTGATTAATTGTGTTTAAATCTCAGCCGTAAATTTGTTTTAATTATGATCAAATGACTATCATTGAAAGTTCTTATTTTTTCATTATAAAAGTTTCTCATTTGAAACGTTATATATATATATATATATATATATATATATATTATATATATATATATATAAGGTTATTTTAGTAATTTTATTATTAGCAGGGGCAGGGGTGAGTGCGGGTAGTAACATCTTTGCCACCACCCGCAACTTTGGTAGTCGAGAAAAACTCGAGCCTGAACCTAGTTAAAGTGAGTTTTTCCTGTCAAAGTCGAGGTAGGTTTGGACCGGTACCCATAAATGCGGGTTTGTTTGCCATGCCTAAACAAAACAAGAAAACAATAGCCAAAACGGACGATCTATCAAGGATTACCTTTCAGTAAATTTAGATTTACTGATCTCATCTTTTATGGAATCGATCCCTCTTTTGATTGTGCAAGAATATATGGAATTCAACATGTACAGAAGCACAGGAGAACGTTCTTTTGCTAATATTATTACCAGTATTTGATATTGGATCATTGATAACATTACTATACCCTCCTTATTTAATGTAGGTTGGTTATTTGTAAGCACGGGTCTAGCTTACGATGTATTTGGAAGCCCCCCCACCCAAACGAGTACTTTATAGAGAGCCAACAAGGAATTCCATTAATAACTAGTCATTTTGATCATTTGGAACAACTTTTAGGAGGCTCCAATGACCATAGATATGACCTATCCAATTTTTACAATACGATGGTTGGCTGTTCAAGGACTAGTCGTACCCACTGTTTCTTTTTTGGGATTAATATCAACAATGCAGTTCATCCAACATTAAACCTAATTTGAATTATAGAGCTACGACACAATCAAATCCAAATGAACAAAATGTTGAATTGATTTTTAAAGTAATTATGATAAAAATCAACAAATTTACTATACATGACAATTTATAATTTGATGATAATGTAAAAAAACTTTTATGATGTTAATGCATTCTAATTAAATTCTTATTCTTTTATTTATTTTATGAATTTAATTTTTATCTATTATTAATGTCAATATTCTTACATTATTAACCAATTAAAATTATCATAAATATAACTTTTGAAATAATTACTATAAAAATAGATAATCTCTTATCTTACATAATAATATATAATTAAATAATAATATAAAAAATATTTACATTATCAATATTTTAAAATTAAATTATTATTCTTTAATAGTTCTTATTAATGATATAATATTAGAAGGCAACTTTAATGGGAGTTACTTCTCTTGTTCTTATAAGGTTCTTTCTAGATTGTATCATTAGGATACGGTGAGTTGGCATAACAGTTTTTACATAAGAATCGTGTTTTTTTCCATTAAAATATTTTTATTTTTATTTTTAGTTTTAGATTCAATTCGCATTCTAGTTTCAACTTAAAAAATATATGGAAAATAACTACCGTCCACCTTCTTCTTCGTTATTGGCTTGCTCTCTCTCGGAGCCTTCTCAATGACCTTCTTCTCCTCCATCGGCTTCGCTGTTCTCAGACCTTGATTCGTTGTACGTATGGGATGATTTGTGTGTTTAGGTGAACGGGTTGATTTATACGTTTTGTGAATTGGAATTGTGAAATGGGAGATTGTGTTTTATACGCTTTTTTTTTTCTTGATTTGTGTGTGCATTTTTTAGGGCGTGTGACTTATCTGTGTTTTTGTAATGTATGCTATCTGTGTATTTTGTAACATAATAACATTTGCTTTGTCTGGTGATTGTAATTATTTTTAACGTTTGTTGTGTTTTGTAATTAATGTTTGTAATTTTTTTAACCTTTGCTATGATCATGAATGAAAAATAAATTTTATCTTATTGTCAATTAAAATAAAATTTATATTTTTAATAGATTTTTTTACATATTTATTATTTCAAAATTAAAATATAAATAAATTATTATTTTAAGTTAAAACAAAATTAATTACCACGGTTCTGTAAGAAATTAATTAAAAATGAATTATTATTGTTTAGGTGGGATCAAACACACATACCGCATGTTTGGAATTCCGATAGTGGAGGCTTTACACCCACTAAGTAAACTACTCTCAATAACTTTTGCGTCTTCATTCTAACACAATTTTATTCTCATGTGCATGTTACCAACATGTTTCCAAACACACTAATAGTAATAAGCAATCATACAAAACAAAAACATCACTAGTTCACTACGGTGTCCATGAGAAATTAATCAAAAATTTATGATAATAGTAAAATGATTTTAATAAGGATTTTATTGTCTTTTTCATTATTATTTTATACTACCTCCATTTCTTTTTAAGTGTCATTTAAGGTTTTATACACAAATCAAGAAATGTAATAAATTTTCTTGTTTTTCGTAAAATAATTTTGAAGTTTTCTATTATACCTTTTCTCATTTTTACTCTACAATAAATACATATTAGTTGTAAATATGTAAATTAATTAAAAATTAGATGAGAAGTAAGGATATAGTTGACAAAGAAGTAATTAATATTATCTTGAACTTTAAAAATGACAGATAAATAGAAACAAAAATTTTCTAAAAAATCGACAAATAAAAAAGAATGGAGGGAGTAATATTCTAAATATTTATTATTATTTTATGATCTATCCTAAAATAATTTTATTTCTATTTAATTGAACAATAATAATGAGTGGTTATTGCGGTGATGTCATTAATTAACAATATTAAATCGTTTATGATCTCATTAAACAAAAATACTAACAAATTTCTCATATATGGTGTAGATATTTTTCATTATGGCTAATCAATTATAAAATAAAAATGTTAACAACACACTTTAAAAATGTTAATGATACACTTTTTTCAGTATATTTTCTATTATTAGGAAGAGATACCACTGAGTGTATGGATTAATTAAGGTGAGATTGTTTTGGCTTAATTAGTGATTTCAAGTTCAAGTACTAAATATGCAGTTGAATTAAATATTCAGAGAAAGAGTTTTGTTGTTCAAGTGGTCCTGCTTGGTTCAAACATAATTGTCTTCGGTAAAAAAAATAAAGTACGTATGTTCTGTGTTATTATGAAGAAGAGATTCACGTAGAAACCATTAAAACATTAGTTTCACCCCCTTGTTTAAAAGGTCTTATTTATTACTTAATGGGATGTACATAAATTTCAACTAGAATAATTCTTCAAAATACTTTAGAATACGTCTTTTAAATTTAACTAGAATAAGAGTATGTTTGAGACAGCTTAAATTATTATATTTCAGCTGTTAATTTTTAGTAAAAAAGTTGTTTGAAAAATGAAAATTTTCTAAATACTCCTTAACTATTTTTCTTTGAAAGGAGGATCCTTGTACATATTAAATGAAGAAAAAATTAAATGCATTTTATGTTTTCAAGCTATTAAACATGTTTACTTTTTTATTTAATATATTTTATAGAATATTACGAGGATTAGCAAGAAAATATAATAGGAAGAGATAGCATTAATTAATTTTTCAACTAATAATTGAAAATGTTTTGTTAATATTTCTTGTAATGAAATTAGGTATCTTAAAAAAAGATAAGTGCTATAATAAGATATATTATTATTATTATTATTATCAATAATGAAGATTTTATTTTATATAAAGAAGAATAAATAAAAGAGATTAGACTTTTGAGATTGAATATGAAAATATAGAAATAAATTATTTAAATTAAAATATATAATTTATATTTATTAATTTGATACACTATAAAATTGTAATTGAGGAATAAAAAATGTGAGATACTTGATTTAAAAGAAGTCATAATTTATTGAGAAAGAATGTAATAATTCTTAAAAGTCCTCTTTTTAATCAAATTTAATATATAAAATATAATTAATATAATATTTATGAGTTCGTTTGGAAGAACTTATTTACAAGTATTTGAACTTATCTTATGACATAAGCACTTGTGTAAATATTTGATAGATTGTGAAAATAACATATGATATGTCCTTAAACAGTTTTTAATTTATTTCAATAAGCTCTCCATAATAATTTGTGAAAACAACTTACAACTCATATAAAAATAATTTAATTTGCTTTCCTCTTTAATTATAAAACCACTTAAACGTATACGCAATTGCTTACATAATAATAAGGTTGATCTCTCAACAACACATTTTACTTGTTTTCCACTGTGAGCCTAAGCCTAGCTCTATTTTAAAAAGAAAATGTTGTGGTATCTCCAATAAAAGTATCGAAATGTGTTGACGAAGCATGTGCTACAGCTATGCGTTTAAAGCATGCTTTTAACTTACAATTGAATGGAGTTGGCAATCATTTCATGTGGCAAGTAAAGGAATCTTAGAGGAAGTGTTCATGAAAACGATCGGTGCAAAATGATTATCACAATAAACCTATTTTGACGCGATTAATATTTTAAGAAATTTCTACCATATATATATATATTAGGTATATAGATTTAAGAACTAAAAAACATTTAATGCATAATTTTTTTTATATTATAATTGTTTGACAGATTTTTTTTTTTTCGTTTTTTACCCTTAACTTACGCACTTGATGCATAAGATAGAAAAAAAATAAAAATAAAAAATAAAATAAAATATATATATATATATATTAAAAGTTTTCCAAAGCGATACAATTTTGTATAGAATACATTTAAATACATGCATTTGATATTAATAATTATTTTTATCTTTAAATGAAATGCATTCAAATGATAACTAAGCAGAACATATAAAATAAATAAAAAATTAAATTTATCGAGAAAAAAATTCACTTAAGATTATCTCATGTCATACAACTTTGTTCCTGATCCAAAAACTATGGATTATTATACTTATTTTATTCTGAAGGCCAACACATTAAGTATTGTCGTATGAAGAGAGTATAATATATTTTATTTAAGAGAATTTCAAGCTCTACTTAATGAGGCTAAAGAAAGGAACCGATATGTAAAACATTGATGTCAAAAAAATTATATCCATCATAATGTGACGTAGATATCAGATATACTTGATAAATTTAGGTGATAAATTAATGTCAAAATAATAAAGAAACAAAGGATTTTAAAATATTGTAAGTATTTAGATTCAAAATGTTAGTATGTTATTTATTTACATAAAATCATAAAAGAAGATAATTTATCATACTTGATAACGTTAATAAGTTGTGTGGAATTTTATGAATTAATTTTGGATGAATCCTTCTTAGTTTCAAGCAGATATATGTTGATCATGTATTAAGGAGGAACAAATCAACGTTGCAGTGAACCTTCATGGAGTCTTTTGTGTGCCAGCAGTGATGGGGAGTGTCTATTAGCTATGATGATTTCGATGCTTAAATCAGTAATTATCTGAATTAAGAGGTGAATGATGAAATGAAAACGTACCTTTGTTAGGATTTTTTCTTGGTATATATACGATGTTGACTTGCAATCAGGGAGGGAGCCAAAATGAAATAATTGACCAACTAAACACCCTTTTTTAAAAGACCAAAGATTACAAATGTTAATTGTCATTTTACATGTCACTAATAATCTTCATGGATGTATAATAAAAATTGGTATATACGTTAATCATTATTAATTAAGTTGCAAAAAACTACTAAAGCATAATGAATTATGTTATGTATCAACTTTTACAACAATAATAGCCATCAACCATTGAAGAAAAAATTGCTTTCAAATTGTTAAAATTAAAAAGTAAGAGAAAAAAAAATGTTTTGTTGTGGCAATGGTCATTGTCGTGAAAGCAAATTCCGGGGTACCTTTGGTGCAATTTGATATTCGGTTTGGTTTCCAGGATTTATACAATAATGTATTTAACTTGTGCACTCAAAGTCAGAAGCACATTAGAGCCTAAAAAACAATGGCAAGAACATAAATGAGAAAAGAGAGAGAGAGAGAGAGAATATACAAAGAATAGTGATAGAAAGAGATAATATTTGTTGGTATGTGTTATCAATCGCTTATATAATATTCGTAAGTTTGTCCCATTTGCAAAAGTTAATAATAAATAGCCTTTAATTCATAAATAATTGTGATCAAATCAATATAAAAAGAGAAAGTTATTTTATTGCAAATGCAATCATTTATAACCTTAAAATAGCAATTACGGATTATAAAAGGAAAAGACTATTAAAAAAATAAATAATATTCAAATATTTTATTTAAATAGAGGAAGAAAATGCAATTATCTTTACAATATAAACTATAAACAAGGAAGTAGAATATTTATTTAAAAAGAAAAAAAAACATCATTATCTTCACAATAAATATTATAAAAAAAAGAATAAAATATTTTATCCAAAATATAAAAAAAAATAAAACTTAAATGTTATTATATTCACAATTAAACTCCCAAATATAAACAATTATCCTAATTATTCTAATGTTAAAATATAATACAAGGACCGGGGTTCGAAACAAGTGGTTCAACAATGTTCAAATATAATATACAACCAAGGTCGTTGCCACAAACTTGTGTCCCTTAACCAAGGACCGGGGTTCGATTCTTGGCTTGGGAATGAAGTTGTGATTAAAGGTACCACTTTATTCTTAAAATGGGCCGACCTGATGGGAGAGAGATTAGTTAGGTGCCAAATAGAAGCTTTAAATACCTTTTGGTTATACCAAAAAAATATAATACACATTAAAAAATTTAAATTGCAAAAAAGTTGGGGGGGGCCAAGGCCCCTTCAATGGCCTCAGCGTTTCTGTCCTTGCTTGCAGTTATTCATTAATGTTGATAAGATGAATACTGACGGGGGATAAAAAATACCATATAGCAACCGAAAATTTTGATCACTAAGTGTGTATATTCGCTTGCTAAATGACTTTGTGATTGAATTTGCTGCCACTAAAAGTGGTCACAATAAATCTAGTTGCTAATGTGTTTATCGACCAATATTTTTGGCCACTAACATATTAGTCACTTCTTATTGCAAGAACATATTAATAATTGATTCATGCAATCACTAATTCAATCGCTAAATATTATAGTATAAAATTTAAAAAACAATTTTCACTTAATCACTAATTCAATCGTTAAATGTGTATCAAAGCGACCGAAATGATGGTCACAAATTTGGTAGCCAAATCTTTTTCATTTTAAAAAAATATGAATTACTTTAGCGATTGTTTATTCGTCGCAAACATTTTTTTTTAAATCAATATTTTATCATTTTTTTAAGTATCGTGTGATTGTAAAAATATAAGTATGCTTTATTTTTAAGGAACATGTAATTGTAAAAAGAAATAAAATAAAAAATAATTGAATAAATAATAATAGAAATATGATAAATAAATAATTTTAGATTGATAAATAAAGTTTATAAATGTATATAGTTAAAATAAATTTAGATTAGATTTTCTCAAAATTAGAAAATAAAAAATTGTGACAATAAATAAACAATTTTATTTAGATAAATAAAGGTTACATACATATATATATATATATATATATATATATATATATATATATATATATATATATATATATATATATATATATAAAATACTATCTCCAGTCCTTTATATTAGAAACAAATATGAGTATTTTTTGGGTCCTAATTATAAGAAACATGAGATGTATTAATTGTTATCTTCCTTTTATACCCTTAATTTATTATAAAGTCTATTAATGAGATACTTACTCATTTTTCATGCAAGTGGATGCATTCATTGACATATTAACAATATAAATTACACTAATGGGAGGAGAAAATTATTTCTTGAATTATGAGTAGTATCATTAAATATAACCACTACTTAAACTATTTAATTTTATGGATATTTTTGAAATAAAATTTAAATGTATGGCATTATTAATTAATATTAACTAACTTAACTATTTTTATTGGTTTTGATGAATTAGTTAGTTGTTGTTTATATAAAAACCGGATGTAGTTTAATATAATATAATATGATATAAATAGATCATAAAGATTACATATTTAATGAAAAATGTTAAATGAATTGATGATTTAACGTTGTTGTAAATGTTCAACAAGTTGATGATTAACAATACATTTATAAGCCACACTGGCTACATATTTCTATAGATACATCTGCTCTAAATCTCAAAAGGGAGTCATTCAAATTGGCCAATCCTCCTTACAATACATTTAGAAGCTATAAATTAATCGATAATTTAACATCTACTTTGACTACATTGGAGACCTTGTGTTAACCTAAGAGTGCAACCACAATGATGAAGACGATGAAATGGGAGACTAGTTGCAATGTTGGTGAGAAAGAGACAAGAGTGAAGTAGAGACGCTAGCAAGACTGGATTGAATATTGAAGAATGTAGCAATGGCAAAGAAAGCATAGTAGTGACTAAGGAAATGACTTAAGTTTTAAAAAAATAAAGAATGAATTGGAACTACTGAACCCTAACTCAATGGCATTATAGTAATATGATTTATATGGTAGGGGTAATTTAGTCATTTTGGTATATTGGGGGTAAGTTCGAGGACGGGATAGGTATTGATATCCTTAACCTCGACCTTGTCCTCGTTTCAAACAAATGGGAAAAACTTAACCCTAGTCAAAGTACTTTTTCTCCATCAAAGTCGAGGTAGGTTTGGTCGAGTCCCACGAGTTTAGGATTTTTTGCCATGCCCTATAATACGCACGACTTCATGGCCCAATATTAGAGAAAACAACAACAATCTAATAGTACAAGATGCAAGATTATTCTTTAACATTAAAGAAAATAACAACAAAACAATAAGCCAAACAATAACAAAAACAATAAAGAAAAAAAGGACCAAAGAAAGACCAGGGAAGAGGTGTAATGTGAAAGGGAACTGACAATGAGAGATGAAAGAGAGTTAATAGATAGATATAATAAAAAGATGAAAGATATAATGCATCCTACCTACGGAGGAGACGAGGCATTGTCGACAAGAGATAAAAGGGCAAAAAGGAGATGCAAAGTAACAACGTGGAGAATGAATTCACAACAAAATGAAAAGAGGGAAGGAGGGTGGGGTTTATGATTTAAGGTTTAGAGGCCAAATAAATTTGATTATTAACTACTAAATGTATCGTTGGTCATTAATTCGATCACTACATAGCTACCATGCACTTTGCAAGTGATGCATTTTAGTGATTAGTAGTGATTCAATTCCTAAAAGATACATAATCGTATGTTGTTTAGCTACTAATAATGATTTGGTCACTAAATGGCATAAAATGGTATACCATCTAACAATTACCAATGACTTGGTGCTCAATGGCACATAATGATATGCAATTTAATGATCGCCAATGTTTCATTGTGTTTAGAAACCCCTTTTCACCCATAATGAGGATTAAAGATATGAAACGCACTCAAAATGACACCATAAATAGAAATAGCAGAGGAACATAAATTTAACGTGGTTCAACATTTTTGTTGACGTCCAAGAGAAGTCGAGAACATCTCAATACATATTCACTATCTTAAATAAGGTTACAAGTTTTCTGGACAAACTTGAGAAAACCTTTCTCTTTACAAGTTTTCTAGACAAACTTGAGAAACTCGCTCCATTACTCGACCTTTCTCTCACTTGGGTGGTGTTTCTCTCTTTGCAAGGCCCTCTTTTAACACCTTGTATCCTAATCTTAAAAGAGAAAACAAGTCCTTAAAACAAAATAACATCTTTAAATCTAAACAACATCCTAAAGATTTGAAATTGAAAATTTGATTTGTTCTCCAATAATTCTTCCTTCAATTAAAATTTCCAAACCTCATTCTTAGCTTCTTCAACTCCCACTGTCATAGATGGTCATCACAATCATCTTCACATATTTTTTTTTTCTCCATATCATGCTCCCGCTTCATAAACTTTGGTGTGCACCTTTGATCTCAATTAGGGTAAGCAAGGGACAAGTTTATCTTTGTCTTTACTTGAGCAAAAATTGTGATCGAATCATTTATTTAAACTCGAACCTAACTCGATGAAGACCTAAAATATATGAGACAAGATTAGGTTAACTAGACTTTTTAATGTAATATATTAATCTTAACATTATATATAGTTAAATCGTAGAATAAAAGAAGTATAAAACTTAAATTAAGGTATATTTTACAACATATATTTTAAAATAAATAATATCATTATAAATATAATATCATGTTATATAAAAAATTATCTATTAAATAATTATTTTATTATTAATACATAATTGTATAAAAAAACTTATACTTTTTATAAGAATATTAGGCACTAAAACTAGTTGGGGTGACTCAAAATATAATTTGAACTTGTCCTAAAAATGCATCAAGTCTAATTTCAAAACTCGAGCTTGTTAAAATCAACCTTGAGTCGGACTAGGTTAGCAGGTTTAGTTAGGTCATGGTCACCCCTAATTTGAATATTCCTCCACGAGTATTGAATGATGACACTTCTTATACTAATACCACCGTTAGCTACCACCAACGAGACACGTCGCCTGACTTTCCACATCCCCAAAAAGGCTTTCGACATAAGGATCCCCATATGGATCCATCATCAGCTTCATCTTGCCTCAATACTCATCTAACTGGTCGCTTGGCTACACCATTAGGTCTCTTTTATAAGTACTAGAAGATGACAGTTCTTGTACTTGCAGCGTTGTTTGCTACAGCCAACGAAACATGTTGCTTGACTATCACATTATTAAGAAGACTTTCAATACAAGGATCTCACACAGATCTACCATCAAATTCATCAAGCTTCAATACTCGTCTGACTGATCACCAAGTTGCATAACCAAACTATCATACCATTGTTGGGAAAAACCCTTTCACCCATAATGAGGATCAAAGTTATGAGACACACTAGATGCAACACCATAAATAAAAAGAGTAAATTACACTTACACCCCTTGAGATTTTTTCAAATTGCGCATAATTTTTTTATTTTTTTAACGTTTACAACAATCTCCCTTGTAGTGGTACACAATGTAATGTTTTCCAAACAATTAAAGGGGTTAGTGTAATGCATAAAGAATGTCAATGTAATGTTTTTCAAACAATTAAAGGGGTTATTGTAGGGATAGGAAAAGGAGGAGTATCGTGTGCAATCTGAAAAAACTCAAGGGATGTCAGTGTAATTTACTTAAATAAAAATAATATGAGAACACAAATTTAACGTGGTTCGATACTTCTTGCCTTCGTTCACGAAAACATCTCAATAAATATTCACTATTTCAAATAAGATTACAAGTTTTCTAAACAAACTTGAGAAAACTCTCCCCATTACAAGCTTTTTGAACAAACTTGAAAAACTTTCTCGATTACAGAACCATTCTCTCACTTAGATGGTGCCTTCTCTATTCATAAGGACTCCTTTTTATACACCTTGTATCCTAATTTTGAAAAAAGAAAACAAATCCCTAAAGTAAAGATAATATCTTTAAATCTAAATAACATCATAAAGATTTGAAATTGAAATTTTGAATTATTTTCCAAACAATATTAAATAGCTCAACATTTGATTTTTTTTTTTTGGCTATATAATGATCGCATTAAGTTAGAACCTATGACCTCACGTATACTTTTCAAACTCCTTACCACTAGATCGATCCTAGTGAGTTTGCTGAACATTTGGTTGTAAAAACGACTGTGGTATGGTCAACAAATTTAATTCAAAAAAACTTCTAATTTAGCAACATAATTAAATGTAATTGTGTTGTGACTACATAAATCTATTTCTAAACCGGTTTCTAAATAATTACTAGTAACCAAAAGTTGATCGGTCAGAAAGTCAATTATTATCTTATTTTAATTTATTATGCTTCTAAAGATTATGTTTATACAAGAATTATTCTCCTTTCCAATCGTATTATAGGTTTCTTTAGATATGCAAAATTTATTTCTGATCATTGCTTGAATATATATTGGTATGTACATTATTAAAATAATTTTTTGTGGAAATAATTATCTAAAATGTCAAATACTTTTAACGATATAATTTAGTGGGTAATAGGGTAAATTTGTAAACTTTACGTCAACTGTGATCAAGGTTAATTATTTCTTTATCAACTGAAAGCTTAAAATATGCGTTATGTTCAAAAAAATATTGAAATTTGGTGTACCCAATAAATGTATTAAAAAGTGAAGATGATGTGCCACTCCTAAGGGTTGGACATATGCATTTAACTTATAATCAAGTGGGAGTTGACATTCATTTCATGTAGCTAAGTAAAGGAATATTAGAGGAAGTATTCATGTACTTACACGATTGAAGCAAGATATTATCCCAATAAAGTTTTGTTGACGCGATTACTATTTTCAAAGTTTGAATGCTATTTTATATTACACTTTTTTTGACTCATTCTCTATTATTGGTTAATATTTATTGAAAATTATAAACTCATGAGTAGGTTCATTAAATAAAAAATCTGTTAGTTACAACTTTTTTTAAAAAAATATTTTAAAAATTTAGCATATGTTTGTTTCAATTTTTTAAAATAATCAAAAGCTAAAAATATATAAAATCTGATTAAAAAGTTATTTTGAATAACTTTTCATAAAAATCAGTTGTATTTTTAAAAAAGTGATTTTTATAATTGTAAACAAACATAAATTAGCTTTTTTTTTTAATTTCTAAAATCACTAAATTATTTTACATCAGAATAATATTTTTATAATCTATAACAAATGGGCCCAAAGAATAGGACTCACAAAATTTTATTATTTATAATAAATTTTAACTAATAATAAAGAATGTGTTAAGATAATATATTAAAGAGTATATTATTAACATTTATGTAAAAGTTTTTTTTTTATGACTCTTTAAAAGTTCTTCTGATCGATGGTACAACTTTATCTAGAAAATTGTCTTTTTTTCTTATCTAGAATATATCTCACATGCACTTGAAATTGATAATTGTTTTTTTATCATTAAATAAAATCCATTCAAATAATAACTCAGTGGAATATATAAATCTAATAAAATAAATAAATTTATTACGAAAATTTTTCAATTAAGATTAACTCACGTATCCAAAAACTGTGGATCATGATACGTGTTTTATTTTGAAGGCCAATACATTAAGTATTGTAGCATAAAGAGGGGATCATGCATTTTATTTAAAAGAATTTGAAGATCCTACTCATTTTACATGAATATAAAAGTACGACTAATTAATTAATTAAAAAAATGACTAACTATTACCCATATTTTTTTAACCATTACAACAACCTCCTTTATAGGGGTATATAGTGTAATATTTTTCAAACAATTAAGGGGTGTTAGTGTAATATATAAGGGGTGTCAGTGTAATGTTTTTCAAACAATTGAGAAGGTTAGTGTAGGGGTAAAAAAAGGAGAGGTATCGGGTATAATTTGATGAAACCTCAAGTGATGTCAGTGCAATTTACTCTAATAAAATAGCTCGTGTGCAACAGGATAAATATTTTTGCATCCTTTTTTTGTTAAATTATTAGGCACTATTTTTTGCAATAATTTAGGTTTTCTTAATTTACTATTGGGTGGTTGGTTCAAGTAGATACTTAATTTAAGTAAGGTTTGATGTTTGAACTTTGTATATGAAAAAAAAAAAAACCCTATTCAAAAAGTTATCTCCGCCATATTGTAAATGTTTTGGACTAGAATAGAATTACCTAGCTTTTTTTACCTATTTGGTGTATTTTTAAACAAAATTTTTGCATTTGGTGTAAGTGAAAAAGTTTTTTCATGAATGGGGTAAATCGACAATACCATTGTCAACATTTAGTTTGAAAAGAGAAAATCGATAATGTTGTTATCGATTTTATAAAATAAGTTTTTTCTTTTGCGGAATGAAAATCGACAACAGCAATGTCAACTTTATTTTTATTTTTTCTAAAGATGGGAACTTTTTTTTTTTAGAGAAAAGGGAAGTAGACAATGGCACTGTCTACTTTTATTATTTTCTGAAAAAGTAAAGTAGACAATGCCGTTGTCTACTTCTTTTAAAATCTTTCCATCCTCTTCTCCTATTTATACCCATGTCTGTTATGTATCAATTTTTCATGTTTTGCTTGGTTAGCAGGCGCAATATCACTGATCGTTGAGATATAATATTTTTATTTTATTAATTTAAATTATTTGTTATATTAAACTTAGATGATTATATACATGTTTAAAGTAATTTTTTTTCTTAGATGGCTTCAGACAATGTTGAAGATTGTACTCACATTAGAGATATTGTGAGTGATTTTAGTGAAGATGGAGAAGATGAGGTACAAGATGAATGTATTAAAGGAAGAGAAGAGTGTGCTGGTTCAAGTCAAGCAACTCTATTATTTTATTTGTCTAATATTAATTATAAAGAAATACATGATTCTGAATTTCCAGATGGCTATGGAATTAGAAGAGAAGGTAGTAATCTTAACAATAATAGTAATCTTGTAGTAGGTATGAAATTTGAATCAAAAAAAGTAACCATTAATGCAATAAAGTAATGACACATTGGCACATCTATAATACATATGACTATGTAGTTGAAGAGTCAAGGATAGGTAGATATGTTTGTAAGTGTATTAAATACAGTAGTGTGTGTGAATGGAGGATTAGGGCATCATTTAGTAAAAGAAGTTGTAAATGGAAAATAAATAAAATTGATGGTGTTTATAGTTGCACATCCTCATTGATTTCAGGAGATCATAAAAAATTAAGCTCAGATGTTATTGCTAATTGTATTGTTGGCCTGGTAGGTGCAGATCCTAGTAGGAAATGGATTGCTATATGGGAAGATAGACATACTCACATAATATGGGTGACTTTCATGATGGCCTATTGCATGACAACTCAGCTTACATGCAATGGTATGTATGTCACATTCGACAATATATCTCATACATTAGAACACAATCTACTAGAACAGTAATTTATTTATTCATATGATCCTATACTTTTAATCTTTGAACTAAGGTACTAACATTAACATTTTATTTTTTAGTATGCATTCTTGCATTCTATGAAGAATTACACAAGTTCCCTTAATGCTGTTAAACATTTGGTAGAAGCACTTAATCAAATGACTTGGGCATTTGGTGACATATTGAGTGCCTTGTATGACAACCATCCACCACGTTATTCAACAGATCAATAGGAAGCTGGGCCAACTCAATATTTTACCATACCTGATGATGAACCTCCCCCACAAAAACAAGCATACACACAGGCGACAGAATCTCAAGTCAACATGTTTGCAGGATATTTCCCTCCCCTACAAACAGAACAACACATACCAACCATGCAACCACAACAAAGCACTTTTGCCGGATAAGTTCCACAATATTCATTCCACGACTTTGCTTCTAGTTCAAATCGATCAATGTTTGGAACTTCGTTTTCAACGCCATTATCAGCATGTCAAAAGGGAAGTATTTTTTCCAACCTATTAGCATCTCACCAATCTCCATTAGGAGACTATTGTCCTTCAATTCCATTCAACATTAGTCAAAGTAATACTCATGATGAGGATATTAATGACAACAATGATGATAATAATGATGGTGACAACAACGATCAGCCAGAACCTTTACCACAACGACAAAGACGTGATGGCATTCAAATAAGAAGTTCTCGACTACAACAAATAAATCAATCACAAAGAAGGGTTCAACCTGCACGAAACAGACGACCAACTCGGTATGGAACTCACTAAAAAAACACTTGCTATATAATAATATATTCTAATTTGTATTATTTTTATATTGTTATTTTTTTTATTATAATGGTAATAAGTAGTTACTTAAATATTTAGACATGAAAGTAGACAATGACATTGTTTACTTTGGTTTTTTCTTTTTTAAATATTAGAAGTAGACAATGGCATTGTCTACTTTCATGATTAACAAAAAAAAAAGTGAAGCAGACAATGCCATTGTCTACTCCCACCTTTAAAAAAAAAAAAGTAAAGTTGACATTGCTATTGTCAATTTTCATCCTATAGAAAAAAAAACTTATTTTATAAAATCGACAACAGCATTGTCGATTTTCTCTTAAAAAAATGTATTAAAATAAATCGACGATTTTATTGTCGATTTCAAACTAAATGTCGACTATGGTATTGTCGATTTACTCCATTCATGGAAAAACTTTTCAATTTACACCAAATACGGAAATTTTGTTTAAAAATACACCAAACTGGTAAAAAAGCTAAATTGCTACTTGTAGTCTAGACAAAAAAATCAACCCTGACTTTAATGTTACCTTTGAAAGCATTACAACAGCTATCTTAAAAATAAATGACATTTAAAATAGCATTTATTCTATATAAATAATATAATGTCCCGTGCAACAACCCTGGCTAATTAACATGCGCAACTCTTGGAATAGCAGCGTCCATTTTTCGTTTAAAATATAAAAAAGACCAACAATCTTAAGTCGTCGCACCTTAAAATTCAACAAAATAAATAAAGAAATATGTTATTCATATAATAATTTATGCGACAATTTATATAACATATTTTTTTGGTTTATCTCTCTTTATTATATCATTTTTTACATTTTCATACCTTTTTTTTAGTTATAAAATTTGTTGTACAATTTTGTTGATGGTGGAAATTTGTTTGAGAAATCGAAATGGCTTCAATTCTCAATGGATAACTTTTCACAGATATTCTAATCAACAAATAAAGATTTTTAAGCGGGACTTAGAATCTACAGTATTAATGTGGATTCTTTTATTAGAACTAGCAGTTAAAACTTTCAACTTGAGAATAATTTGATTGGTGTTTCATAATTTATCATTAATTTTATATAATATTCGATTTTGTTATATCCGCAGTACAAAGTGAACTAATGTCAAATTCATTTGTAATATATGTAAATATATGATTTCGAGAGATTATGGAGTAATCAACTAAGAGTATAAACATAAAACCAGATTGTGAAGGAGTTAATGAAAGAAGAAGGGGTTATCAAAAAGAGAAAGAGTTATAGACAGAAAATTGCAAACAATTATAATACATTGAAATAAAAGATGGGTTAGAACATACATGTTTTCCTTAGGACCGGTAGCCATATGTGCGGTGTGTGTGGTGTACAGGATTTGTGTAAATGGTCAGAACCAAAGAAAAATGACTACATGATCGTTTATTTATAAACATTCTATCTAACGGTAAAATCACTACAACAAGACATGTATACAACATGTAAATAACTTCTGAATAATATGCTGACACCTGTACAAAACTGTCTTCTAGTAGTAACTGCTTCCAACGTTATTATGATCTCCTTTATACGTCTTTCTGATTTGTCCAAGATCTTTTGTTGAATGTGACTTGAATACTTCCTTGAACATGTTTTGACTTCTTTCTCGAATGAGGGATTTTTACTCGAATTCCTTGGATATTCTCGATTTAAACCTTTTCGAGTAACTTTCTTGCGTACTAGTTCTAATTATGTCGAACAGGGTATTTCGATAAAATCTGAATCTTATCAAAGAAAGCACATGTTTGATAACTTACCCTCGTGTACTTTTTTCGACAACTACATTCGACAAATTTCATAATGACCTTAACAAATGCCCCTTAAAAATACTTTGCTTGAAATTAGTCGAAAGCAAATGTATTTTTATAACTTAGTGATTTTCAATTTGTACTTTCAACCTGACAATTGACGATTGATTTACATAACGGGTAATAAAGTCTTCTACTTCTCATTATGATAACGTGCTAAAGATGTAATTGTCAGTATCACATCGTGTAGCGTAAAATTTGGCTTCCTAATACCTCATCATGATTTTTACGACGGTATCTTTGGGGATTTGATAAGTTAAAAGATAATCATTTAAATTTTTAAAACAGGTATTAATTTCCCACTCACCTAAAACCCTTATATAAGACACTGTAAACCCTTCCATCATTTTTTACCTTTTTATCTTTGAGCTTTCTTACTCTCAACGTCTTCCCTTTTTCTAAAAGTTTCAAGATTCTTCCAAGTTTCAAGCTTCCTTTCTTACCATCATTAGCAATGGCGTCTTCTTCTCAAAAGGCTGTAACATCTTCCGCACACAAGTCTCCTGTCCCTATGGCCATAAAGGGTGGAGAGCTTCTTCAGATAGACGAGAAGAAGTTCGTTCCAATTCCTTTCTACGAGGAAGAAAGTACGAGAATCTAGGCTTCGCAGGTACTTATTCCTTTTTCTATAGGTTCTCAGAACCTTGCCTTTCTTAGGCCGTACAACCCCCATCTTTCCAAGGAGAAACTTTCTTTGTTTCTTCCTACATCTGATCAAGATAAACCTTTGATTTATGGTGAAACCGTAAGAACAGATTTTGTTAGGGAGCTTACTAAAGTTTTTAGGGCTTCGCCTCCAGTTTTGAGAGAAACATACTTCCACTGGTTAGATAGGGTAGAGGAGGCTAAGCAAGCCGTTTGGAAAAACTTGGGAATATATGATTTTATTCAACTGAGTCATTTGGATGTTTCTAAGCTTAATATTCCAATGCTCATTGCTTTTGTTCAATTCTGGAATAGAAGTTGTCATGCTTTCGAATTCCCTTGTGGATTCGTTAGCCCTATTCTTCTTGACATAGCCACGATAACGGGTTTGAAACCTACTGGCTTGTCTTATGGGATAAATTTATTTAAAGATGAAATAGATATTGAAAGCATTCCAGTGAATTGGGATGTAAAGACCTATAATTCCTATATTCTCGAACACATAGGGGAAAAATTTACCCCTGTAGATGATAACGAACATCTTGCTTTCCTTCTCTACTAGTTGGCTTCACATGTATTTTGCATTCAATCACTACAAGTGCCAAAATACTATTTCAATCTTGCACAAGCCCTCCATCTTGGCAAGAATATTTGTTTAAGCAAATTATTGTTGGCTTCTCTTTACACTGCGATGGATGAGGCGGTTGAATTGCTGAAAAAGCCTAAACAATTGAAGAATATTGTTGGACCACTTTGGCTGATGCAGCTTTGGCTAAATGCTATTCTTGAAAAAAGAGTAGAACTTTCGGGGAAGCCAACTAACCAACCTATTGAAGGAGCAAGACTGACTTATCTGACCCCCAATCATAAGAAGAAAGTTATGCTCGAGCATTTCAAAAGATATGTTGAAATTTTCCTGAGTTTTCAAGAATTTGATGAGAATTTGGCACCTTTTGTCAAACAAGATTTGATTAGTCCAAGTTGGCTTAAAATAAGATTTCCTTGTGAGACTCCTGGTCTCTAGTCGAAGTTGGTCAAAATCTGGAAAGCTTTCTTAAGTCGAGATGTTATTTTTGTTGACTTCCAGTCAAGAGACATTCGATTTTATGCCTATCAGCCATAGCTTTTTGCCCGACAGTTTGGTTTATGCCAGCTTTTGCTAGTTCCTTTATTCAAAAAGAGGCATGAACCAAACTCTTTGGCTAGTCAAGAGGATTTAATTGGGCCTACATTGGAAGGAGGTTGGAAGAAAAGATTGCCCAAATTCAACCCGATTCCTTTCGAGAACTGTTTCCTTTCTATTCAACCTTTTGATGAGCAGTGGCAGGGTTATTATGCTCCTCAAGTAGTTTCATCGGCACATTGTTTCGAGAAAATAACCACAACTTTTGCATCTTTGCAGGAACCAAAACAAAATGAAGGTAAATGGAGTCTCAAATCAAAAATTATAAAATTCGAGAATTTCTACCATACCTATATCGTTCAAATGACATCTTTTTAACTATCAGAGAGGCAACCTCAACCTTAAAGGAAAAAATTGAGAAAAATAGAGCTAATTGAAAAACTATTAACACTTTAGGCAAAACTAACTTCGAAAAGTATTGCCCCAATAACTTACCTCCTTTGCCTGCTGCCCCCTTTTGGCGTAGCTAAAGATTTAAGGTATCCTATTTGTGCTCGAGAACTTCATAGTCTTCTTACCAGTTTTAGACACGAAAGGATTCCAAAAAATGAACGAGTCACTTTTGCTAAATGTTACCCCGATGATTTCCCTAAACCTCCCCACTGGTTGCACTATGATATAAAAGATGTCAAATTGTTGACGAAAACAGGAATCGGTAAGAAACTTGATATTTAGTTATCGAATTGTACTATTTCAATATTATCTTGCTTATTTTCGACTTTCTTTTCACAGCTATAAAGCAACCTGTTCTAGTGAGAACAAAAGAATGGGAGAGTGGAGACGAAGACTCTCAGCCTTTGAAAACAAAGAAAAGAAAAGCTTCAAGCAAAATAGATACTGTGGTCCCTAAAAAAGTAAGCATTGTGATTTCTTGTCTTTTGATAATTATCTTTCGACTATTATTCATTTTGATGTTAGGCTTCTTCGAAAACGAGGACCACTAAATCAGTTGCAAGAAAGAAATCGAAACAAGAAGTTGTAGGCGGAGCTTCTTCAGATAAGACAGTGAGTATTTCAAATTTATAGTGCATTTTCACCTTTCTATTTTCTCTGATTCGATAAACTTGTGAATTTATGATTGATCAGATCACAGGGGCGTCAATGATCAAAGAGACAACTTCAAAATCCACTTTTGCCCTTTCAGAAAAAACAATTGATGTATCTAAACGTGTTTCGACTCAGACTCAAGTACTTTTGCTTTGACGATATTTTTATATTAATATCATTTTTAATGTGTCATTTTCATCAATAGGTCAACCCAAGTGAAAAAATAATCGAAGAAGCTGTTGCTGATGAGTCTGGGGAGGACATCCTTCCTATACAGAAATCCCCTGCTAAAAAGAAGAAAACTAATGTAATTTTTACATTGATTACAATGTAAAATTTCCTTTCCATCACTATGTTAACTTAGCCAAATGTTTCAGGCAGTACCAATAAGGATATACTATACAAGATCTAAAATTAGCCTATGTGGTCGAACTTTTGATCAAAAATCTTGTGACAGTGTTAATTGAGACAAATCTTGGTTAAATTACTTGCAAGATTTGGATGTGGTGGACGTTTCTTCTTCCTGTGAGCCTCCATCGGAACCTATCGAAACAAGTATGGTAAAATCATACCTTGCTCAATTTATTATTATTTGTCAATCATAAGTATTCTTCTAACACCTTGTGTTTCCAGCCTAATGTTAATGAAGAAATAACTCCAAAAGCTAGCTCGACTCTTCAAAGAAAAAATCCAACAAAAACAGGTGCATAACTTGGCCTTTCCTAACCATGTACACATTATATTTATTTTTTCAAATCATTCACACTAATCTTTCTTCAATTTCTTTTTAGGACAAAGTTTGTTGAAAGATATTTTTGTTCATCTCGAGACTTCTAAACCTCAAGACAAAGGATTTGTAAGCCAAAGTGAATCCTCCCTTTTGGGAAAAATTACTAATCAACATGAGGGAGTTATTCCAGTTGAAGAGGAGGAAGTTTCGAGCGAACCTGAACATAACGATCCAATGGATTTCGACCAACCTGACCCTGTTGTTCCAAACGAGGAATCCAATGAAGAACAAACTACCACTCTTGAAGAGTTCGAGCAAGAAAAAGAAAAAGAAAAAACGCCAAAGCCAACTCCTGCAGTTATTGCTAGCAAATCTTCCAGTTACCAAGTTGCTGATGATCCTCCTATATTGGAGTTAGAAGGATTGGAAGAGGAAAAAGACATTTTTGACATTCTTACAAAATGGTCGAGCGGCCATTCTGTCTCTTCCAAAGTTTCTGAAGCTAGCCAAAACAAGCCTGATAATAAAGAAGCCTTCCAAGAAGCATTTAATTACTTCGCAAGTCTGGCTTTCAATGAAGACCTGCTCACCAACTTAACCAAAGCAGACTATAAGAAGGAAATGGAAGCTGCTCTCGAGAAGCTTGGATTCTTTGATAATAAATTTTTTGATGACCAAAGAGATGTGATGGAGCAATTTTTGGACAATTTTCAACGCTGTACACAAAGTCCAAAAAGATGATCGACAATGTTTGGACACTATAGAAATGATTGAAAACGAAACTAAAGAAGATCGATCTCAACTTCCAAAACATTAGTCGAAAGTCTTAAAAAGGACTCTGCCAAACTCGATCCATCTCTAAATAATTTGAAGATCAAAGAACAAGATTTGGAAAAACAGCTCAAGCGAATCCAAAAGGTTCTTGGGGAGAATCGGAAAAAACAGAAAGAAATAATCGACACCAAATATAACATCAGGAAGAGTCAGAATGAAACAATGGCTTTTGCAAAGCTAATTGCTTAATCTTTAAAAAGCCAACTCTCGAAGAAGATGTCTCTAGAGGATAAGCATGTTGAGCTTTCAACAAAATTGCGAGACTTAAACAGGCGTCACAGAAGACTAAAAGAGAAACTCCCTTGATTTTTTATTTTTTTTATGTATCGAAAAGACATTTCTGTATATGATTATTGTTTTTAATGAAATGGTATTTTAATTTCTATAATTGTTGGATTATATTGCTTTAGATATTTTCCATTAATTGACATAATTCGACTTCCTGTATTAACTTCTCGAATCGAATAAGCGTTATTGGAATATACCTTTTTGATAATATATGGTCCATCCCAATTCGACGACCATTTACCAGAAGTTCTTGACTTCTTTTCAATTGGTAAAATTACTTTCCAAACCAAGTCTCCAACTTGAAAGGATTTATTTTTTACCTTTTTATTATAGAATCGAGCAATCCTTTCTTTTTGTCGAATTATATTCTCTAAAGCAACCAACCTTTCATCATCTAGATTTTTCAGTTCGTCGAACATGAGATTCCAATAATCTTGAACAGGTAACTCATTTTGCCTTTGAATTCGTATTGATTGTAAATTAATCTCAATTGGCAAAATAGCTTCATGACCGTAAACTAATCGAAAAGGTGTCAACCTTGTCTCTCCTTTTGGTGAATTTCGATAAGCCCACAAAATTTGACTCAAAGTTTCATGCCAACTTCTTGGTTTTCTACCAACATGTTTTTTAATCAAATTTATCAAAATCTTATTTATGGCTTCGACTTCACCATTTGCTTGGGCATAATAAGGAGTTAAAGTTATTAATTTAATACCTCTCGATTTAGCATATTGAACAATTTTTCGACCAGTAAAAACAGTTCCTTGGTCCGTTGTAATAGTTTCCAAAATGCCAAATTGATGAATAATATATTCCTCAATAAAATTAATTATGTCATTTTGATCGACATCTTTTAAAGTAATTGCTTCAACCCATTTGGTAAAATAATCAACTGCAACTAGAATGTATTTATGCGCCTTCGATGAAGGAGGATGAATTTGTCCTATTAAATCCATTGCCTATCCTCGAAATGGTCAAGGCTTAACAATCGAATGCAATTCACTTGTAGGAACTTGTTGAATTGGGCCATGTTTTTAACATTCTTCACAAGATTTGGCATATTTTATACAATCTTTTAAAATTGTAGGCCAATAATATCCTTGTCGAAATAAAAGCCATTTCATTTTCTCTCCAGCTTGATGGAATCCACAAATGCCTTTGTGAACTTCTGCCAAGGCAATATAAGCTTTAACTTCACCCAAACAACGAAGCAAAGTACCATCTATTCCTTTCTTATACAATTCATCACCCAAAATAGCATAACTAGAGCTCTATATTTAATTTTTCGATCAACAGGCGCGTTGGGATTTTTCAAATAGTCAACTAATGGCTTTCTCTAATCGCTAATAGTCAAAATATTAACATTAAATTCCTGAACACATCTGGTAGCTTATTTCTTACACTAATCAATTATTTGAATTTCTGTTTAGTTAACTTATATCCTGAAGCAATTTGTGCTAAGTCATTTGCTTCGTTATTTCGATTCAAGAAACATGTTTGACTAACTTTATCAAACATGTTTAGTAGTAGAATTGCTTGAGAAAAATACTTAATTAGATTCACACTAATACATCTGTATTCTCGAGTTAGTTGTTTAATAACTAATTGAGAATCCCCTTGAATTAAAACATTCTTAGCTCCTAGCACAATTAGGGTTTCCAATCCAACTATTAAAGTTGCATATTCTGCTTCATTATTCGAACAAGGGGGCTTTATTTCAAACATTAATTTGGTAGGCATGTAATCAGGAGAAATAATAACAATACCAACTCCTGAACCATTAACATGTTTCGAACCATCAAAATAAAGTGTCTAGGGTTTCACTCCTATATAAAATTCTTCAATATTAACAGGAGTATGATCAGCCATAAAATCAGCAACTATTTGACCTTTAATTGCTTTTAAAGGAGCAAAACTTAAAGAAAATTCTGTAAAAGCTAAAGCCCATTTTCCAAATCGATTATGCAAGATAGACTTGGACAACATGAACTTTATTATATTATTTCTAGAAAGTACAAGTAGATTGAAAGGTCTAATGTAATATCTCAATTTTGTACAAGAGAAATATAAACAAAGACACAATTTCTCTATTGGGACATATCTAATTTCAACATCATTTAACATTCGACTCAAATAATAAATAGCCCTTTCAACACCATTCTCGTCATTTTGGACCAACATATTGGTTATTGTTGATTATGATGCAGAAATATACAGCTTTAACATTCAACCTTTCATTGGTGGAACCATAACTGGTGGATTAGTCAAATATCTCTTGATCTCCTCGAAAGCATTTTCGTGTTGCTTCTCCCATCTAAATTTAGCTTCATTTTTTAGTCTAACTAATGGAGAAAAAACCTTGGTTTTCCCAGATAGATGAGAAATAAATCTTCAAAGAAAATTTACTTTACCTAATAATGATTGAAGTTCTTTCTTATTTCGAGGAGATATTGTTTCAAAGATGGCCTTAGCTTTGTTCCTGTCTATCTCGATGCCTTTTTGATGGATAACGAAACCTAAAAATTCTCCTGCAGGCATACTAAAAGCACACTTAATAGGATTCATCTTTAAACCATGTTTTCTCATTCTTTCAAATGACTGTCTCAAATGGTTTAAATGATCATTTTTCGATTCTGACTTGACAACAATATCATCAATATAAACTTGCATAAATTTTCCTATCAAGTCATGAAAAATGATATTCATTGCCCTTTGATAAGTTGCACCAACATTTTTTAACCAAAAAGGCATTACAATCCATTCATAAGTGCCTAAAGATCCTAGGCATCGAAAAGCTATTTTCGAGATATCTTATTCTGCTATGTATATTTGATTATAACCTGAATACCCATCTAATAAACTTAAAATTTCATTTCTTGCTATTGAATCGATTAACATATCAGCAATAGGCATTGGGTATTCATCTTTAGGAGTGGCTAAATTTAAATCTCAAAAATCTATGCATACACGCATTTTACCATTCTTTTTAATAACAGGAACAATATTTGAAATGCAATCAACATACCAGGCTGTTCTTACAAATTTGGCCTTCAGTAGCCTTTCAATCTCCTCTTTTATCTTTGAAACCACTTCTAGTGCAAATTTTTGAGGAGCTTGTTTAACTGGCCTTTTTCTCTTGCTGAATAGGCAATCTGTGTTTGACCAATTCCCGACTCAATCCTAGCATTTCATTATAGTCCCATGCAAAACAGTCCTTATACTCTTTTAATAGTTTAATAATCTGACTTCGCATATTCTTGTCCAACAATTTACTTATGTAAGTTGGCTTTCGATCTACTTTATCTCCCAAATTAATTTACTCGAGAGGATCCTATGCCTTCATTTTCATCTTTGGAGATGTAATTCTCTCAAAGCCTAAAGAAGCATCATCATATATATAATCCAGTTTTTTATATTCTGATTCATCTTCCAACATCCATTCTTGACTTTTCAAAGACTCTTTTCCCTTGAATTCTTTTCTTTTGCAATTTTCGGCAATTTTTGCTGAATTTAATTTTTCTTTATATATGGCCTCTAAGGCCATTTCATTGTTTTTGTCACAAACATCAATTTCATCGTCTTTCAAATTTTCACTTCCAACAATCTCAGCCATTTCACTCAAGCTTACTTCAAAGATTGAAACTTTTGTTTTATTTTCGGCCACGTAGGCAAATATTCAAGCTAAAAAGCTCGAATAAATATTTTGATCACCCATCATTCGACTATGGCCGAATCATCTTCGGCCTTTCGAGTTATCATGAATCCTTCATCCGAATTCCACCAGAAAAACTTGTCCTTTTCTTTTTGATTCACATAATGTGAATCATCTATTTCAAAAGGGGCTGTAATAGCCAAAGTCTTGCCTTGCTGATTTGCAAATGAAGCATACGCATCATATGAGCTCTGATTCGCTTCAACCACTTCCAAACGGCCTTCTTCGTTCCAAAAGAATAACTTTTGATGAACAGTAGAAGGTGCTGCTCCCATGCCATGTATCCATTCTTTCCCCAAAAGAACATTAAAACTTGCCTGCGACGAAACCACCACAAATATAGTTGGTCGCTTTCGACTACTAACTATGACATCCAAAGCTATTATTCCATTAGATTTCGAGGATTTTCCACTAAAATCTAAAACCACAATGTTATGTGGAATCAAATCCTCTATTGACTTTCAAAATCTTTTCAGCATTATTTTTAGCAATATGTTTATCGTTGCTCCTCCATCTATTAGAACCTTATCAATTTTCTGTCCTTTAATTATCACTGTAAGGACCAAAGGCTTCAGATGTGCTTTCATTTCTTTTGTTGGTGGGTCAAATACCATAGCATTATACTTTGGCACAATACATGAAACCTGATTGACCCATATAGCCTTTGATCAATTACAGAATCCTCGAAATAATCATCCCTTATGAAATCTTCCATTGCTTGGCATTCCTCGAATTGTTGAGCAAATTCGACTGGAAGCATCGAAACTACTCCACATATGTCCTCTAAAGAATCTTCGAATCCTGACTCGAAACAATCTGTTATCAAGTCTTGCTCATTTTCGACATTAAGTCAATCTTTAACAGTCTCCATGCAATGTCCCTTCACAGTTCCACCTATAGGTTGATTCTTAAAAGTAGCCTTCCTAAACCTCTAATGTTTCCTCCATTGGGTCTTTGTCATGTTCCTATTCTCCCAAGGGGCCTTGAAAAAGTTAGATTTCTGAATATTTTGAGGGTAAGGATAGGATACCTGAGGCTTCGATCCTAAAGTCCCACCAATCCCGGGCATAACATCACCAAATTCAAGAGGTCTTGCTTTTGCACTTCTAGGTGGATAACCTTATCTGAACCATTTGTTCAATGGAACTTGAGCATTCGGTACATAGGTTGTATTTCCTTGGAAATTATTCACAGGTTTCTGGACAACAAACATATTGATATTATGTTTTCCCTTCAATCCTCCAACAACTTTCGGACATCAGATGTCTCAAAAGCTTTCACATCAGACCTGTCGAAAACAGCACTGCTTCTAGGACATAGCATAACCTCAATATTACCATCTTTCTTACGCAGTAAAAATTCTACCAGCGTGTCGCTTGCTTGAGGAAAAATTTGATCTTTTTCTTTCTCAAACTCATCTAGAGCCCTTTCCAAATTCTCCTCAGACATTGGAGACCTTATTGACTTTGTTTCATCTCCTTTAATCGAAGCGTTCACCATGAGAATGTGAACAGGCTCTGCATAGTTTGTCTGTACTTGAAAAGGATCAGAATCTATTTGCATTGTTTTTTCCTCGAATTTCAATCTCCCATCATTTATCGCTTTCTGAATCATTTCCCTGAAACGAATACAATTATTAGTCTAATGATCAAAAACATTATGATACTTACAATATTTTTTCCCTTTCCTTTACTCGAAAGAAGGTAATTTATGTCTTTTAGTTAATATAATTTGTTTGTCTTTCAAAAAAATATCAAATATTTTATCAGCCTTTGTTACATCAAAACTATATTTTTGATTTGATATTCTATTTCTATCCTCAAGTTTCAATAATTGACAAACATAAAGAGGTCTTGATTTCAGTTCTGCTATATTAACCTTGTTGTCTTCATATTCAATATCTGTATCGAAATTAATCTCAAGTTCTTCCATTTTCTTCGTTTCGACAAATGCAACCTTATCCTTTCAAATCATTTTATCGAACTTCTTATTTTTATCCTTTTCGAATTTTATTTGTTCGATTCTTCTGACTTTATTAGCCAATTGAGCCATATCCCTCAATTGTTGATTCACTAGTTTCTTTCAAATTGAAAATTCTAATCCAACGACAGCCATTCGAACCAACTCATGTTCAGGTATTTGAGTATAACATCTAGATTTCATTTGCCTGAATCTATTTAAATAGTCATCAACTGATCCAAAACTAAATCTCTTAATATTCAATAAATCCACCAAACTCACTCTAGTTTCACCCCTAAAGAATTGTTCATGGAAATTTCTCTCCAATTGAACCCAATTATATATCGAATTAAGGGGCAGAGTAGTGAACCAAGTAAATTCATTCTTTGTTAAAGAACTAGGGAAATATTTCATTCGAAGATATTCATTAGAAGCTATATCCCCACATTCTATTTGGTATCGAGCAATATGTTCTACAGTTGATTCCCCTAATTCTCCCGCAAATTTGGAGAATTTTGGAACTTTAAATCCTCTTGGCAATTCAGATTGTAAAACATAATTAGGAAATGCATAAACAAAATATGGCTGACTATAGTAACCTATTTCAAAACCATGCCTATTAAGTGCTTGTTCAATCATTTGATTTATTTGTTGTGGATTTTGAATATTCTGTCCCAAAGGATTTGGTTGATTTTAGAGATTATTTTCTCTAAGATTTTGTTAACCTTGTCTAAATAAATTCAGAAATTGTTCAGCATTTTGATTCCTATTAACCAAGATAGGATTTTGTTGATCATTTTCTCTAACATTTTGATTTTGATTAATTGTAAAAGGATTTTCAAATAACCCTTGACGGTTATTTATAGTATTTGTAACATTAGTTACAGGAATTTGATTTGCAGTTTGATTTTCTAATAACTGTTGCCCTTGGGGGTTTTCTAAAGCATCTGCGACCCTTGCCATCAACATGGATAGCTGTTGATAACTATTGTGAGTAGTTTGAATCATAGGATTCAACACTGTAGTCATTTGATTAGTCAACATATTCACCATGTCATGATTACTATAATCCATTTGTTGTCTAAATGCCATTAAAGTTTGATTGGTAACACCAGTTGAGAAATTACTTTCTCTTAACATATTACCCTCAGTATTTGCCCCCATTGACTGCAAGTGCTCACTATTATATGTATAATTTATCCACTATAAATCTGAATTTCTATTCCTTGGCTGCGTCGAATGTATAGACACATGGGCCGAAGGTATTGATTGGAGTTGAGCAAAAGACATTTCCATATTTGTTTGTTGCAACCTCCATCTTGGCATTCCCAAAGGTTGGCTTGCCTGTAGAGGTGTACTGTGACTAGGGCCTGCTTCTGATAAAGGAGGCAAAATTCCTTGTGCAGTATTTACACCTTCCATTTGTGTTATGACTACACTTTCTATCACAGAATTGTTATTAGCCTCCGACACTGGTAGATTATTTATATTATTATTATTGTCATTGCTAAATGTTCTATTCCTTCGACTAGCATTATTCCTAGGATTACCTGGACCACTAAAACTGGCCATTATTCTGTCACTTCTTAAAATCATGCAAATTTCTCAAGACTAGTTCTCAACATTATGGCAACATTGGGGTCCCACCAAGCATGCCAATTTGTTAATGGTCGAAATTTATTTGAGAAATCAAAATGGCTTCATTTCTCAATAAATAACTTCTCATAGAGATTCTAATCAACAAATAAAGATTTTTAAGAGGGACTTAGAATCTAAAGTATTAATGTGGATTATTTTATTAGAACTAACAGTTAAAACTTTCAACTTGAGAATAATTTGATTGGTGTTTCATTGTTTATCAGTAATTTTATATAATATTCGAATTTGTTATATCCACAGTACAAAGTGAACTAATGTCAAATTCATTTGTAATATATGTAAATATATGATTTCGATAGATTATGGAGTAATCAACTAAGAGCATAAACATAAAACCAGATTGTGAAGGAGTTATTGAAAGAAGAAGGGGTTATCGAAAAGAGAAAGAGTTATAGATAGAAAATTGCAAACAATTGTAATACATTGAAATAAAAGATGGGTTAAAACATACACGTTTTCCTTAGGACCAGTAGCCATATGTGCAGTGTGTGTGGTGTACAGGGTTTGTGTAAATGGTCAAAACCAAAGAAAAATGACTACAGTCGTTTATTTATAGACATTCTATCCAATAGTAAAATCACTACAACAAGACATGTATACAACATGTAAATAACTTCTGAATAATATCTTGACACTTGTACAAAAATGTCTTCTAGTAGTAACTACTTCCAATGTTATTACGATATCCTTTGTACGTCTTTTTGATTTGTCCAAGATCTTTTGTCGAATGTGACTTGAATAATTCCTCAAACATGTTTTGACTTCTTTTTCGAATAAGGGATTTTTACTCAAATTCCTTGGAGATTCTCGATTTAAACCTTTTCAATTAACTTTCTTGCGTACTAGTTCTAATTATGTCGAACAGGGTTTTTCGATAAAATCTGAATCTTATCGAAGAAAGCACATGTTTGATAACTTACCTTCATGTACGTTTTTCGACAACTACATTCGACAAATTTCATAATGACCCTAACAGATTTATGATATAAATATTAACATTTCTCATAAATAAATAGGAAACCAACATTGATAGAACAATTCATTTGACTCGTAGACTAAAGGATCCAAAAGCGCCTGCATTTTCTATTCGTGCATTTGATTGCCTAATTGTCTAGACTTGGTGGATTTGAGCCCACAGCCCAGTAGGAATTCTTCTGTATAATAGTCATAATTAAAGAGTCATATTCACGATTTCACATTCTTGGTTTCATAATGTAAATTGTACAACAGACAAGTCATGTTCGAAAATTGAAACTTTAATTTGTTTTTCAGTTTTCACATGAGCACGTAAAGTTAAATATAATAAATCCGCTGACTCGTAATCGTAAGATTATAAGTCAAGGCTTACGGTACACTTAAAAATATTCCGATTCTATTTTAGTAATAATACTCTAATTTACAGAAGCTATCAGGAAAATTTTCTTAACAACCAGTCAAACACACATGTATAATTGAAAACTGTTAATTTGTTAAATATTATCCAAAATTTTCCTTCTATTTTACATTTCTTATATATTTTACAAACAAAAATATTCTCATTGTTTTAACTCTTTACATAACTTTTTTATAATTTGATTTTTAAATTTATATTACCTCATTATATTAATTTTTTAAAAAATATTATTTAATTAGTCACTCAAAAATTTAATTTGTCAGCATATTGAATTTTTGAAAATTTTATCACCAAATTAATCCTTTAAAATTATTTTTATGATCACTTTAATTAGTCAATTCATAGAGATGAATGAATGACATTTAGTTCCTTGTAAATTTTATTTAGTCCATCCAAATCAAAGAAACTGCAGAGCTTGTGGTCTGCGATATGAGGAAACAAGGTTTATAAAATTTTGTTTGCGGTTCTCTGAAAAGAAGTAAACTTAATATTTGGTCCCCCTAATATATAATTTCTCGCTCTCACCTAACGGATGTAATTTAAAATTGGAAGAGTTGAAAAATTAATGAAATACAGTATTAATTTATAAATGTTTTACTAAGTTCTTATAAGCTTCTTATAGCTAGTGTGAACCAAATTTGGCTCCCTCTGGACTTTCCTCGTACATAACATCACAAACATTAACCAGTGTGATTTCATTTTACCATTCCTTATTGCTTTTATGATGGACTTGTTAACTAGGTATTTTGATTAAGAAAATAATAAATATTTTTTTATTAAATATCATGCGAAAAATATATTAAGAATTATGATAAAAATATATGAATATAGTTTTTTAGGAAAATTTTACTTGGTTCTTTAGTTAACATCTGCCTATTCCTTATCATAATCTTCTCCCGTTTCTCCCTGAAATGGAGCCTTGGCTTTGTTTGTGATTAGCCACAAATCTGACTTAAAATAGACATTTAAAATACAAACCATCTTATCTTCATCCAATGGTTGGAATTCATAAATGTGTGAACGTATGAATGTGTGGAATCCATTTCCCATTTGATTTTGGTCATCGTCATCGTGTGAGGAAAGACGCGTGTGTAGTGTTGAAATTATTTTACTAAGAACCCAACGGTAGACATCAACATTCACGCAAATCTTGCGGCGACCAAGTCAAGTTAGGACAAAATCCTTGCCAAGAAGCATTAATGAGAGTGATTGAAGATGCCCAAGGTGTCTCCATCAGAAAGGGTGTTTGGTCCATCTTGAAAAATATAAAAACGAGAAAAAGAGGTGTTGGTTATAATGACAAAAGTCTCCTATTTGTGGTATTTAAGGCCTACTATTACTTCATGAAATGTCCTGCTTTCTTGTTCAGACGTGTTGGACTAGGCTTTATTCAGTCCTGGTGATACAGATACTTTAACATTCTTTATCCTCACAAATTTCTTATAAATTTTAAGGTAAATTCAACTAAATCTTTTTTTTTTTTTTAACCAAAACACACTAGGATTGACGCAGTGGTGAGGAGTTAGGTAATTTGCATGAGATCTTAGGTTCTAGCCTTAATATTCCATTGTGCAAAAAAAAAAAGAACTTTTTTTCTACCAACATTTACATTAGTCCTAGTGGAATTGCACTTAAATCTCTTAAGCAAAGTCTTAAGTTCAAGTCTTGTGGATAAAAAAAAATAGTTGGAAGGAGAGACTCCATTAAAGGTAGTCAGCTAGATTTTTTGATAAAAATTAGTTATCAACAAAGTCGGTAGATATTTCTCATTAATAGCATGATAAAAAAAAAAAACTAAATCATTATTTTTCTAAAAAAAAGTTAAAATATCAATGAGGATTAGGTGGTCTAGCAAAAGAGTTATAATTCTCCACAAAAATAGACGTCTGTATTTAATACACAACCGTGTCTCAAACAAAATTATCTTAAAATATTTGTAAGAAATAAAAAAAAAAGTAACAACAAAATCAAAATTCTATCTATTATCTTGCATGAGAGTTTAGTTTGTAAGAAGAAATTTATATAAGTAGACTGTGTATTGATTTAAACCAATATAATAAATACAACAAATTAAATCAATTAAGTTAATTTGATTTATTTTATATCATTATATGTTCATGTCCAAACCAAATTAAACTAACAAAATTCAAAATTTTTTTCTGTAATCAATTGTCTTTGGTTTGGGTCATAGGTTGCAAAACTTGGATTCCGATGATCATTACTTGTACAAATCAACCTAAACTTCTCCCTAGCTTTTTTTTTTAATATGCATAATATGACATTGTTTTAGTTAAAAGGAAAATATTTCAACTTATACTTCTTATATTTTGTTAGGATCACCCACTCATCCACTCATTTTACTTGAAAGAACATGTTTGTTTTACTGTTAAATAAATGTGACACATATCCCAATATAAATTCTATGACCAAAATTAATTTGGAACGTATCTCACCGCGTATTTGGATACGCGTCAACCATACTTCGATTTGCATCAATTGAAAACTCTTCTATGTAGCTTTTACATCTTTCGAAATTTGAACATGAAAATTTGGGGTGTACATGCTTTAAAATGCCGCCCCAAACACATGTTCAATCGTGTTGAATAAAAGCAACATTGTTTTTATACCCTTTTCTCAATCTAAAGACACACTAAGTTACCACCTTCGCGTGTGTTTGGAAATATGTTGATAACATGTATAAATCCGTAAAATCGCGTCATATGGGGAGAAAAATGTAGAAGATACTATTAGTATTTTTTTGCTTTGACGCGGATCAGTGTCGGAAAATGTAGATCCAAGCACATGGTTCATCATGCCTTATAGGCAAAAGATGACAACATGTGCAACAAGCTATGATGATCTCTAATGAGTTGTGAATATAAAAATCTCTAAGGAGCTATGATGATATTTAACAAACAATAGCTTGCAACTATGACAAGCTATAATTGTACTTTTAATAACTTCATATTTGAACTTCGAGAACTTAGTACCTTCTTAAAAAAAACACCAATGAACCAAATCAATTCAAGTTTGACAAGAAAAAATTGCATCGCCAAATTTGTTCATTTATATTATTGATTTAATTTTGTTTTCTCTCTTAAAACTGAATCAATTGAACTGTTTACACTCATATCTACAAGTATTGTTTTCCCTGTGCAAGTTAGCTCGAATTTGACCTTGACGTAGAGGAGTGATCATAATTGCAACATAAATTCTTATCAATAAACAATAATTATGATAAAATTGTCGAAGTAAACACAAGTTGGCATTTACTGAAATCTTTTCTTGTCCGATGATATTGTTGTAAATATTAGTGAGAAAGATAGATATTAGAATTTGTGTTTTTGAATCGGAATTTGTGCAAAACATGGGTGTTCTTCTTCACAAGTTTAAGGTGATGATCACGTACCAACAAGGTACACGATGTTGTGGTGGTCTTGAATAGAGTCCTCACCAACTAGTAATGGTGGAGAGTGTCACTTGCAAAGACTAAGTTAATAGGTGCCTAGCCAACAGGTGAAGGGAGAATGGTTACGTACCCTAGCTAAGGTTTTTCTTGATACATATGTACTATGTTGACTTGTAGTTATCCATTAATGTTGATAAAGTGAATCCTAAAGATTAGAGAGTGGTATTCGTACTTGATCATCAAATATTCTCTTGCTGGTAACTTTTTGGTTTCATGATATTCTTGTCCTGTGTTTGTGCCCCCTACAAGGGATTGTTGGGCTAACATTTTCAGATGGCTTCGGCCATTTCTCGGTTGTGGACCAATCCAAAACAGGTGTTCCTCAAATTTTATAGAAAATTATTTGGAAAGTGAAACAATTATCCAGACAACTAGGCCCAAGCCCGCCGAACAATCATGGATGATACTAAACAACTCATTGTTGTGAAAGACAAGTTAGCATGTACTCATTGTTTTAAAGAAATTACGAAAGAAAGAAATAAAAAGGAGAGATATGATAGAAATATTAATTTTTTACTATTTGTTTGAAAGGAAAAATAAGAAGAGAGAAGCGTTTTTTGTGGGACAAAAAAATTTCATATAATTTATTTATTTATTTTCACACATTCTCTCTCTTGTCTAAATAAGTAGAATTTTTTTTCTATTCTTTCCTTCTTATTTCTTTTCATTTGAACAACATATCTTTTTTATTCTATTTCTAAATTTATCTTTCCTATGTATTTTTCTCTTATTTCTTTCTTCTCTATTTCACTTCTAATTCAAATAAAGTAATAGTTTGTTTGTAAAAATTTCTTAAGGAACTAAATTGTAACCTTGAAATGAAGGATTTTGATTTTCTTGAGTATCATATTAATTAGTGTATGAATCAATTATTAAAAAAAATATATAGTTTTATAACATTTTTCTACTAATTTTTACTTATTAAATAAAAATATTAAATAATTTTTATATTTTAAAATATTAAATGTATACAATTTTCATTTAATACATTTTACATAATATTATAATAATTATTAAGGAAATATTATAGAAGAATATAATATCACTTAATTATTATAAAATGTAACATCAATTAGCTACCTTTAGTTTACTATGTGCTAAAGGGGTGTTAAAACGAGTCAATCAAATTCGATTCACTTTTTTGGTTTGTCAAAAAACACACAATCCAACTCAACTTATAACGGGTTGGTGGGCTAAGTGGGTTGGTTCACAAGCTGACTCACCTAATTTTAAAAAAATAAAAAAATACAAGAAAAATAGAAAGAAAAAAGAAAAACACAAATACAACAAGCCTAACAACATACTAATTCATAAAAATAAACTTAGGAAATAAGAAAATAAAATGAAAATATCAATGAAATTTAAAACTAAAAAAAAGGAAAAAATAAATTCAAAATTTAGAAAAATAAAAACGAGTTAACACTAGTTAGCTCGACTCACTTAAGTTGGCTCACCTCAACTCACAAGTTAAATGAGTCGAGTCAAATCAACCCACAAAATAGTGAGCTAATATTTTTGCAACCTATTTAACTCATGAGCAAGATTGGACTGAGTTGACTCACAAGTTGAAACCCATTTTGACACCTGTAGTGCTAACTGGGGCGATTGTATAAAAATTAAAAAGCTTATCTTAAATGTGGATTTATCCGCATTTATTATTTGAGATTTGTATTTTGTGTTCTTAATGTTTGATATCTGCTATTCATACAACAATTTATATAATATCATTTTTTGTGTTTATCTCTTTCTATCACAACATTTATTATATTTCACTCTTCAATCTCATTTCTTTCTCTCTCTTAATTGTAAAATTTGTTGTACAAATAATATTTCTCTTAAAGTTTATGTCTTGTTCATTGAGGTGAAGGTTATTAACTTACTTTTAGTAGATTCTATTATGCCACATTATATTTAAAAACTTTAACAATTTTTTACTCTAATGATACAACTATCTAAGAACTTAAAATGAGTCTCACATATCATCTCACAAAATATTTTTTTAATCATAAAAACTAGTTGTTTATATAAACTTCTTCTTAAGTTAGAAGTCATGTTAGCCTCCTCCAATAGTGATCTTGAGTAAGAACCAATTCTTAAAGTGCATGTTGAATTCATGTTTAATCATTCAAAATCACAATAAAATACCAATTAACATAATTTCAAGTCGGTGTTCACATGTTTGATCTCACATTGAGAAATTAATTTTGGATCCAAAATTGATTGTGTTGAAACAACTTTGAATAACTTTTGTGTTAGATAAAAAAAAATTTATACTTTGCTTTTAAAATAAAAATATTTAAACATAAATTACTTGATTTTAAAATCAATTTTAACTGAAATTAATTTTGCAAATGGTCACCCAAACACATACAAACTTAAGAATCTCACAAAAACTTGCATTAGGTACACCAAAAACAGCCATCTGCAATGCAGTTGTTTTTTTTTTTTTTGGTAAAGTTCACAAGTATCTTCACTATAGGCAATCCTGTTCAAGTCAAGTAGGACTACTATGGGCGATAAAACTCTCCCTCCGAGTATTTAATGCAGCTGCATACTCAGGACTCGAACTCAAAACCACTGGTTAAGTTAGAACAACTCCTTGCCATCTCCAATGCAGTTGTTATATTGACATCAACAATGTTAAGCAATAATCAAGTCTCATATTTTTTTTAACCGTGGAGAATAAATTTTATAGGTTACAAAGAAAGCACCGTTGCTATGTAATGGTGCTTTTTAACGGTGCTTTCTAATGTTTATTAAATTTATATATTAAATATTAGTATATACTTTTTATAAAAAAAAATATTTAATTAAAATAATTTTTATTACTTAAAAATTAAACTATATTTTAATAAATTATAGCTTTATATTTCTTCACATATTTAAAAATTATCATTAATTAAAATTCCTATTATTTATTTAAATTATTTGTACATAGTATTTCTTCACGTATTATAAAAAATATTCAATTAGAAATTAGTGTATATTTATTTAAATTTGTTCATACTTTGTACTTTTAAATTTTGAAATAAAAATTTTATATAATTAAAAATTATCACATATTTATTTATTATTGAAACAAGTGACATAGAAATATATTAAATTAAAATTAAGATGAACAATAAAATAAAAGAGTGAGGGCAATTGTAGGGTCCATTTAAAAAATATTTTAGAATTGTTGATTTAGAGGAAAAATTGGTTGAATTGTTTAAAATAGTAAAAACGACATGTCATTATAGGAACTTGTAAATAATTATAATATATTGAATGTAGCAACTCAATTCATGTGAGTTATTTTAATAGAGATGCCCTAGGTGTTGGAGATGCCCTCAACACCGTTCCTTATCTGAGCTTCTTAAAGTTAAGGAATAATGCTTAACTTGGTTCACGGTTGGAGCAAATGACGTGGTGTTCCTTACTCAAGTACTGTTGCTTATATAAGCAATGTTGCTTAACAAGTTCTTAACAATGCAAAACAATTTTTTCAACCCACATTCAACCAAAAGAGAAGGAAAATTAACTGTTGTGCTTGTCTAGAATAAACCATTGTCTAGAACTCAAAATTATATAAAAAAACAACTTTTAGAACCAGAATCAAACTCAGAATCACAAATTCTTCAAGCCCAAAATCAAAGTTAAAATCAAATTCAGAATTAGAAAACAAAAATAAAAATAAAAACATTGTCACATGCATGATGAACTTGATGAGGATCTGCATCGCAATGCATCAAAGAGAGGCTGGAGACACTTAAACTCAGAAGCTTGAACTCGATCTGGCAAAAGAGAGGCTAAAGAGACTCAAACGAGAAGGCTCAAACCTGATCTGTGTCGGAGGGACTCGATTTGTGGTAACAGAGAGGTGGAGACGTGGTGGAGAATCTCATCGTAGTGAAGGCGTTGCGGTGAGTCTCAAACATGGCAAGAGATCCAAAGAACGTCGGGAGCTCAAAAGAAATGGCCGACAGAGAGAGAGTGTAGGCAGAGAGAAAAAATAACCAATGGAGAGAGAGAGAACTTTGCCACCATTGTGATTAAACGAGTGGGTTTTTTGTTTATGTTGTAGTGGAGAGAATGAGGAAGTTTCTTGAAGGGAAGGTTTTTTTTTTTAATAAATAATTTTAATATAAAATAATAATTAATAAGGAATTAGTTTAAGAATTACTACCATTGGAGCAAAAAAGGAATAAAGTTCTTATAAGCAAACGTGGTATATTGGACACACTGAAATTTAACTAAGCAATTCATGTAGCAACTTAGCGTTAAAGTTGCCCTAATACCACTCTATCTATTATATTGATTTTTCATTGTTTTGTTTGCTGTTGTAGGTCCAACCATTTTTTATTCTTTTGAATGTTTCTTTTTTTGTCATTCTTTGTAGGATCAAGATCCTCTGTGCCTTTGTAGCACAATGTTCTTTGTAGCCAAAATCTAAGGTCCCATTTAGTTTTATTTTTATTGCATGTTTTTATTTTCTGCTTTCACTTTTTAATTATAAAATTACCACCTTGTTTTCAATCTATTTTATGTTTTCAAAGATTTATACAAGAAACAAAGAAAACAAAAACAAAAATAAGAAGCTATTTTCACTATTTTTTGTACAAATATTTGAAAACAGGAAAAAGATTGAAAACAAGATGATATTTTTGTAATTAAAAAATAAAATAAATAAATAAATAAATAAATAAAGCAAATGGCCCCTAAACTATTCATTACATTATTTTTCTGCCTTATTGACTGTGTGGTAACCAATTAATGGTTGAGATTTGTCTATATATTAGTTGCACACAAAATTTGTTGGAGAGAAAATGATTCGTTCTTTGTATGGTATGTTTGGCTGCGATGAAATTAAATAGAAAAAAAAACATGAATAACAATGTTTTTTTTTTTGTTTAATTAAAAAGAAAGTCAAAAGAAAAGAGTTCACACTTAAAAAAATCAAAATTTTCTTTTTATCTATTTTTTCTTCAATTCAAAATTTAAACTTTTCTTTCCTCTTTCTTACTTTTCCTCCATGAAAACAATCAGACCATAAGAAAACATTTGCATTTAGGTCATCACATTCCTCCAATTTTATGAAAATACGTATATGACACATAGATGGCCCTGCAAATGCAACACTGCTTTGACTCGGGTGGTATTTGGTCAGTTTTTTTTAAAGTATCCATTGCCTTTAATATCTACACTAGTCTCGAAAATTCAAATCCCGGACGCTCTGATCCCTATAATCATTATGCACTCTTGTAAAGCAGAGATGAAGATGAAACTGTGAATTTCTACCAATTAACTCCTTCCATTTCAAAATAATGTCATTGAATATAACTAAAAAACAGTCATTAAATATTTTCAAATTTAAAGAATATTATATTATCTTCTTGCTCCATTGATATTCCTTCATTTCACTCAATGAAAATGCTAAAAGATACATATGAAGTAAGAAAAAAAAAATTAATGTCTTCTTAATTTTTTAAAACAGCAAATTATTTAAAACAATCCAAAGTGACAATTATTTTTCTAAGAAAAAAGAGCATTTTCTATTAGGCGTGCATGCATGCCATTTATTTTAGCAATGTTCTTGTGCACGAGGGCATTCAATTCACGCAACGTAATCAAAATCTCCAAGTTATATTATGAATATTTTCCACGGGGAGCATGTTATTAGACTCTGTCCACTAGAGATTGTGGAAACATTGTTGCCCAAAGCATTTGACATAAATTGAACTCCTTGTTTCGTTTCTTGTATTCTACTAGCTACCATGCAAAGAAAACTGCTACTCACTGAAGATATATACACGCGTCCGTTGATGGGAGATCTTAGAGCACCAAAATTCAGAAGTATTCATTTCTTTACAATCGGTGGTGTCGGTGCCCTCTTAGTTTTGTCATTTACCTAACAAAGTATTTTAAAAAGTGAATACTGCGTACGCGCATGCCAAGGTTGTTGCGGAGCAGCATTAAGTAGCAAAGTTTATTTAAAAGAAAAATATACAATAACAATTGAATATAATAGAATTAATCTCATCATACGCTCAGAGGAAGGATAATTAGAATATTCTATTCTCTGTTTTCCCTGAGCAACGAGGTACATATTACTACCAACACTGGGATACCAAAAGCAGAAAAGGAATATGTACACTAAAGACAAGAAGACTTAACGGAGTTACAGGGACGAGAAGGAAAGATAACCAAGAAACAAAAGAACTAACGTTAAAACTTGGAAGTGTTGAGAGGAAACTGGGTCAAACCCAACCCTGTTTGTAACGGTTGAAGAGGTCTTCTGTTTGGGCATTCCTGAAGGCACTACAAGCGATGACATAGACCCATATGAGGACCACCACAGCCACAATGAGAATGATATTTGCTTTTCTCCATTCTTTTCTGAGGTTCCCCAATAGACCAGCCTTACACGCATTGCAATTGTAGCATAGCTGATTCTGGTCATTGTTCCACAAGTAGCAATCTGGATCAGCCATAGGATTCACTGGGTTCGTCCATATTATGGGACTAACATAGTTGTACCCGCAAGCAGTGGGAGGTTTGCAACACCCTGACTGTAAAATCAATCAAACGAATTGATTGGTAGGAGTTTTATTTAGTTATTATTTTTTTGACTTAATTGCATTTTTTATCTCCTTATTACTTCACGAATTTGGTTCTCGCATTTCTTTTCTGAGGATTTGATCCTTATTATTTTAATTGAACAATTTTGTTTCATCCGTTAACTTAACATTCAATATTTAACAAAAATACTAACATGAAAGTACAATAGAGTGCCACGTTAGCATGAATGTGTTGATGTGACAATGCAATAAAATATCATGTTAGCATTTTCATTAAATATGAAATGTGAAGCTAACAAGTAGACTAAAATTGGACAATTAAAATAATGAGACAACCAAGTTTACAAAGAAAAAATAGAAGACCAAATTTATGAAATAATGATAATAAGAGACTAAAAATACAACTAAGCCTTTTTTTTTTTTAATAAAAGATGGAACCAATAGTCTACTACAGAAAAGAGTGGTGGCCAGCTACCAAACCATGCCACTACGCAGGCAACAATAATATAACTTTTTATCTTCTTGTGCAATAACGACAAAACAATGATCTTAACTATTCTTGGTTGATTAATTTAAGATTTAATTATTTTTTAGTCTTTATAGTTGCGCAAACTTTATCTTTTGGTCCTTATAGTTGAAAATAATTCTTTTAGTCCCTATATATACACTTTCGATACTGATTTGATCTTTGCCGTCAAGTGCGTCTTAACTCAATAAAAAAAAACGTCAAAAAAATAAAAATTGACGGTGAAAAACTGTTACAAATTGACATTTTTTTGGCATTTTTTATTCATTTTGTGGCGGTTTAAAACGATAGAGACCAAACCGGCATCGAAAATGCATGTATAGAGACTAAAAGAGATTATTTTTGACTATAGGGACTAAAAGATAAAGTTTGCATAACTATAAAAACCAAAAAGATAATTAAACCTTAATTTAATATGGCCAAAATTTGCATAACTTCTCTGCATGTGAATCAATCAGTGGAAATTTCAGTTGCGTAGACCTTTGCGGGGCTCAATTATACGGGAAAGGCCCCACACAGCACTAATGTATGGTTATCCACGCTGGTAATAAGGGATGTGTCTAATTTCTTCTACTAATGATGAATGATGATGATGCACTCTCAAGTCATGCTGATTTTAAGACATCAAAATTTTTGTAAAATGGACAAAGCGGTTAGATTTATCTGGACCTCAGTGTTCTGCTGGTAGGTCGGACTTGGCGTGGGGTGCTTGTTAGATGTTAACCACAAATTTTAAACAAAATTTTAATCCACGCCACATGGGGTGGGTCAAGTTGGGACTAAGATAGAAAACTAAGTTGGAAAATTCACATGATACGAGTCACGAGAAGAAGTTTATCACCAACAATAAATCGTAATAATTAATTTGACAATTTTGAATTTAGATCCAACAAACAGATTTTATTTACCTAGAGCATGTTATGATCATAGCCCCAGTGCACAGTTTCAACATAATCCATGTTCATTAAGAATCTCCATTGGTCCCATTTAAAAAGCGATGTACGCTATCCTTTCCCAATCAACGTCATAATCGAGTAACTTCACAACTAATCCTTGGGACATAGTCCACTGATAGGGAAGGAAGGATACACTGTAAGTACCAACCTCACTCAAGCAATCCTTTATTCTTATCAGAACCGTATACATGGAAGATTCAACCAAATTAAATAAAACCCATTAAATAAAAGCTTGTAGATCCTCTGTACTTTGGCATCAGGTTTAAGCTAATGAGGATTCGAACAACATACTTTAACTTCTAATTCAAGACCCCAGAATAACTCAACCCTTTATATACATTATTTTAATCATATCACCATTTCTTCAAATTTACACTTGGTATAACTTAACCCTAAAATTTAGTTTATGAAGTGAGGGTTGCCAAGAAAAGGATATCTCAAGTGTGGACATTTGTAAGTGGTTTGATAACGGTCCAATGACAAATGGCCAATAGGCCCAACAAAACAATAATCACTAGGATAAGCTTAAGACTTTGATATTATGTTAAAATTTGGATTTGAGCTTAATTCAGATCTAAAAGTTAGTTCATAAAGCAAGAGTTATTTTGTTTTATATATATTATTTTAGACATATAACTAGACCGATGGGTCGATCTGGGGAGTGATTTCACAGTGCAAAGTGGTACTTGGCGCAAACCAGTGTGGCAGAATGCAGGGCAACGAGCAAAATAAGAAACACTAGTAACAGAGACGCCAATTTTGGTTCTTTTCTCAAATAACCAAAAAAAATTTAATTGAAACGGGCATCTTTGTTTATCAACAAACAAGTGTTAAATAGAAGTAAATCTTTGTGTTTTGATGAGAGAGGTACCAACCAACCTGTAAGGGCGAGATATGAGAATTGAAGAATTGATCGGCAGTGATGTAATTCTGGGTGAGCTTAGTGCAGACATCAGAATCAGCCAAACAGGGCCTTATCTTCTGCCAACTCCCGGAACCGGTGACGTGGTTCCTCAGCCAGGAAGAGAAGCCGTCGAGCCTGTACTCCTTGTAGGCTCTTCCGGGGACATCGTAGGTACCGTCGGATCTGGTGACGACGAATGCGAAGACGAGGATGACGAGGAGGAGGGCGATGAGGAGTGCCATACAGAAGAGGTAAAGGGCCAAGAGACCCTGTTTGTTCCGGTAGGCACCGACAAAGCCTGCGAGGGAAACGAGGAGGACCAGGATGCCGATGATGACAATGGGCCACCGGAAGTTGGCGACGCACTCGTTGTCGGGCTTGGATGCCAGCCAAATGCCGGATGCTATGATGGGAATTGAGGCCAGCATGGCTACGAAGTTGAGCACGGCGGTGATGTTGTTGCTCACCCCCATCTCAGTGTCACTGCTTTACTCTTTGGATTCGAGAAATTGCAGTTTGGGAAGGAGAGAGAGATTTTGGGTGCGTGTGTGTGGTTGACTTGTGGATAAAAAAGGACATGAAGAGATTGAGTCTGTGAAGGGGCTTGGGGACTGTAGACTGATCTGAACCCTCACTCTGGATCAGAGTGTGTTACATTTACAATTTATATGCTTGGGGATTGTAGACTAGTCTGAACCCTCACTCTGCTTCAGAGTATGTTAAATGGTTAAAAAATTAAATTAGTATTTAAAAAAAAACAATATATTAAAATAATGTAAAAAAATATTTTATTAAAATAATGTAGAAAAAAATATTTTACCAAAATGAGTTGTTTGTAAATGTATAGAAGGTATCAGTGGTACCGGCACCATGCAAAAAAAAGGAAGGCACTAGTCAAACCAACGTCACTTATTCAATCACTGTAGTAGAAGGCGCTGGTCAGATCAGTGTCTTCTGTGTAGTCAAAGGTGCTGGTTAGATCAATGCCTTCTGTGCAGTCAATCGGACTGGTGCCTCCTGTACTGATAATTCTGCTTTTGAAAAAATACATACTCTCTATCCGTGTGCATGCATTGTAATATCAATATAGGCTTTTTGACCAAATTAGTAATAAAAAAGGAGGAAGCCTGTTGGTGAAATCATAGAGGTAACGTTTTTAATTTTAATACAATATTGTGTTGTCCCTTAAAAATTCCATTAAGTTGTTATATTATTTTGGGTTAATTTATGATGTGTGTATAGATGTATATTTTCATGTTGATAATGATTTAAGACTGTTAAGTGTTGATTTGAGACTTGTTTATTGTTTTGTGGAATAAAATTTCAGATAGGATTTTCCAGGGGCTGTAGGTGCGTTCAATTGTTGTTAATTTTATCAACAAATTACGTCTTTTTTCTTTGTTTAAAATTATGTTTAAACCAAAAATAATAATCAGATAAAAAATTTTCACAGATGAAAAAATAGTTGTATTACGTTTTAAGGTTAAAAATAATTTATATATATATATGTGTGTGTGTGTGTGTGTGTGTGTGTGTGTGTTTAAACTTACATAAATGTGTAGCTATAATTTAGATCATAATTTGAAATTAAAAAAATTGTTGTGAATTTATTTCATATTACAATGCATGCGCACGGATACGGAGTATGCGTTTTTTCGAAAGTAAAAAATTATCATGTGCCAACAATACAAGAGACACTAGACTGACGTGTCTGACTGCACATAAGGCACTGGTCTGACCAGTGCCTTCTACTACAATGATTGAATAAGTGGCGTTGGTTTGGCGCTGATCAAACCAGCGCCTTGTTTTTTTTCGCATGCAAACAACCCATTTTGGTAAAATGTTTTTTTTTTTACATTATTTTGGTAAAATATATTTTTCCTACATTATTTTGGTTAAAAAAAATTTTAAATACTAATTTGGTTTTTTACCCGTGTTAAATTTACAATATATATATATATATATATATATATATAATTGTACTTTTTTGTCTTTAAAATTATATAATTTTGTGAATTTTATCTCTCAATTTGCAAAATGTCGTAAATTTTGTCTTGACTCAAGTTTCTGTTAAATCTCAAACAATGTGATTACATGGCCATACTTTTGGGCAATTTTGAATAACTAGTAAACATATATATTTAAAATAATTAATTTTACAGTAACAATAATTTTCAATCACCACTATTAATAAGTTTTATTTTCTTTTGAGAGAGGAGGCTCAAGGTAGCTCACACACTCTTCACATTACCATTCTTCTCCATTTTTAAAATTTTGAAAATTTCTAACCAACAAGACTCTTAGGCCATAAAATTTTAAGCACAATGAAAGTTAGGCAAAAGAAAGAAAGAAAAAGAAAAAAAAAATCATACCCATTTGTTTTTTTGCTGCTTTGTCCCTAAACTTATATCAAGCAATCCCACCATCACCATGCTGACACTCATATGAGGAAGAAAACATCTAGAAGAAGATGCATTGCTGCTAGCTTATGCATAAGCTTCCACATTATGTTTTGATGATTTCCACTTTCATTATATTTCTATTTGAGTTGTATTACTTATCTCTTATTGACTTTGAGTGTGTCAGATTTATAATTTTTTGGGCAGATGCGTTTATTATTGATTAATCATTGAGTGCATGTATATTGGCATTTAGTTTCCCTCTTATTTGTGAAAATGCTTTGAAAAAGATTGTAAACTTTGATTTGGGCTCTTTGATAAAGTAGCAGAATACTTAGAAAGTATACAAATACTTGGTGATGTATTGAAATACTTTAAAAAGTTGAATTTTGATTTTTTGAAAGAAGTATTGGAATACTTGATAGAGTATTCGAATACTGCCTATCAGATACTTCATTATGTATTCAAATATCATAGAGAAATGTCTATTTGTGAAAATTTGCTACAAGTATTTGAATACTTGAAAGAGTATTAGAATATTAAAAAAAAGCTTTACAAAGAGCTGTATTTTGAAAACCTAATGCAAGTATTTAAATACAAGGAAAAGTATTTGAATACTTCCCAGAATATTTGAATACTTTGCATTAAAGGCTCATTTTGAAATCCCACTATTCTTTTATATAAGGCTTGTGGAAAAAAAAAACTTAAAAAAGAGGAGAAACTATGCCAAATTGCTTACTTATTATTCTCATTGGTTTCTTTAATGAAAGTTTGCGCACAAAGTTGTGTGTTTGTGGTTTTTTCTGTGGTTTGTGCAATGTTTTGAAGACTTGATGATGGATTTACTAGGGTGAGACTATCCCTGGGGTTCTTGTTGGGTATTGATTAGGGTTTCTTGAGTGAGATATCCCATCTCACAAAGTGAGGTATCTTGGTACAAGTGATTTTAGTGAAAACACTCAATTGATTTGATTAGGGACTAAATGTAGCTCTTAAGTGGATAAGAGTAAACTAGTATAAATCTTTTTGTGTACTTTTTTAAACCTGATCTCTCTTTACTTTCATTAATTACATTGTTTCAATTGATAATTGACCTAATCTTGATTGTGGGTTATTGAATTGGCCTTATTTATATTCAATTGCATTGATATACTTGCTATTATCATTTGGGTATTGGATTTTCTTTAATCTTGGTTATTTTACAGTACATATTGGGGTTATTCATTGTTTCCATCATATTGCATCATATAGAGACATAAGCATTAGATTACATCATTCATTAGGAACTTGGTTGTTAAGGTTGGGCATATTCATTTATTACCAATCAACTATCTCAACTAGGAATTTCATTGTCCATGATCCTTGGGAAATGGATTGTTCAATATTGTTTTTGAAACTGATTTTTGATTAGGCCTCACAAAATTAATTTGTGAAAATTTTTCAAAGTACTTAATTCACCCTCATTCTTAAGTACATCTTAACCCATTTTATTTCTATAGTACCAAGATGAGCTCCGCAAGCAGCCACGAACATCTCCCTTCTTTCAACAACACCATCATGGTTCCGCTTCCTAATCCCTTTAATCCCACCCTCAAACATATTCACAAACTCCATAATCGTAGGAACCACCAAGTATGCACCGTAATCCATGTTCCCAGTGCAAGAACTTTCCACTGCCAGCCCATTCCTATGCTCATGAGAAGCATATCCCTGTTATTGCATCACCATGGCCCTTCAAGGTATTCAAATCCAATGGATGATGTTGCTTGTTTTGATCCTAAACAAAAGGTTAAGCTAATCAGAAAACCAAACTATAAAATAAATCATATTAAAAAAAAAACACATCACAACAACCACCACCTAAGACAACTAAGCTTCACTAAGACCCATTTTAATGACAAAATCAAAAAAATCTCTTCTATAAACATTGAGCAAGGGTATAATTGGAAAAATACCTTGTCAGAGGAATGGGGTTTGGAGAAAGGCTTTTTGGGATGGGTTTAGAGGAGATGGTATTCGAATATGTGATGGATTGAGCCTCTGATTGGCACTTGCAGAAGTAGGCATGGAAGAAAAATGCAATGATGGCACCTAACACAACTGATATCGCTATAATAGGATGATAAATTTCTTAGAGTTATTAATTACAAAATTGATAATTGAAAAGAGTAAATAATGCATGCATTCATAGTGTAAATGGTTTTTTCACCGTCATCTAATTACAAACTTCTATGTATGATAAATTTATTAACTTTTACAATAACTACTTCGAAAGTCATACTAATAATGATTTCTTATTGGTTAGTAGTGTACCATTTTTTACATTGATAGTATGTAGAAATTAAACTTAATTCAAAATTCCACCTAATTAAATATAAATTATTATTTTTACCAAAAAATTTATTTTTATAGAAAGTGTTGTTCATCTTTTCATTGGTTGTATTATTTAAATTTTTAGAATGATCTCACTATAAAATTTTGGAATGTTAAAAATATTGCAATTTTAAACAAAAAATTGAAATTTTTGAAGAATCTTTGACTCAATAGATCCAATCAAAACTAACTTATTTTTTATTAAGTTGGTTTGAATTTGACACAAATAAGTGTATGAACCTAACCTAAACCAAATCAAAAAATTGTGATTGATTTGGGTAACAGGTTTAACTAAACTTAATCCAACCCAACATGTATATACTCTTATTATTTGTGGCCCATGATTTTTGCACCCTCCTGTTTTATATTCTCATTTCCCAATTTTCTTTTATATTTTTTTACAAAAATACCCTTGACGAAAACACATTTCGTTGTATACTCAACACAACAAAAATTTGTTTTTGTTGTGTATATGGACGAAATATACAACAAAAACTAGTTTTCGTTGTGTATCAAGACCAGATACACCCACTGCATCATTGAACTACACAACAAAAATTAGTTTCTGTTATGTATTCAAGTTAAAATACAAAAAAAATAAATTGTTTCCATGGTAGTTAATTCGAAATACAAGTTATCTTTTTTAAAATCTTATTTTTTTAATGGTAATCGACTTAATTATGATACAAATTACCTTTTTTAAATATAAATTGAATTAATTACGATACAAGTATACAAATTACCCTTTTTTAATAATAATCAAATTAATTATGATACAAATTACTCTTTTTAATAGTAATCGAATTAATTATGATACAAATTACTTTTTTTAATTCAAAATTGTATCATAATTAATTCAATTACGATTAAAAAGATAATATTTTGAAAAGGTAATTTGTATTTTGAATTAACTATACAACAAAACTAGTTTCCATTGTATAGTTCATTGACACAAGGGTAATATACAATGGATTCCATTGTGTTGAGTACATAACAAAAACATGTTTTTGTTAATGATATTTTTGTAAGAAAATACCAAAAGAGAGTTAAGGAGTGGGAAGATAAAAGAGGAGTTGCAAAAATCATGGGCTATTATTTGTTGTTACACATTTTTCATTGAGTTCTTATAAATATATATTTCACTCTCTTACAACTTACTTCCATCCATTTTTTACTCCTATCTTTTTCTACATTTCTTGTCAGATCACATATCATTTTTTCTTTTTACTTGTTCTTTCTTCTTTGTATCTCTCTAATGTGAATGTGGAAATTTGATTATTAAATTATTTGACATTATTTTGATTATTAAATGTATCATTATTTTTAAAAAAAACTAATAATAAAAACAATATTTTAAAATATCATATTAACACATTTTTAAAATTTAGTAAAATATAATTAAAATGATTCTATTTTTTTACAAATATTGAAATTTTAATTAAAAAGAACAATATAATATTAAAATTATTAGTAAATATAATATTTTAAGAGTTTAATTATCATGTACTGTCAATGTAAAAAGTTTTACACCGTCAACCAATTAGAAATCACTGTTGGTATGACTTTTAAGGTAATTATTATAAAAGTCCACGAACTTACCATACATGGTGATTTGTGATTGGATGACAGTGTAAAAATGCTTTACACTGTCAATGCATAGTTTGTTTTCTCATATTTTAAAATATCATATTATTATAAAATAACGTCTTATTATTATATTGTTATTATTTATATTAAAACTTCATTATAATTATTTTTATTATTTTATCAACAACAATCAGTTGTTTTTTATTATACATTAACATAATTTTTTTTATTCATCTGAAAGTACAAAAAGAGAGACATTTAAAATAAATGTAAATCACATACTATAAATCAATCTTTTTGTAACTAAGGGTAGTTGATTTAATCTTTCAAATATTAATTTTGTTTTTATTTTTGATATTAAGTAAACCCTCCAAAATATTTAAAAATATAAATATATTCCCTTTTAATCTTTACAAAACTTATTTAATATTATAAATCTTTGAAAGATAATTAATATCAAATATATATATATATATATATTCTTTTTAATTTAAATTTAAATAAAAGAATATATGTATTTTTTTTCGCTTTACATATTTTTTGCACTATATAATACTTACTCAAATGGATGTATCATTGATTTCAAACGAGTTAAGTTAATGAATTTTTTTAATTCAAATTAAAATAATAAATATATATTTACTTTCTTATTTTACACATGTTCAATATAATTCTTGTTCTTGTCGAAAATTTGCTCCTCCTTAGGCTCTGCCTCCCACAGGCCGTGCCCTTTCGATGGGGGTACTTGCAAAGACACTCCGACGCTCAAGTCAGATATCGAGATCTTGTGAAGGGGTGCAAGGTTTTCTTTTATAGAGAGATTAGGGTTAGAAAGTGTGCACTTATCCCCCTTTTAATGTCAGATGTCCGTTACCTATATTACGGAGTATCTTCGCCTTCATTCTTGGATTTGTCGCTCAATTTCCTTTATTAAATTAGTTTCATACTTTCCTATTTTAAGACGCTCCTTGGTGAGGTCGATCGGCCACTTGTAGGACATTTGGCCAGGACGGCTGATGGGTTCTATCGATCAGCCGTCTTTTGCCTGTGCGTCCATATCGGGGTAGTACACCAGCCTCCCAAGCTTTGACACGCGTGGAGAAGTTCTGGCATGGTACCGACTGTATAGGACTCGGTTTGTATAGACGGTCCTCTAAGGCTAGCTTGCGACCGAGGTGGTTTCGGTCCACGAGGGCCTTGGTCAGTCTGCGCGTGACTTGCATTCGATTATAGTCAATAACTACCAAGGGATCGAAGCGTCGAGGTGGAAGTCCTGACGGCTCTGAATGTGGCACCAACCTAACTCCACCCTAATAGCTAGGCGGCAATGACTGCTTTCTAAGTCCTCTGCAACATGCTATACATGGTACCGACTGCTCCAAAATTCCTTCATCACTATGCAGCTAAGGAGAGGAAGAAGGGTGGTTGGATATTGTTGTCGGGTGTTAGCGGTATCTCTCTTTTCACTGCCTTCACCTCCTCGTACAAGGATTTCAAAGAGGGGTTTTTTCGGGCTAGGCTAAGTCTAGCCAAAAGGAGCAATTTCTTCGACAACTATGGTCGTCCGAGGTTCCCATTTTACTAGACAAAGAATTCGGACAAGCATATGGTCTGGCGAGTATAAGACATGTCGGCATCCAAACAAGACGATATGGCTAACTTGCACAGGCTCCCTTGATTGCTCCCATGTCTAGCTGTGCCAGGGCTCATTAACTCCAATAAGCCATTGAGGGACATGAAGTGTGAGTACTTTTGGTCTCTGTTTAATAACCACCTGCCGCTTCTTACATTTCTTTGTTTCTTTCGTAGAGATAATGGGGAGCTTCAACTTTGCCAAACTTCGTGCCGAGCGCGCAAAGAAAGCCAGGAAGGCTAAAGCAGGTGTTGCTTCGCTTCCCCTGTCTTACACGCTCATCCAGCGGTCCAAGTCTCCAGCCACGCGCCAACAACTGCTTCGCCTCCGAGACTTTGGTCGTAGTGGTTCCTTTAGGTAGCCCTCCTATCAAGCGCCCAAGGACCGTTCCCACTTCGGAGCCGGCCGAGGGTTCTTCATCTGTCCGACGTCCACTCAGCCTTTTTTGTTGCCGCTGAAGGTCTTAGCTCCCTTTGGGGTTGGGATTTTAATCCTGCCAAGGTTTTAGGCCTTGGCTCTCTATCAGAGATCGACCGCCACGCTCTTAAGGAGGCCGGTCCTTAGGTGGGCTTGGAGGCACTGTCTGTCTTCTAGGCTCGCTCCTAGGCGATTGCCCAATTTTGGGCAGCAAAGCTGGAGGGTGCCTGAACTTCTTCCCAATTGTTGAAGTCGAGGGAAGCCGAGATCCAAAGGCTAGAAGCCGCTGTAGAAGAAGCGCGGATCAGGTCTGGCTGAAGCTTCTTACGCCAACGAGACACTGCTCTTGGAGGCCGTTGAGGCAAGGAATGTAACGCCCAGCCGCTTGCATGATCTGTGACTGTCCCCACAAACTAACACAAGACTTTTTAGCGTGCTTTGTCCTCACTCACACGCTTCCGGGAAACTTCCCAGTAGGTCACCCATCCCTAAATTGCTCCAAGTCAAGCACTGCTTAACTATGGAGTTCTTAAGTGATGGGCTACCGAAAAGTAGATGCATCTTGATGGTATAGGTAGCACTTATTAATTCTTTAAGCTATCTCAACTGTGCAGTCTACATACCTGCACAGCCTCTGGATCCCTCTCGTTCGGGTGTGTATTCGATTCATTCATGTACCCCTCCCGCTTGGAAGCCTACTAGGAGCCGCTCATTGTCTGTGCCTTATCTTTTTTGCATCGGTGATCACTCCCCGCCCTCGTTAGCGCCCAGGATGTTACATGCCCACCAGCTTCCGCTTGGTTCGTCCTTGAACCACACCGTACTAGGAGAGAGGCGCTGCTCTAATACCACTTTGTAACGCTCGGCCGCTTGTAGGATTTGTGATTGTCCCCACAAACCAATACAAGACTTTTCAGTGTGCTTTGTCCTCACTCACACGCTTCCCGGAAACTTCCCAGTAGGTCACCCATCCCTAAATTGCTCCAAGTCAAGCACACTTAACTATGGTGTTCTTAAGTGATGGGCTACCGAAAAGTAGATGCATCTTGATGGTATAGGTAGCACTTATTAATTCTTTTAAGCTATCATCAACTATACAGTCCCATACCTGCACAGCCTCTGGATCCCTCTCAGTTCGGGTGTGTATTTGATTCATTCGTGTACCCTTCCTGTTAGAAGCCTGCTAGGAGCCGCTCATTGTCTGTGCCTCATCTTTTTTGCACCAGCGATCACTCTCCGCCCTTATCAGCGCCTGGGATGTTACAAGGAAGACTGGCCGAGAATTTGGGGGTTGAGCTGAAAGATGCTAAGGTTTGTAGGGAGGCTTTAATGGGTCGAGTAGTTTGAGCTGAAGATTCCGCTACTACCGTGGAGGCTAAGGTGGGACTCCTTAGAGCCAAGATTTTTGACAGCGAAATCGGGTCAGTCGGAGACGATTGAACGAATGAAGCGCCTTGAAGCCGATCTGGAGGAGGCTAAAGGGTCGATAATGGAGGAGCACATCGAGGGCTTCCAGAAAGCACTGCAACAACTTTCACACTTTTTCCCCGGCACCGACACCTTGACACTCGATGTAGAAAAAGATGTCAAGGGGGGTGCTGGTTGATGTGGTCAACCTTTCCGGCCACGAGGAGGAAGAGGTGCAAGGAGGTGGGGACGCTGAGTAGGTTGATGATAACGTCAACGTCGTATGAGCTTTTTTATGCTCCTTGAAGTTGGAATGCTTCCTCAATGGCTCTTCTCCTTTGGTTTTTAATCCGTAGGATATTTTGTTAACAAAAGATGTACTCGATCTCTGTATTCGAAGCATAATTTGTACCAGACTTTTTAATGCGAGTTGTTTTTCGTATTCAGTCATTTTCTGTTGTTACTATTCCAATTTAATTCTGCGTACTGGCTCGATTTAGTTTTAGTGGATCGCTGTAACACCTCTACTTTTATATGTTAAATTATTCTGTATGTTTAAAAATTGTTTTTAAGTCATAAATGTATTTAGAACAATTAATAATAATTTTAGAAATTTTTCTAGAATTTATTGAGATAATTTTTGTAAAATGACAAAAATACCCCTGATTGATTGTAGGAACCAACCAAAGACTTTTTGACTTCAAAATAATTTGAAAAATTTATATTAAGTATCTCTTGTTATAAAAACTTTATTTTGAAAGAAAAGTAATAAAAAATATAACAATCCTATTTCAATTCTTCCACTGTTTTTTTTAATATTTGACAATGCAATTCTAAAAAATCGAAAAGGAATTTCAAAATTCTGACTTCCACCACTTTGCTCAAAATTTCAAGAGCTATTTAATCATGGTTTTTAATAATTTTTTCTAGGCGAAGCCCAGAGAAATTAGAAAATGACAATTTTGTCCTCATTTCTCAACATTAAGGACTAACATGAGAAAAATATTCAATTGATATTAAAATGTCAATTTGAGCTTGGAATTATGTCATATATATTAAAATATAATTTTGAAAATCTTTTTTGGAAATTTTTGAAATTCTTGTGTAAAATAACCAAAATGTGCCTAGGTGTTTGATAAGTCAGCTAGTACTGGTTTGACATCCAAAAAGGGTGAAAATGGTAATTTTAGTTTATTTATGGTTAAATATTTAATTTTAGAATTTTTATAAAAATTTTGGTATGTATTGAATTAAAATGGATTTTCTATGAAGTTTTCTAGCTTAAAAATACAAAATAAATACATATAATTTGAAATAAATTAATAAAAATTTAAATTAATTATTAGAATTTTATTTTTGATAAAAAATAATGTATTTGTCCAGTTTTCATTTAATTTCATTTTTTTGATATTAAAAGCTAATTTTTCAAGTTTAGGCATTTTTATCGATATCGGTTAATTCACCTACAGATCAAAATTGGCACATGGGAGCTTAGGACAGCTAGTGGAGCACGTCCCCAAGCCTACGAGAGGTGATTCAACACCCTAAATGGTGTATGTGTCCCTAAGTGTGTATATTTGTCCCTAAATTTAAATTAAAAACGAATTTAAAACTTGATTTATTGCATAATGGCTTGTGTCATTGGTGGACACCTAGGACCCCTTCTTCTTCTATAAATAGCCCCTTCCTCCTTCAATTTTCAGCATCTCCTCTTCCTCTCCCAAGCTAGAGAGCTTCTCTTTCTAAAGTTTTCTCCCTCTAAAATATTTTTATCTAGTTTTTATGTTAAAATTTTGTTAGTTTTCAACTAGTAGAATTTCTCCTTCTAGAAGCTTTGCACCAACAATTCCGTCCTCTTCATCAACTATCTTAGAGGTAATGGGGGGAGTGGGGTTGGTTCTAAAGTATTGTCACTTTGCATGTTGGTAGAAAGGATTTTCCCTAAACCCGTTTAGGCTTAAGTTTTATTATTATTATTATTGTTTAATGTTAAACTTTAATTTTTGTAAAGTTGTTACTCTGCCCAAATTTAGATTATTAAATCATAACTACTAAATTGTTACTCTGCTTAAATTTAAATTATTAAATTATACTTGCTAAGCTATTACTCTGTTCAATTTTAGAAAATTAAAATGTATTTATTTAGTTGTTATTCTACTAAAATTTTAGTAATTAAATTATAATTATTATGTCGTTATTCTACTAAAATTTTATATGATTACTAAATTGTTATTTTGTTAAAATTTTGGTATTGTGTAATTTTTGCAAAATAAGGCAAAATGTTGATTGTACTGATGCTCAAATTAATTGAGACCAGGGAAACCTCTGTTTGAGAAGTTAGGAATTAATAGTTTAATGAGTAATGTAAAACAAGTGACATGCGGTGGCATAGCACCTTGCTAAGGAAGCTACAGTTTGGTATGCTGATGAATGAAAGGTCGAGACCCACTTGCGGAGGTCTTGGGAGTAGGCATTGAGTGGTGAAGGTCTCAATAGCCAGGGTAGTGCCCTTGAGCTAGGATATTCGCCTGATCAAGCTCGATAACCCTAACAACTACTCAGCATTCCAGGATTGGTTTGAGAGTATACCTCTATAAATGGATATCCTAACTGTTATTTTCCTCAATGATAATGAGGACTGTACCATGTGATGATGTTGAGAGAGGTATATGTACTCCCAGTCACTTCCCAAGTTTTGTTGAGAACTATTACCCACTAATGGGAAGTATGGATCCATACCTAGTCAAGGGTAATCTAATACAACTAAAAATGAACCTTAGGATCCCTTTTGTTGTCAGCTATGTTTTATCTTTGTTTTGTGGTAGATTTCTTACCATACATGTAAAAGTGATTTTAGAACAAAACATCTCACTCCATTATTTTCTTCTATGTATGATTGATCGTGATTATTGAAGACGACATTAACGTCTCATGATGCTGAGTACGAGTTAGAGGATATCTCCACTTGGGAGGACCTGAAGACCTATAATATTTTCTTTTTGTATGAGAGATAGGGTAGATGAACACTACTCTGTATAGGATCTTTTCGATGTACATATTGGGTTAGATAGTGTCTATCTTTTGATGTGTTTTTTTAATTTTTAGTATTATCAAACCATGATGTATAGTTTTATGATATATATGTATATACAGTCTTATCTTTCATCTTTTACTACCATTTTCAAATTCTATTAAGCTTGGAATTTCTTTTAAAAATGGAAAAAAATTTACACGTATTTTTTATTTACTTAAACTTGATAACTAAATTAATATGAATTGTATTTAATATGAATGAGTGTTACAATTGTTGCGTGTTAACTTTAATTTTGGTTCGATCAAGTTTCTATGGTCGAAACCTGTTAGGTCTTCGAGCACGGCAGGTTGGCTCGATTAGGTTTCCATGGGTCAAATCCTGTAAAGTCTCCAAGCACAGTGGGTCGGCTCTATCAGATTTCAGTGGGTCGAAACCTGTAAAGTCTCCAAGCACAGTGGGTCGGCTCGGTTAGGTTTCAGTGGGTCGAAAACTGTTAGTCTTCGTGCTTGGTTATTCAGATTGGGAGTGATAAAAAGGTGGATTCGAAATAATTTTATTGCTTTCTATTATTGACGTGCCTCGTTAAAACCTCCCCGGCAAAAACTTATTTTGGGAAAAAAAACTGAGGTAGGAAAAAGAGTACATTATTGTTACATTTATCAATTGAAATACATCTTCAAGTGGGAAGCGTTCCATGTGCACGAGACTTCTTTGCCTGTGAGTTGTTCTAATTGGTAGGCTCCACTTCCCAGCCGCTCAACTACTCGTAACGGCCTTTCCCACTTGGCAGCTAGCTTTCCTTCTCCAACTTCTTTCTGCGCTTCCCCCCGTTTTCTCCACACTAAGTCACTAGGTTCGAAATCCTTTGGCTTCACTTTCTTGTTGTACCTACGAGCAACCTTCCGCTTTCCCTGCTTCTTCCTATATTCTTGCTTTCTCCCTTAGTTCCTCCGCCAAATCTAACTCTACCTTGAGTGCTTCAATATTTCTTTCGAGGTTGAACATGGTGCGGCATAAGGACAATTCCCCCAACTCCACTAGGAATCATGGTGTCTGTTCCGTATACCAATCTGAAAGGTGTCTCCCGGGTTGTCAATTGTGGTGTACAATGGTAGGCCCAAAGGATCTTAGGCAGTTCTTCAGGCCAACTTCCCTTTGCCTTCCCCACTAGCTTCCTCAATTCCCCCAAGATTACCTTGTTTGTCGCCTCGGCCTGCCCGTTAGTTTGCGAGGTGTTCCACTGAAGTGGTCCAGTGTCGGATCCCGAGCCCCGTATAGAATTCTACAAGTGACCCATCTATAAACTGGCGTCCATTGTCTGTAATGATGGTATGTGGCATTCTATATCAGCAAATGATGTTTCTCCACACAAACTTCTGCACATTCGAGGCCGTTATCCAGGTTAGGGGCTTGGACTTCTATCCATTTAGTGAAGTATTCAACTCTCACCAACAGAAACTTCACTTGGTCCTTAGCAATAGAGAAGGGTCCGAGTATGTTTAGGCCCTATGCGGCGAAGGGCTAAGGGGATAAAATCGAGTGTAACTCTTCTAGGGGTGCATTGGTCAGATTCTTGAATCTCTAGGCATTCTTTGCACTTTTTTGAGTACTTGAGGCAATCAACTCGAATGGTCAGCCAATAATAACCGGCTCGGGTGACGTGATGTGCCATGGCTCGCCCTCAAGTGTGCATGCCATAGATGCCTTGGTGGATTTCGCTCATGACATATTCGGCTCAGTTGGGGTCCAATCACTTGAGCAGCGGGGCATAGAATCCTCTCTTGTATAGGTTCGCACCATCAATGACATAGTAGCTGGCCTTCTGTTAGATCCTTTTTGCTGCGTTTTTGTTTGCCGGTAACTCGCTGGTTGTGCGATATTTTCGAATAGGGGCCATCCATTCGCCTTCATCTCTACCTACACTCAAGATCTTCTCGATGCTAGGTTTTGTCACGGTTTCCTGTATGACCGTCCGCCGCTACCCTATTTTCTTAGTGTTCATCGCCAGTTTGGATAAGAGATCAGCTCTCCCATTTTCCTCCCTCGAAATGTGCTCTATTTTAAATTCCTCCAATTCGGCTATCAACTGGACGACCGCGTGGTAGTATTTCAGGAGTTGGGTGTCCTTTATCTGGAAGGCACTGATACTTGCCCAGTTACCAACTTTGAGTCACTTTTGCAAACAATTTTGCTGGCCCCGATTTCTCTTGCTAACTTCAGTCCTGCAATAAGTGCCTCATACTCCGCTTAATTATTGGAGGTCGAAAAATCAAACTTTAAAGACTGTTCCAACACGACCCCCTGAGTCCCTCCATGATGACATCGGCTCCCCTTCCCTGTTGGTTTGATGACCTATCCATGTACAGAATCCACTGTGACAAAGTCGGTTTTGTTGGCGATAATAGCTCAACTATGAAGTCGGCGAGGCATTGTGCCTTGATCGGGCCCTTCGCTTCGTATTTTAATCCAAACTCTGACAATTCGACTGACCAAGCTATCATTCTTCCCACTAGTTCTGGTTTTCTCAGCACCTGCCGAATAGGGTAATCAGTTTTTACTATCACTTGGTGGCTTTAGAAGTACAGTCGTAGTCTTCGGGCAGCCGCTACCAGTGCTAAAGCTAGCTTCTCGATGACCTGATACTAGATTTTTGCCCCTTGCAACACATGGCTGGTGTAATTTATCAGGACTTGTTGGCCTTTTACCTCCTGCACGATGATCGAGTTGACGGCTTGATCGGATATTGCTAAGTAAATCAACAAGTCTTTCCCCAACATTGGTCGAGTTAAGATAGGGGGGTTGCCAAGAATGTCTTGAGTTTTCTGAATGCTGACTCGCATTCCTCGTCCCAGTGAAACGCTTTCGGCTTTTTTAGGAGGCCGAAAAAGGGATGTGCTTTCTCGGCCGCCCTTAGAAGGAAGCGTGAAAGGGACACTAGTCTTTCGGTTAGCCTTTGCACTTCCTTGATATTCTGGGGACTTTTTATCTCTATAAGGGCCTGGCACTTGTTGGGATTAGCTTCGATCCCTTGTGAGTCAGCATAAGGCCCAAGAATTTGCCTCATTGAACCCTAAATACGCATTTTTCTGGATTCAACATCATGTGGTACTGCCTGACTTGACCAAACACTTCTTCCAAATCTTCAGCGTTCTTATTCACATCCCCATATTTCACCACCATATCATCCATGTACACCTCCAAGTTTCGGCCTATTTGTTTTGCAAAAACCTTATCCATCAGGCGTTGGTAGGTAGCCTTTGCATTTTTCAGACCGAAAGGCATTACTGTATAGCAATAGTTGATTCGTCCGTCATGAAAGCTGTTTTTTCTTCATCCGGCGGGAACATGGGCATTTAGTTGTACCCCGAATAAGCGTCCAAAAAGCTCAGGAGCTTGCACCCCAAAGCGCTGTCAACCAACCGGTCAATACTCGGTAGCGGGTAGGCATCCTTTGGGCAGGCTTTATTAAGGTTAGTGTAATCCGCGCACTTTCTCCATTTACCGTTTGCCTTTTTCACTAACACCACATTGGCTAGCCATATCGGGTATTCTACTTCCCGGACGAACCCTGCTTCCACTAACTTTGCCGTCTCTTTTTCCACCACCTGTCTTTTCTCTTCGCCCATCTTCCTCTTTCGTTGAGCGATCGATTGCGCCTCCGGGCACGCGGCGAGTTTATGGCAATAAAAACTGGGATCAATCCTGGGCATGTCAGTCGCCATCCATGCAAACAGGTTTACATTATTATTGAGAACGCCAGTGATTTTGGCTAACACTTTTTCTGGCAAGTCAAGGCCGACCCGGGTACACTGGTTAGGGTGCTTACCCAGCTGAAACTTTTGCAGGTCCTCGTTAGGTTCCACTCTCGACTCCTCAACCCGAGGGTCAAGTTCGACCGATTCATTCGGCACACAAGGGTGCGTCGAGCACACGGGGCGGCCCTGTGGCCTGGGCCCTCTTCTCACCTTCAGGCTCTTCACGTAGCATTCTCGAGCCATCTTCTAATCTGCATTAACTGTTACTATCTGCTCGGTTGCCGTGGGGAATTTCATTGCTAGGTGGAGGGTCGATACTATAGCGTCAAGTTGGTTGAGGGCGGGCCGGCTAATCAGAATATTGTAAGAGGTGTCAGCCTTGACCAGTAAGTATTTTACCATAATGGTTCGGGAAGCACTCTTATCTTCGAACGTGGTGAGCAGGTCGATATACCCACGAGTGTCTACTCGTTCTCCCGCAAATCCTACTAATTGCTTTAGGTACGGCTGAATCAAGTGCTCCGGGATTTCCAACTTTCGAAAGGTGTCCATGTACAGTATATTAGCCGAGCTTCCTTGGTTGATCAGTGTTTTTCGCACGATGAAGTTGGCAACTTCCACTATAATGACAACTGGGTTGTCTTGTTCAGGATCTACCCCCCTAAAGTCGGCATTCGTAAATGTTATTGGGGGGTGCGTTTTCAAGGCCTTTCCCATTGTATTGACCGATCATACCGCTCTCAAGTATCGTTTCCTGGTGGAGGAGCTGAACCCTCCGGCTATATTATTGATGACTCCCCTCAAACGGGTGTCCGTTGTTTCAGGGGGGAGGTTTTTGCTGTCCATATTCCTTTGCAGGTTGGGGCTTTGTCCGCTCCTCCCTACGACCTCGATGTTTATTATCCCTTCTTCCTCCATCCCAGCTGCCTTGACCTTTTGGATGCGGTTTTGCAAGTGCCCGATCTGAATAAGTTCCTCGATCTTATCATAGAGGGTCCAACACTCCTCCGTTGAATGTCCGTGGTTACCATGATACCGACAATGTTTAGCTTGGTCCACCCCTTCTGGGGAGCGACTCTTAGGTGGTAACTGCAGTAGTTCCGCGCTGCAAGCTTCTTCTATGATACAGGCTTTACTATTAGTAAGTGGGGTATAATGGTTGTACTTCGGGTCGGTAGTATGCTACTCCACCCTCTACTTCTTCTTCTGACCTAATCGTGGCTTTTCGCGGTCAGAGGTTCTCTTTGACATTCATGCTCGGACTTGGTCTCTATACTCGGTCATTTCCTCCATCTGGATATATCCTGCTGCTCGGGCCCTGACTTCATCCATATCCAACAGGGGCTTCTTACAGAGGCTATTAGAAAAGGGGCCCTACTTCAGGCCATGATCATTGAGTGCAACGCTACCTTCGGATTTAGATCTCTGATCTTCATCGAAACAGCTGCGAATTGCTCCATGAACGCTCGCAAGGGCTTATCATCCTCCTGTCTGAGGTTCACCAAGGCGACCTGATGTGAGGTGGTGCGGTCTACTTGTGGCGTATTGTGCCCCAAACCTCGTAACAAGTGTAGCAAAGGAGTCAATCGAGTTCGGTAGCAGCCTAGTATACCAGCTCAAGGCTACCCTTTGAGAGAGGTGGGAAAGACTCGACATAGTATAGCATCATCATTTGTAAATAGGTTTACTTGAGTGGTGTAAGTGTCAATGTGCTCGTTGGGGTTGGTCGTTCCATCGTAGCAGTCCAAGTTTAGGTTTTTCCACCCTAGAGGTAAGGGGGTCTCCATGATGCCGTCCACGAACAAGGTGTCTTCAAATTGTTGCGCCTGCCGCATGGAGGCGAGACTCTGTTAAGGTCCTCGGTTGTGAAAATACGGGTTGACGACTGGTCTTCGCTTGAGATGGCTGGGTGTGGTGCTGTGACTCCTCCATTTGCTCGCAAACGGTTGACACTCTCTGGCTCTCTTTCTCTAACTGCTAGCGTATTTCTTCATTTTTCCTTCACAACCTGCCCACCTCCTCCTCATTGCGCTTTCGCATGTTCGTGATCTCTTAGCGCAGGGTCTGTATCAAGGGGTGGTTATCGAGGGATGGCCCTGCGCCATCGTCGTAGTCCACAAATGTCACGCTCCTAGTTTGTACCATCTTCTATCAATGGTGGTCAAGGTATAATTTTTACCTCGCCCCACCGTGGGCGCCAATTGTACCTGCAAAGACACTTCGACGCTTAAGTCAAATATCAAGATCTTGCTGAAGGGGTGCAAGGTTTTCTTTTATAGAGAGATTAGGGTTAGAAATTGTGCACCTGTCCCCCTTTTAATGTCAGATGTCCATTACCTATATTATGGAGTATCTTCAGCTTCATTCCCGGATTTGTCGCCCGATTTCCTTTATTAAATTAGTTTCATACTTTCCTATTTTAAGACGCTCTGTGGTAAGGTCGATTGGCCACTTGCAGGACGTTTGGCCAGGACAGTTGATCAGTTCTATCGATCAGCCTGTCTTTTGCCTATTCAGGCCACATCGAGGTAGTACGACTCTTATTGCTTGAATGAGTCAAAATTGAAATTAAATTATGTAGTGAGTGAAAGCTTTCATTGCGGTTGTGATTTAGATTGATGAAATGTTGAGCAAGAATTTAAATTCTCTAATGTTTTTGGTTTACTTTGTATTACTTTTTGTACGGTAGAAAAAGGAGTAGTAATAATATATTTTTTACTGTACTTTTTTATTATATTAGTTAAAATTTATTAAAAATTATAAAAGTATAAGTGAGACTCATTTTATAAAATTTTTTATTTTTAATAAATTTCAATCAATAATAATAAACAAAGGATTCTATTGTGCACTAACAAAGGAAGTGGTGCACGGTGCACACAAAAAGTGACCGCTGATAGTGAATCTTACTGATTTTCTTTTTTGTTTACATGTCATATTTAACTTTTTCTTTTTTTAAAATTTTATAGTGACATTTTTTCCTTTAGTAGAATGTTTGATACACCTAAAATGTGAACGACGATAGTATTGTCGTTGTAAGGCAAAGTGAGTTCCACAACAGTCTCCTCTCTTACTTCTCCATCGGCCTCTATCTCGTGCCGTCTCCTTTGACTACTGCAAACTCTTCCTTAAACTCTCTATGGTCGCAAGGGCCACAACACCTTCCTCGTCTTCTCCCTCAACATCTACGATGTCCTTTTCTCCAATAGTCTTCGAAGCATTAATTGACTTCACATGGATACAAAGAGGTTGGATAGTTCATAATTTGGGTCACTACAATGTCATGTCGAACCTTCGGTTCAGATTCTGCTTGTGTTTTGGGTTTGGTAACCTTTGTTGGTTTCGTGCTTACCTAATTGAGGGGCGAGGGTTTTGTTTGTTGTGGCAAGTTTTGTTGTGATTGGGATTTATCATGTGCAGATCTGTTTGAATTATTTCTCTTCCAATGGGTTTGAGAAGTAGACTAATGGGACTCTTGATATGAGGTTCTTTGCTTGGATGGATTGGTTTCATGGGGTTTACAGTTTCAAGTGGAGCATAATTTGTTTCTCCAGTTGCTGAGGTGCCATATCGTCATACGTGTCAGAGATTTGCAAGATCTCCGTGGAATACCTAAAGACAATTTTGTAAAAACATTTATGCTGTTTAAAATAATTATAAAATCAAAAAACTAACTCCACTGGTTGCAACATAAACATTTGAACCACCCAATAAAAAAATAATAAATCCAATGGTTTCCATAAACTTCCCCACCATACACCACTTGATTAGTTAGTCCACCGTAGATTTTGTCATAATAAATTACATTTAAAAATACATTAAAAATGTATTACTAATATTTCTCTTTAAGAAATTCAAGTTTGAATGGAGGAATTAACTAAGAGAGAAAGATAGAGATTTCTTGTGTAGTTGATTGGCAAAGACAAATAAAACTAAGAAGTAGATCATGTAAAGGCATACAGAATTGTGGATTGGTTTGGATAAAAGCATCTACAATGCATAGTTTCTAATTGGTTGGTTAAATAACTTTTTAGTGCGTCCTACATTTCATGTCATAGTTAAGAACCTTTTCTATTTTTTTCTCCAATGGTAAGTTTTTACACGAGTTGCTTAAATGGGGCCCATTCATTAAAATTAGTTTTTTCATTAAATTAATTATCCATCTCTTTCTGTCTCCTCCTTTCTCTCAAACGTTCCATTTTTTTCCTTTCATTCAAAAGCCACTCATTTCAAAAGCCATCTCTATCAAAGGTTAGCAAAAGACCACGTCGTGCTAGAGCTAGAGCCACAAACACGAAATCAGAGATATTTTCTAGAAATGTTGTTCATGGTGCGACAATCACCTTTTTCGGCATAGATCGATTCTCTCTAGCGATTAGTGTCCTACGACCCAGATCGGTGATCTTAGGAGCATATCAATCCTCTCTGGCACAGATCGATCCTCTCCTGACGATAGGTGTCCTATGGCTTAAATCGATGATCTCAGGCATAGATCGGTCCTCTCTGGGGCACATTCATCACCTTCTCCGCGCAAGCGTCTATCATGCATGGATGAGTGTTCATCATCTCCGCAATTTTTTTTTTTCTAATTTTATTGGGGTTGTGGAGTTTGATTCTAGATCTAAAATTTGATATTGGTTATAGAGTTTGATTCTGGTTATGGAGTTTGTTTTTATTGTAATTTTTTAATTTTGGTTTTAAGTTTGATTTTGTGTTCATTTTTCGAACAAAAGCACTATTAATTTCCATTTTTTTTTTGTTGAATCTAGGCTAAGATATTCATTGTTTATTTTTAAGAGACTTGTAAGCAATGCATCTTATATAAGCAACGCCATGTAATTTGCTCCAACGTGTCTCTCCCTCTACGAAACGCATCTTAGACTTAAGCAACGCAAGTTAAGGAATTGCGTTGTAGATACTCTACTTGGGACTTTAATGGTCCCACAAGGTTGTGTCATGGTCCTTAATTTTGAGAGGTTACAACAGGGTTTTAATATTTATTTCTTGCCAACAATATTATTAGATTTAAATATGTTTTTATTCTTAAAAATATTATTATTTATATTTTTAATATTTATAAAAAATATTTATTTCTAGTTTTTATATTCAATAAAATAATGTGATATTAATCTCTCATTATAAGAAATGTAACACACTTTCTAAGAATATTTTTTCAATACATTTTTTGTAATTAGGAAGACCTATTAAATATGCAAGTTTCATGCTCTATTTTGTGAATTAATATGGTAGAACTAAATTAAAAATATAAAATATATTAAATTATATAATTTTAAATTTATTAGAGAAGATATTATTATCAAAAAATTAATGAAACATAAGATTAAAAATATATTTGTAATAAGAAAATAATTTATTTATAAATAGATATGTATAAATTAAGAATATTGATAATTATATGACAATTAATAAAAAAATATACAATTATTAATTACTTTAAAATGAATATTTCTTACTATATTTTAACATGAAAGTAAATTATTAAGGTAAAGATGTTTCTTATGTATGTATATCGACTTTAGTTTGTGCTAGCAGCCATCAGAGTAGCAGACAGATTAATACATGTACCAGTTCATACAAACAAATAAATAAATAAAAAAGGGTTGGATGAAGAAAAGACATCATGTAAAAGCCTTTTCTACTGGTGGAATCAAAGAAGTGAAAGAACACGTATATCTTTATCTTGGTTAGTCGTACCGGCTAGAACCGTACGCCTAAAAAGAAAAGAAAAGAAACATTCCCCATTCCAAATGTAAATATGACTTGTAATTTGTAAACGTAGCTATCCCAAGGGGAAGGGTAGTAATGCGACGGTCTTCTAAGTTTCAAGTTAGAATGTTTTTATGCCCGTTGATCATATTCTTCATGGATTCAAACCGAGGACCCTTTTCACCGAACTTGGTGCTGCCATAGAGCTTCAAATAGTCCCCAAAATGGAAGTTGCTTGGGTACAAGAGCTTAGGAGCTGGGGAAATAATGGCATCTCCAATAGGGTTATAGAAAGTGGCAATGGAGATTCTGCTTCCATTCTTGTCAGGCATGACCCTGTGCACAACACTTTTATATAAGCCATTGCTCAACACTTCCACTTGGTCACCTGTGTTCACAAAAATGGCATTGTTCTTGGAGGGTGGAATCTCGACCCATTTGCCATCTTTGAAGAATTCCAGACCTGGCACTTTGTCATCTTGGAGCAGTAGAATGATGCCACCCGCATCTGTGTGCTCTCTAAGTCCCCTCACAAGTTCTGGACGTGGACATCGAGGGTACTTGGCCACTTTTGTTCCCACAGCAGGACCCTTACTTCCAGAAAATGCTTTCTTGATGTAATCCTTCTCCAAACCAAGATTTTCACTCATGAGCTCAGATAACTTCTCTGCCAGCTTGAGGAGTTGTGCAATGTACTCATCCATTGTTTGGCTACATTTAATTGCATACACTTAAATATTAGTTTAAGAAATGTCAACAACACATTCTTTAATAGGGTTTATCTAACTTATTCCAAGTTAAAATAGGATTAAACAATTCCATCCAGAATGATTGGTGCAATTTTTTGATATACTTTAAAATGATTGGTTTACAGGTATTAATTTCACCAATCAATTTGGATAGGATTGTTTAACTTCATTTTTATTTGAAGTAAGTTAGACAACTTTCCTTTAATATTGTCTTTCCTACTCACTCTCTCTTATTGAGTGAAATTCATGTGGGTTTCATTTCTAAACTTTGAGACCCACATAAATTTCAATCAATAAAAAATATGTGTTGAAAAGAGAAATTATTACATAGTTTGGAACTATCACATGTCTATGATTCCGATCAATCTTTCTGTGATACATAGTCGAATTTTTTAATTTATGAGAAAAAGTTAATAGAATTCAACTACGTGTCATATGAAAATTAGTTAGGGCCATGTTAATCCTGGACCATGTAATAATTTTTAATTAAACACAAAGTGCTAAAATGAATATGTTACTAGCACTCTTCATATCAGTTTTGTGTATAGGACCTGTTATGTGCTTGTGTGGAAGAGAAAGGTCTAATACTGATATTCTATAGAAGCCACAGATGTGGATTGACTTACCAAAGCTCCTGAGAGAGGTTTGGAACTTCATGAATGTTAGAGGTGGGGCGATGCCAAATGAAGAAGGCACTTTCCCAATCTATATCAGAGGTGTTCCGCTGTTTCTCCAACCTCGTTGCTATCTCAGACTGGTAGAAGGTTTCCTTCAGGTTTTCCTCATAGTATGTATTGATCAACTGCTTCACCTTCTCCATCAATTGTGTGTCAATTTCATGGTTCTCAACCTACGTATCCAATGTGTTAAATTAAAAATTTGAGAAATAATGCAGAAGAAAAACAAAGTGACTAACATAATGTTCATTCTCTATACCATAAAGAAGCCCCATTTCTCACAAGCTGTGTGCAATAGCGCCATTGTGTCACCTCTCTTGTCCCCATTGAGCTTACTAAAATCTATCACAGGGATCTCCATCTTTGAACTAGATACTTAATGTTTCTTTGTTGAAGGCATGTTACAGAGGATGGGGTATATATAGGGCGAAATAAGATTTAAATCTATTTCAAATATTGTAAGAGAAATCAAGGCTAGAATGATGCCAAGTCTATTTCACTGCCGTCATGTGATCATGTACAATTTTTTATTCTTCTGTTCCAATGGTCAACAGATTTTCCCTTGTACACAAAGTTTTGGTTCTTTTCTTCTCAAAGGAAAATTTCTCCACCTTACGTTAAGTCCAATTTTAGTCGTAGTTATTGATTTACACACAAAAAATATCTTAACTAACTATTATTTTTCCAACGAAAAGCCGTTATGGGTCGCGTGCTTCTCTCTCTGGTAAATCAACAACTCAATATATATTACAAAAACCAGGGGCTGTGGCACAGAAAAGGTTGCATTCAAACAGGAAAAATGTGGAAAGGGAATGTGGGTCGATCAAATCGAACCAGTGGGCGGTTTTGGCTGGATGCTGTTGCAACATGATTACAATGTATCACTCACTCAAGCGCCATCATGTGCTTTATTTTATTGAGAGTTTTCAATTCAGGGTAATTTAACAATCACTGGACATGCATCATGCATGACATAATAACTGTAGGATCCAATTATTAGTTCCAAGACTTTTGTTCTCTAACTTAAAAGACAAACATGTTTAGAAGAGTTTTGTCCGCAACTTTTTTGGCTGGCGCACATAGAAAATAAGTTACTTAATATAAGAAATTAAGAACCAGGTTTTCCAAATTTCAAATTCGATCTCAACTGGAACTGCTAACATATACTGGTTACAGATATTGCCCAGATGAATTAATGTAATATATGATTTTCGTTTATCAGCAACATATAATCATATATATATACAAAGGGAAGGAAGAAATTGATTTATACCGATGTAAATATAATCGTTCTTCTTCACTTGAATAACTTTTTATTGAACATTTTATTACAAAATTTATCGTTCATTGAAAATATTTATCTTATAAATTATATATATAAAATATTATATTAATTTCATATATTAATATTTTATTAATATACATTAATATTGATGTTATATATAAATTTAAAATATATGAAAATAATACCTACTTAATTTTTTTTATTGTTATTTAATTTTTATATAAATAACTAAAATAATAAATAATTACAATTCAATGGTTAGATAAACAAAAATAATATTTTATATAAAATTATTGAAGAATATAAAATTCTTACATTGAATTTACCAAAAAAATAATCTTAAAATGATATAAATCAATCTCTTAAATACGACCTTATAAGGGTGTTCGCGGATTGGATTGGATCAGTTTTGAAGAGAAAATCATCCGATCCAATCACTTTAATTTTGTTAATTCATCATCCAATCAGTTGGTTTAAAATTAAATCCAATCTGATCCGATCCAATTTTAAACGGTCTGGATTGGATTGTTTTTGATTTTAATCTTACTATTATTTTTTTTAAAAAAAGTATTAAATAATAATATGATATATAATAAATATATAAAAAATAATTTAAAATATCAAATATTTCATTAATGAGTCATTACATAACTAATACTAGTATAACTCTTCAAATATAAATTTACACAACTTAATAATTATATTTATGTATCTTTACTCAAATAATTACTATAAAACTATCTTAAATAAATATATTTTTTATAAACAAGTATAATTTATGTGATAATTTGACAAATATATAAGAATAAAACGTAAACATGAGTGATATTAGAAAATTAAAAGCGAAAATATATAGATGTATAAGTTCGGTTTGGATTGGATTGAATTGGTTTTCAAATCAAATCCGAAATCCGATCCAATCTAATAAAAATTCAATTTTTCAATTTTCAATTTTTTCGGTTTTCAATTTTTTGAATCGGTTTTTTCGGTTTTCATTAAATTGGATTGGTTTGGATTGGATTGAATTGGTTTTCAAAATCAAATCCGAAATCCGATCCAATCTAATAAAAAATTTCAATTTTTTCAATTTTCAATTTTTCGGTTTTCAATTTTTTGAATCGTTTTTCGGTTTTCATTAAATTGGATTGGTTTGGATTGGATTGAATTGGTTTCAAAATCAAATCCGAAATCCGATCCAATCTAATAAAAAATTTCAATTTTTCAATTTTCAATTTTTCGGTTTTCAATTTTTGAATCGGTTTTTTCGGTTTCATTAAATTGGATTGGTTATAAACACTCCTACGACCTTATATATCAAACAATGAAACAATGGCTTTATGATGTAATCAAGTCAGGAAAATGCTGCTGAGCTAGAAGCATCAAACACGATATTCAAAGCACACATTTTATTTGTTACATATTATAAAAGTTTAAACTAGTTAGTGTGAATATTAAATATAAAATTATTGTGGAATTAATCCTAATTAAAGAGAATTATCTATATTTGAGCCTAAATAGCTAGTTTTCTTAGATGTGTTAAAATAAAATAAACTTAAATATCTTTTTAGTCCCTTAAATATAAACTAAGCTTACTTTTAGTTTTCTAAATTAAAATGTGATTTTTTAATCTTATAATTTAGAAATATTCTATTTTTAATTTTTATTAGAAGAACTAAAATGATAAAAAAAAACCTTAAAAACTAAAAATAAGTTATTTCTAAACTATAAAATTTAAAATAAAATACTTTTAAATTTAAAAATTAAAAATAAACTTGACCTAATTTAAAGGGACTAAAAAAATATTTAACCTAACAAATATTATATATAGTTCATTTTTAAGGTGACATGAGTGAAAGGGTAATCTGTCCTCTCCAAGGAAAAAGAAAATGCAGATCACATCGATGTTCTGCACGTTAATTAAAAAATTTCTGAAATCTCCTTGGAGGGGGAAATCAAAGCATATCACATCAAAGCACAATAAAACTTTCTAAATAAGAGAAAACAATTGAAAAAAGAAAAGAAGGGGAAAATCAAACTGTTTTGTTATTTTGTGGACAGCAAATAAATTATTTCACATTCAAATTTTAAAACTTTATATTTATTTCTTAACAGATATTAAATAAGTAAAGTCCATAAAAAATAATAAAGAGAAAAATATACATAAAACTTACACATAACTCATCATGTCACGTGACAAGATTCACTCCCATAAGACACATTTGATTTTCATTGTTTATGGATTTTTTTGTAAAAATTCTTTCAATAAATATTTGATTATAAATTATTTTAAATATAAATTAAGTTAATTTAAAATTATATTTAGCATATTACTTTTGCATATTTTTCATATAATAAAATAAAAAATATTTTGAAATGCGTGTTTTGTAATACATTTATATTTTTTATTATAAAAAATAATATGAAAATATTAGGAAAAATGTATAATTGATTGCTATAAAGGGGTATTGACTAAGTAAGTGATGCGGTAAAAATTAATTGCTACAAGTGCGCTTATTTCTAGTAGTAAAAATAAGTTGAATATTGTTTTTACGAGAACTGAAATTCAATTATTAGCTTTTTCATTATTATCCATCTTATATATTAAATGAGAACAACAATCTTGAACGAAAGTGTTTTTAGTTGATATTCTTCAACGAGGAGAAATGCTATTTGGTATGAAAGAATCTTTCACGAATTATACAAAACTATATCTATAGGCTTCGTTAAACAAAGTTAAATAAAAAATATAAATAATCAATTATTTGACGGAAATCAGCCAACGTTTTGTATGCAATATGCTTTACGTGTTGCACGAATTCTTAACATGAAGCATTTCTCCTTCAATGAGTTGAGAGTGTTTTTAGCTGTCATTTTTAATGAGAATGTTTTTAAATATTTTTAAACCTCTTATTTATTTTAATTTATCATTTTCAATATTTTTAGTTCTAAATTAAATTTTAATATTTTTAAAAGAAATTATCAATAATTAAAAATTAACATCATATTACAATAATTGTTTATTATAAATTTAAAATATAATCTATATATTCAAAATATTTATTTGTTACAAATTTTAATTATAATATAATTTATATATTCAAAAGTATTTATTTATTAAAAATTTAAGTTATATAAAATAAATATTTATTTTATGCAATACACAGGTTAAAATACTAGTTATTATTATGTAAATTACAAATTGAAATAAAAAGAATGATTTTTATTATATAAAAAATAAGAATTTTATAGTGAGTACTAGAGGTGTCAAAACAAGCTAGAACCTGGTGAGCCAAGCCGAGCTGAAAAAAAATTACCCACCACGATTTTGGCCCATTTGCAACCTTGTTCACTTAACCCGTGAGCCAAATGGGTTTGAGCTGGGTCGGCTCATATTAAAATTAAATAACATAAAAATGTAAACTATATGGACTCACCACCAACCAGGTTGTACATAAATGTTATTCTGGATTTGATTTTAGTGGTTGAGAAACTTAATGTAATTACTCTACTGCAATGTCAACTCATTTTATTTCAAGAAATTTTTTCTTAGAGTGGTATTGAATAAAATATCATTGATTTCGCTATCCTAAAGTTAGGTTTAGTGTTAAATAGTATATGGTTTATATAAAAGCTTGATAATTGACTTGGGAGCAAAACACAAAGCAATGCCTTTGATACTATTTTGTATTTATATTTGAATTATTGAATGGCTTGATGGAAAAATGTGACTTTTTTTAAGAAAAAAGAAGAGAAAAATGTTATTATTTTTTTTTTATATTTTTTTAAAATTTGGTGAGCCAATCCACTTAACCAACCAACTCGTGGTAGGTCGAGCCGGGATAGGATTTTTTGGCTCACCTTCAGGTTGGGCTGGCTCGTTTTTGAGCTCAACTTGTGGTGAGCCAACTCATGTGAACCGGGTTGATTTACTTTGACACCTCTAATTGAGTACTATGTAGTTTGTACTAAATGAAAAAAAACCAAGAATTGAAAAGATTATCCATGTGTTTAAACACAGGTCCATTACTTATGTCCTTCAAGAAAATCATGTCTAATGGTGTAAATAAAGTAAAAGTAACTTTTTGTTGCTTTTGATAAATGTGGAGAGAGAATAAAGATGTGCGTTATTGATTTGATTTCAAACATCCACTATATCACAACAAAAATTATTAAAAAAACAACAATTATGATAAAAATTTAATATGTCAAAAATGTTAGGCTAGAGTTAACCCAATCTTTAAAAAAAGCATCATAAACTCTCACTCGAATTCAAATCCTACAAGCATAATTAAAGATCGCATTCATTATTGTAATTAAAAGTGAATTTCTTGATTCAACAATTTTTTATTTTTTTTTTACAATTGAAAACCCTAATTCCTTAAAAATTCTAATTTAAAACAAATACTGGCAAAAAAGGGTAATTGCCTAAGGCCTCCTTGTATGTCGGCTAAGGCCTAAAAAAAAAACCTTTACACCTTTAATAATTTTGTTACTGTTACTATTAATTTTAGTGATAAAGTTCATTCAAAACAATTTTTTATTAATTTTTATTTTGTCATTTTAAAATTATAAATGTATTATTAACATAATAATAATTATTATCAATCACTAATTTAATATTTGAGTTTTTACTATATTTTTAAATAATTTTGCACATTAATAATTATATTAATTTATTTTTTATAATTATTTATCTCAAAAAAATTTTAAGTATCTAATATTTTACTATCTCCGTTCTCTTGTCTCTTTATTTCACTCTTAAATCTCCTTTGTCCTTTTAATTTTCTATTTTTTTTATTACTAATTTAGTCAATGTCAGTATTTCATGTTAATATCCTATTCATTTAAAATTTTCAAATGAAAATTTGAATTAATCAAGTGTATCACACAGTTATTGAAATCCTAAAGATTCGAAGTGATTTATCAATTTTTTTATTAGACATGAATGGTTTTGATTTATTTTTAAAATTAAAAATATTGAAAGAAGTGCTAATAAATGAAATTAATACTTCATAAGAAGTATCAAGTTGCATCAAAAGATTTTATTTATTAAATTACTCATAGAATAACTTACAAAAAATTAGTCATAATTCACAATTGAGTGAATGTTGCCACTATTAAAAAAGATTTTTAAAATTAAAATTATTTAAATCCCATTTGAGATCAATTATCTACTAAAATATATTAAATGGATTAACCATTTTATCTATTGAAAAATATTAGAATTATTTAAATGTAAAAGTTTAATAAATAATTTTATAACTCACGAAGTTAAAAGAATAAAATAAAAATAAGAATTTATAAATTATAATAGACTTGATCTTTGACATGAGTTCTGCTAAAGGTCTTGAATTGTTTTGACATGGCCTTACTAGATAAACAGTGCTACAAGATAAATTAAATGAATTAGTTACATTATTTATTGAGATTAGATTTCTTAATTATAAAAATTTGATAAATGATTTTACAACTTAGAATACTAAAAAATAATATGAAATTTAATAATTTACATTATACTTGACCCCTTAGATATATATTTTGCCTAAGGCTTCAAAATTTATACACACAAGCCACTTAAGAATATCTAAGATCTCATGTCATTGATTTCTATTCTTAAAGTATCCTCAATTATATGTTGCTTTATTATAAATCTAATTCCTATTCCAATTTCCCAATTGTTAATACGAATTTAAGATCAAGTATAAGTGACAAATTTATAGAGGCATTAAAAATAGAGACAACCAATCAATTTCAAAGAAAATGAACCTCAATTAGAGATAAGAATTCAGATTGCATCAAGTTAGAATTCCTTATCCCTTAACTACAAAAATTTAATGGAAAAAGTGAAAACAAGAGAAAGAGAATGCTTAGAAATCTCTACGAGAAAATGATAAATCTTGTACTTTGATACCTCAAATCCACATATCCACTACGAGAGAGACCTTGAGGGAATCTTTAGTTTTTCAATAGTAACAAATTGTTTGCACTTGAGTATAAACATTATTTATAACTTTTTCGTTGTGTTAATGTTAATAACACTAAAAGGAGTGTTATATACCAACATTACATTAGTTTGAGTAGAACTGGACTCAGATCTCTTAAGTATAGTCTCAGGTTCAAGCCTTGTCAATTGAAAAAAACATGGTTGGAAAGAGAGACTCCACTAAAGGTGGTCAATCAGGTTTTCTAGCAAATATTAGTCACCGGCAAAGTCCATAGATATTTCGCACCAATGACATGGTAACAAAAAAAAAGAAGAAGAAGAAGAAGAAAGAGCATTATATGCTTAGTAGACCACTGAAAAAGTATCATTTTGACTTTTTGGTGTTATTATATAACGTAAGTCTTGGCGTCCATAGCATTAGAAACACTTCTTACAAATCTTCACTTGTTCTAAAATTCATGATTATACAAAGTGAATTTCAAACACTAAAATCAAGAAGAATTAACACAATACTTAAATTCACACAATCTAATCTATAAATTTACAATATACTTAAATCATACTCTTACAACACTAGGAAAATACTAAAGTTTCAAGCACTTGATTTGCACGAAATGTACTCTACAATACTATGAAAACACTAAATATCTTCCTAAATCATACAATTAAAATTTCCTTTCACAACATTGTTTCTTAATTTTGTCAATGAAACCTTTGAATACGGCACCATAATTTAAAAGTCAATAGCAAGTTTTTGACATTGAGGATAAAAACAATGAATCTGTATGAAATATTTTGATCAAGTAGCTTAAAATTCTGTTTAACATCTATCCTTTGAACTTGTTCAACTTTGGTTTAGTGTCTTTGCAAGTAATGTGTTTCTTTATCCATACGTAGTCAAACTTTGAATGAGCTGATCTTGTGGATAATTTGTCCGATGGCCAAATACAGTTGATCCAGTGAATAATCCCATGCAAGGAAGAAAAGAAACACACAAGATAGTTTATCTAAGAGCATATGCAATTTAGCATCTCTTTTTGGAATTATTAAATAGGTCTCACTTGTATACATTACTTATTTTTATCTTTTTTAATTTAAGCACCTCACCTCTCCAACTCAGCAATTCTAAAAAGTTTACTAAATGGGTCTCACTAATAACCTCACATCCTTACATTTTATTAATAATTTATGTATTAAATTATAATTATTTTATTTATGAAATAATTAAATTACAAAAAAAAAACTTTTAATTGACACCTTGGCCCACCTGCAGAATTAAGGGCCGGTGCTTGTACAAGCATCAAGTTCTTATTAAGAATCCTCTCCAATGATAGAGTAACAAATAAGAGCGTTCTTAATGGATAAGCACCGAAGTTCATATTAAGAATCCTCTTCAATGATAGAGTAACAAATAAGAGCGGTTCTTAATGGATAAGCACAAAAATTTTTTCAGCGTTGCAGATGCTCTAAGGTGTCTAATCTTCGTCGTTCGTACAACCTCTTTCAAATTGTATGGTTGAGATTTGGCGAAAGAAATTTTAAGTTGATTCTTTTGAAAATTAAAAATTTAGTCTTCAAGCAAAATATGTTCTTGCAAAAAAGGAGCAACAAAGGCGTTAACCTTGAAGCAATAAAGTCAGTGGAAATGGAAATGTAATCGTATCCTCAATACGCTGTACGTCATTACCAGAATCACACACACCCCAAGACTTGCCTAAAAGATTGACTAGGGCTCCGAAAAATTACATATTACGGAATTTTAAATTAAAAAGGACCATACAGCAATTTCGATAATTGAGAGGGACCATATTCCAAATTACATTTTAAGTGGTTGTCGTAAGAATATTCATGTAGCCTTTGTTTGGTAGATAAAAGAGAAATATACAGGAAAAAAATATGTAAGAAATAAGTAAAGAGGTGAGAAATAGATAAGAAATAATTTAAAATTTTAGGTTGTTTGATAGGAGAGAAATAGATGAAAAATATGAAAAAGATAAAGAGGTGAATGAAAATAAGTGAGAAATAGAGTTAAAATAAGTAATGGGATCCAGTGAAACCTATCAAAAAATTTAAAAATTTCTCACTTATTTCCATTTAACCAAACTACCTAAATTTTTAAAAATCAAAAATTTCTTCTCCTCTCCACTCAACCAAACAAATCAGTAACGATATGGACCACCGGTGCACAACAGAATTATTGCGCACCTTAGACAAACCCACAAACCATAATTTCATGACTATAAGAGAAGGATAATCTCCAGTGAAATTTAATATGAGAGGGTCATGTAAATTTATCTTATCCATCAATAACTTTTAAATATGACTTTATAGTATTTATTATAAATTAAATTAAATAATTTTAGTAGTTAAGATCTTATGTAGTAAAAATGTCATTGCAGAAGATCTTAATCCCATGACTACCCTAATGTATATTCTTTCCCTTCTTTTGGCATTGCGATTGCATTTTCCAAAAAGGGAAGTTATTGTAAATGGTGGGTATGCCGTATGGGGCGTTGGGAAGTGTATATGGCGTATATTAAGAAATAGTGAATTAAATAATAAGTAAAATGTGTACTTTTTGTTTGCGGCTTTAGAGGAGTAAGTTGATCTTCCAATAGTAATTTTGTGTTTGCCAATAATAGAGTGTCACTTGCAAAATTTTTGATGCTTAATTAATACGTATAGAGTGAAAGAGTGAGAGAGGAAATAATTTTGTTGAGTGGTGTAATTCTATTAAGAATTGTTCTTGAAGAAAATTGATAAGGTTAAAATATTCATTTGTCAATACCTTTAACGGTTAAATATGAGATTTAAAGTAGCTTTTAAGCCAAAAAAAAGTTAGTTCGAACATAACTTAAATTTTATTTAACTTGAACATTTGTTAGTTTGTTATCCAGCAATTAACACTAACTTATATTTTAAATAATTATTTTCCATCAAAATAAAGTAGTGTAATAAAATATCAATTTACTTTTAATTTTCATAAAATTTATAAATTTAATTTATTTTATAAAAACTTTTGATCCAACAATTGGATTAATTAATTTCAGATTCTATAAAAAGCTGTTAAGTGGTATAAGTATAAAAATTTGATGCCAAGTGCCAATTGATCATGTCTTTTCTCTCTCTTATATATATATATATATATATATATATATATATTCTTTTAAGAGTAACTCTTGATAGAATTACATGATTCAATAATTATTTGTATATATTAATTTTCAATTATTCAACTATTGAATATTTTAAATAAATTTCAATGACTATGCACACCAAAATTGCTAATTGCTACTAATGACAATTGCAAGATTCTTGAAGAGATACTTAGTATAATAGAAAATAATTTCTACATTGATAATTGATAGTGTAAAGAGTTTTTATACTGTCATTTAATCAAAAATTGTCATATATGATAAATTATTGACTTTTATAAAAATTATCTTAAAAGTCATACTTACCATAATTTTTAATTGGTTGATAACATAAAAACTTTTTATATTATCACTGCATAAAAATTAAACTCTTAATAAGAATTGATTAATTACCATAAGGCACCGGTTAATGTGTTGTGGATGGTTAGCTTATTGGACAAACTCATTGGGCCGGCTCCATTACGGTACTGGATTGAGGTCCAAAACATGCATATACGTGGAGATTGTTATTATTTATGTTAGTATCATTCTTAGATAAAGAAGTTTTCTGTAAACAAATGCACCATAAATTCATATGTGAAGAATTTGGTGTTAAATTAATTCTCGTTTATATAGTATTTGTCAAGAAATATTATTTATATAACAATTTGTACAACAAAGAAAGATAAAGAAAAATATATGAGATATAATTAATGATGTGATGGGAAAAAAGATAGAGCGAAAAAAAGTAGTATTGTATTTGTATAAATTGTTGTATGAATAATACAACAACTCATATTTGTAAAATGAAAATTAAACTGTTAATATAAATATTATAACTTTACATTAACAATTTGATGTATCATACCAACATACAATTTTAATAATATAAAAAATTGATTTCCTCTAACACTTGTCTCATGCAATTTCTCATGTTTTTACCCGAAATTCATCATACCTTCGATATCTTTCTTTTTTAGAATAAATTACTCTCCTTTTTTAAGAGATGTTGGCATTAGGGTCTTCTATTTCTTATTTTAATATATATTTTCTTCTTTCAAATACTACTCTTTAATTTTTTATGTTTTTCATTAAAATTTCATTAACTTTTGTTAATTTATGTTTATTGACTAAATAAGGCATTTTTTGATGAGAATATCCTTTAGTAATATTTTTTATGATTTTGTTTTTTCAGTAAAATTTCTTTATAAAATCATTGTTAGTTAACAACAACAACAATAATAATAATTTGTATTCTTCTATATCTTGTAGTGTTGTTTTGTCGTCCAAAAACAGGTGTGGATCAAGTCTATTTTATTTTATTTTTTACTCTTTGGCACTTGCTTCTTGATACCCATATTTTATTTTAGCAAGTAAGAAAGAAAAAAGACAAACAACAAAAACGTAAATTTGTACCCAAGGTTTACAAATTTATAAACCTTCATACTAAAATATTATATACTTTTTTTTGGTCTCTCTCTACACTTTTTCATAAATTAATATTTTTTATTATTGATTAAAATTTATTTGAGATATATTAAGAGTAATATTATCAAATAGAGAGGTTGACTACCACCGAGATAGGGTTGTTTCAGTTTACCTAGTGATTTTGAGTTTGAGTCCTGAATATACACCTACATTAAATACTCAAGAGGAAAGCTTTGTCGCCATAGTGGTCCTACTTGGTTCGAGCAGAATTAACTCTTATAAAGAATAACTACGATTTAAAAAAAAAAAGTTGAGTTCATTTAATGGGGCTTAACATGAATTTTAACTGACAATTGTGTTAAAAAAAAGTGTGTTAGAGTATTGTTAATGTTCATCCTTTGGGCAAAGGGTCTTCTTTGAGGGAAGGAATGTCTCCTGGTGGATCACTACGATCAAGCGTCCATACTGACACAGTAGGGCTTTTATTTCTGTGTTATGCCATGCTCCTATTGTTTTTTGGCCGTATATTTGGATTAAAAGAATGTTCAACGGCTGATGCTATCATGTTTTGGTTTCGGCAAAGAAAGAGTTAGCTCTAGAAATGAATTAATTTTTCCAAACAATGTGCCAATTCTTATAATAATCATAACAATAAGCTAGACAAATCAAAAGGGCAAATAAATAAACAATAACTATTATTTCCTACATGAGTATTTTAAAATTTAAGTAAAATTTAAATGACATAAATTTAAAAACATTTTAGAAAAAGTTTCAAAATTAAAAAAGAGAGATGTGTATAATTATTTTAGATAAAATATAATATATGCGTGTGTGTTTATTGGCCGAGATGGAACTTGAGGTGTCGAGTTCTATCTCGCAAATTGCTTGTCACCTAGACACCGTCTGTAGTCCTCACACATCGATGGTCGAGGTGCCATCGACTTGCAACAGTCAAGGGTCCCTTCTGTGTTAATAGGGATCAACCTTCAGTGATAGTTCACCTCGGATCCCGTTCCCACAATATTCGGAGAACGTGGTATAGTAGTTATCTCACGGGACACGATTTGATCTTTGCATACTGCATTGGTAAGTCATTCATGCTGATAACCAAACCTTCAATATAACAAAATTGACCTGAGCGTTGGAGTGATTTTTACAAGTACCACCCATGCCGCCTAGACGCCACGCCACATTCGGTGACATTTTGGAGCCATTCATGCGAAGAAACCTGGCATCATTGGACAAATTAAGGTTATCTGATCAACTCTTTTTGCAGGTATTATATATATATATATATATATATATATATATATATATATATATATATATATATATATATATATATATAAAGGTTCAGGATCCAGTTGACTCCAGGTGTCAAAGTTAATTAAATTATATATTCAATAACTTTTTATAAATGTAAATTTAACCAATCTAATCGCTAAATTATATGATATTATCTTCATGATCTTGTATATCAAATAATTTGAATGTATAATTTGAGTTTTTCTATATATGTTATCTAACATTAAATATTTACATATATTTTAATATCTTATTATACATTAAAATAAATTAATGCAATGAACTACTAAATAATTTTGAAATTATATGAAATTTTGTATACTCAATCTAATTAATAAGAACATCAAATTTACTGGTTAGATTGATTAAGTTTGCATTTTACAAAAAGTTATTGAAGGTGTAATTTGACTAATTTTTACACCTGGTGGTGTCAATGGATCTTGACTCATATATATATATATATATATATATATATATATATATATAAGGGAGGGATCAAATGGCAACGGTGTAACTTACACAACTTTTACACCATTCAATAACTTGATATAGAATGTGATTTTTATCGATCGATCCAACTGTTGAATTATAATTTCATATTACTAAAATTGTTTGTGTTAAATTTTGTCAAAATTGAATAATAATGAGAAGGTAGTCAAATGACTCATGTTTTACTATATTTTGAAAAGTATATATTACATCCATTTTGATTTATATGAATAAGGTATCAAATAATTTTGGATTAATATAAAATTTTGTACATATGATCTATGTTAAAGAAAACTTTCAATCCAACGATGGGTTTTAAGATAAAATTATCTAATTAAAAGTTATTGAATTATGTAATAATTAATGTAAGTTATAACGGTGTCATTTGATCATTTCCCATATATATATATATATATAGGGTCATGATCCGTTGACACCAGGTGTCAAAGTTAGTCAAATTACACCTTCAATAACTTTTTGTAGAATGTAGATTTAACCAATCCAACCGTTGAATTGTGTGATATTATCTTCATGATTATGTATATCAAATTTCACATCATTTGGACTTTTTTAGATATGTTATCTAACATCAAATATTTACATATATTTTAATATCATATTGTACGTTAATATAAAGTAATGCGATGAACTACCAAATAATTTTAGAATTACATGAAATTTTGTATACTTAATCTAATTAATAAGAATATCAAATTCAACGGTTGGATTGGTTAAATTTGCACTCTACAAAAATTATTGAAAGTATAATTTAACTAACTTTGACACCTAGTGTCAACGGATCCTGACCCATATATATATATATATATATATATATATATATAATCAAAATTATGAAGAAAATATGTGTAATCATTTTAAAATTAATTGAATTAAAAGAGAATAAACTAAGATATCAAATAAATTAATTTAGATAAAGTCTAATCTAATATATGAAAAAACAAAGAATTTAATTTTTATGCACATTCATTATAAAAAAAAATTATATTGTCAACCAATAAACGACCATTGATATGATTTTTAAAATAATTATTATAAAAGTCAAAAGACTTACCGTATATAACAATTTGTAATTAGATGATAATGTAAATTTTTTTTATACTATTAGTGCATAAACTATTTATTCAAAAATAAATTATTTGAAAATATTTTGTCATACTCAACAAAAACAAGGATCTTGCTGCGTAAACACAAGCTCAAAATTAAAGTAGCAGCAATTAATAGTTCTGTTGAAGCAAACACAAAGCATATATGGCACTGTAGATATAAATTGTGCTTGTGGCTAAGGAAATGTTCTCGGTTGTTTCTGCTTTATCTGGCCCAAACTCATATTCTAAAAATTTGGCTATCATGTACTTGACGAATTCGACAGTTGGGTATCATCACTGCTTTTGCACTGGCATTTGATATGAACCTCACAATTTATTGATTCCAAGCTAGGATTGTGGCTATGTTTACAAGTTCAACAATATTCTTATGGTCTCAAACAAGCTCCAAGTACTTGGTTTCTCTTTATACAGATTTACTAAAATAAAAATCAATTAAAATTGGTTTCATTTCAAGCGCATGTTTTTTTCTTACATATCTACAAACATAGCATGACATTGCTATTTTGTTGATCGATATGTGTTTGGTAACATCCTCTGTAATTTCCACATTGTAAATTTTAGAGGAATTTGCACTATCTTCCATCTGGATTAGCTTCCAGGATCAGAGTCTTGTTGGCTTCAAATTCTCCTAAGTGACTTACACATTTGTCCGTCTTTAACAACTTTGCTTCACTATAACAATACAAGCGCACTTGCATGACTCAGAATAGTCAACATTTCTGGTTCCATGCATTTAAGCACATAGACTTTGAAGTTGACTTTCTGAGTGCATGTTGCTACAACTGTTTGTTCAACAGATTCAAACTTATGAACAAATTGAAGCTGTAGCCACTAATAAAAGTTTTCTATCATAGGAATTCATTAGTTAAAATTCATTAATGAATGATATCTCTGCTCTAGGCAAAGCACTGATTTAAATGATGATTGAATATTTATTTATTAGTTAACGGATAATGATCAATTGAGTGCATAACTGTCATTTGAGACATTAACACCAGATAATCGATCCTTTGATATAGATCACAATATCCCTTATGGAAGACAATCCTGCTCAAATTAGATAGGACCATTATAAATAACAAAGCTTCCTCAAATATTTAACGAAACTGTATATCCAAGACACCAATTAATATAAACCAATTACAGATCAATACAAACCAATTGAAACTAAATTCGACTCATTCAGTCCAATATTTGCCTTTTTTCTTTAGTATATATTCTCTCAGATTGACAAAATCTTTTCACTATCGATCATGTTATTTATTTAGTGTTCGCGTAACTATAAGATTCAAATGTGATATCGATATTTGAAATTAGATTCTCCATATGCTACCTCCTCCACTTTCGTTTCCACTTTCCAGTTACTTGCACCTATATGCCAAATGCAAGATCTGACCAACTTTTATTTCCTTATTGTCATGGAAAAGTTAGTTACTTCGATATATTATTACTCATGTAAGTCAAGGTAGCTTTCAGGTGTCTGCATGCTTGCGTGTGCGCTTGAGTTTGCATGAGGAAAGCCCTGTGCCTGTTGGGAATGTCCCCACCAAGTAAAGTTCGCTTTAGAATTCTTAATTCATATTTTTTTTAATTGTATACTGTATAAAATTAATATACACTTGAAAATTTGAAATGATATTTTATACAATTTTTTTATATTATCCTTACGTTACTTTTTAAATAATAAAACAATAGAGAAACATATATAATACACACTCTTTTTACCTTTTCTTTCCCAAGCAAGCAAATAATAATAACAACAACAACAGTAACAATAATAATAATAACAATAATAAAATCTCACTCAAATTTTCTACAACACGTCTTGACAATTCATTTTTGAGGAGTGTTATATAACACATTTTCTAATACACTCCTCCTAATATACACTCTATTATTGGTTAAAATTTATTAGAAACTACAAAATCATGAGAAAGAGTCATTAAATAAGATTTAAGACTCATAAATTTTTGTAATTTTCAAAAAACTTCAACCAATAAAAAAAAATGTATTCAAAAGAGTGTAGTGCATTGCTAGCATTTCTCTTATCACATATCTTACGTATCTCTCTTTTTCTTACTTTTTGTAAGATATGTTGTCAGAATGTATTGTTAAAATAATATTACTCTTCTAAAATAACATTATTACTTTTATAAAAATAATACAAATAGAAACAAGAAATTCTCAAATTTGATCATCTGCTTCTTCTCACTCAAAACGTAGACTGATCTATAAGTAGAGCAAATAGTTAACTAGCCAAACTTGTTCTTCAAGTTAAATTAATATATCATTGTTCCAAATCCTTTTTAATAGCACTATTCAATTAGGCTACATCGTGGAAAGTGGAAGAAAGGGATAGCCATGGATTCAATTATAAAGTCAAAAAAGCTCTGTACACCATGAATTATCCAGCATGAGACATATTCATATTTGATGAGTTTTTCTCAAATACTAATAATTAAATACTAGTACATATATAATCAATAGTCCAGGGACGGAGGTATGATATTGGAGGGGCCAAATAGAAAATATATAATTTACATATAAGAAAAATTAAACATCTTTTATTAAAGATAAAGAAATTACAAATGTTAATAATTAGTTTTACATGCTACAATTTTTTTATGAATTTATAAGAAAAATTGGTGTCTACATTAACTATAATTTTTTACAAATAAGTCCTATTAATTATATTCTAAAATCCTATTAAATTAGAATGCATCATGTTACCAGATTATCATTTACAAATTACAAAATTAGCCAACAAGCATTGAAATTTTTTGCTTAGTTTCAAATTATTGAAAAATAGAAGAATAATGTTGTATCGTGATATTGGTCATTGTTGTAGAAAGCAAACTCAAACAAACAACTGGTATAACCTAATATTTGCTTTGCTTTCTCAATATTATCACGCTGTTGGATCCACGCACTCAAAGCCAAAAATACATTGAAGTCTCATAGACAAATGCAATAAGAACAAACACGAAAGGAAAAAAAACCAAAAATAGTGATAAAAAGAGAATATTTATTAGTGTGTCTCAAAATTTTAGTTGTCAATCTCTAGTAACCTTACCCCATTAACAAAGGTTAATAATAAATAATACAAAAAAAAGGTTAATAATAAATAGTCTTGAATTCTCAAATCAATTATAATTAAATTAATATAAAAGGAAGACTAATAAAGTCATTTTTTTTTGTTAAAGACCACAAGTATTCTCCATAGAAGACAATCCTACTCAAGTTGTGTTTGACCATTGTGGACGACAAACTCTCCCTTCTAGTATTTAACGTAGTACATACCTAAGACTAGAATTTGAAACCACTAGTTAAGCTAGAACAATTTCGTGTCAGTTGATCTACGCACTCGGTGATAGACTAATAATAAAGTCATTTCATTGTTATTGCAATCATTTATAACCTTTAAAATGACAATGATAGATTATAAAAAGAAAATACTATTATAAAGAAAAATTAATAATACTCAAATATTTTGTATTAAAAAATGTAATTATCTTCACAATGAATACTATAAAAAAGGAATTAATTCCTAAAAAGAGAAAAAAAAAATCTTATCATCTTCACAATTAATACTGTAAAAGGGGACTAGAATGTTTTGTCAAAAAGAAAATAACACTTAAATATTGTTATTTCTACAATCAAACCCTCAAACAGAAAAAATTACCCCAATATTAAGATATTATACTTATTAAAAATTTTAAATTGAAAAAAAAAAAAGAGAGCCAGGAGCCTGCAATAGTCAAAATTAAATCGTTAATTAAAACCACGAGTCACACAATTAGTTGACTCAACTCCAAAGGCTACCCAATATAATACCTCCACCCCAGTGAGATGCTTCGTCAATTGTCTTGCTTCCTCAAGTTTAATTTCAAGCACACACCATGAGAGTTCTAAACTTTATTTTGGCACTGATTCTGGTTCTTGCTGTAGTTCATGTTCAGCCAAACCTAGCTGGTAGGGTATTGAACATGAAGGAACAACTGAGCCTTGTGTCTCTACACAAGGCTCCTGTGCCTCCCTCAGGGCCTTCTGGCTGCACGTATATCCCAGGATCCGGCGGCACACACTGCCATGTGAAGGAAATGAATGTCACAGGAAATATGCTCAGCACCAAAGTGGAGAAACTTATACTCGTCTTGTAGTTCCATTTGGTGTTGCAACCAATCAACATTGAAGCTCATGGAAGCCTCTCTGGTTATAAGTTTTAATAAGCTACGAGCACACATTGGTGAAGGGTGAACGCTCTAATTGGAAGAAATCAAAAACTATATTATCTATCTATCTACGTCTAACAAAAGGATCATTGGTTTATTTATCATTATTATTTTTATTTGTAGTCATCTGCAGTTTATGTTATTTGCTATAGTAATGTTGGATATTTCCTTTACATAATATATAAGACAATATTATATTATATAGACTCTTGTTATATTTTGAGATGTATGGTATATAATTAAATATTATTTAAAGAATAATCTGATAGGAGTGTGCATTGTATATAGACTCCGTCTAGCATGAACCACCGGTTCAAGTGGTTCACGCTAGTACATGATTTGATGACCGTTGGATTTATTTGTTTAATATTCAACGGTATTGATTAATAACTGGCAACCTTTTAGGACAATATTTTCTTTTTTATTTTTTTAAATATTTTATAAGTAATGGTTTCTTCCATGAATGACAGTGCGTCTGTGTTTGTTTGAGGGATCGATTTTCGCTTCAGATTCGCGTCTGAGGCTCGGTTTCCATTTCGAATCTCGCTCTGATGGTTTTGATGTAGGTGGTTATTAGTTCGCGGCGAGACTCTAATGGTGGTGGTTGGGTGAGAGTTCGACTAGAACGGGTCTCTTTTTTGTGTGGCTTGAGTTTATGAGCTCACCGGCCACAAGGGTGCCACTGTAGTTAGTGCCCACAGGGATAAAGAAGATGTGGGATTTTGGTATTTCGTATCTGGCAATTTACAGATCTATGAAATGAGTTTTGTGGGCAACGGTGGCAACCTTCGGCGATGATGAAGGGCAAAATAGTCACTTCATATTTTAATAAAAGGCATTATTATAAGTTCAGTTTTCCCAAAAAAAAAATCTTTAAATAAAAAAAAAACCTTTTACAGCAAGTAAAATAAGCTGCTCCACGGTGAACGACATGATCAGGTTCACCACCGTAGAATCCGTCTTGTATATATATTACAAGTTACAAATAGTTTTTTTCCCATTATTTTTATGTTATTTTGTGTAGTTTTAATTTTATTAAACTCCACCAAATAATTAATATCATGATTCTAAATTGCATTCCGCAATTGCAATTGCTGACCACAAAATAAAAGTTTTTCAATTCACCACAATTGCAATTGCAACTGCATTAGCTGTATTTTCTCACAATATCAAGGATCATAGCAAAATCACAACTACATGCAACCGCAATTTAGAACCTATGATTAATATACCACTTCTTATGCGTGGTTCATAATGAGAGATAATTTCTCGTCAGTTTTGTATCATGATCTAGATTCTAGATTGATATTTAGCTGATTCACAGTGTAGTTTTTTTTACACCAATATTATATTAAAATCAAACTCATAATAATATATACACACTCACAAGCAATATTTTAAGTGATTAGTAAATTTAAGTTAACATTTAAATAATTTATGCAATATTAGTTTGATATTCTAAATATCAGTTATGATTTTGTTTTGTATATGATATGATTAATCTTATATTCAAAAGATCCTAAAATACTTATTAAAAGGGTAAAAAAGTTAGGCTGTGAAGCTTACAATTCCTCTAACACTTGCCTCATGCAATTACTCATGCTTTTTATTGGGATTTTTTTTTTTTAGTAATCATCTTATTGATGTGAAGTATTTACTAGTTTTATTGATGACTAATCTCCATTGAGAACCTAATTGACCACCTATAGTGGAATCTCTCTTCCCAACTACTCTTTTTTCCACCTACAAGACTCAAATCCCAAGACTTTGCTTAAGAGAGCTGAGTTCAATTATACTTTCAATATCATTCTTCTTTAGAAATTAGAATAAATTTCTCTCTCCTCTTTTAAGAGATGACGACATTACGTTCCTTTCCTTTTTTATTTTAAATTATGTATTTTCTACTATCAAAAAATAAAAAATGCTATACTTTAATTTTATTTTTATATATTTCATTAAAATTTCATTAACTTTTGTTAATTTACATTCATTGAATAAATAACTCATCTTTTGATGAAAATATCCTTTATTAATATTTTTTATTTTCCTTTTTCCAATAATTTTTCTGTATAAAATCATTGCTAGTTGATGATGATGATGGTAATGGTGGTGGTGGTGATGATAATGGTGATGGTGGTGGTGGTGGTGGTGGTGGTGATGATGATGATGATAATGATAAAAACAATGTGAATAAAGTCATCATGCTCTTTTTTACTCTTTAATTGACACTTTTATCTTGATATAACTAAACATCATTATAAAAAGGCTTTTAACATTAGTTGTTGTAACCACCTTATACACTAATAGGACTATAATCTCAAAAAGAGCTTTGGTTACTCAAACTGATTTTTACTATAATCATCGAAAAACTCATAATTTTTAGAATTCATGTGAATTCACTTATAAATCTAATTAAGTAAAAGTCATGTATCAATCCATTTTTATTTTGAATGAGTAAAAAACATGTAAGTTGGATCCCATGATTCATAAACAATTTTATGACCAATATGAATGCAAATAAATACAAAACTCAAAACTCAACTTTTTTTTATTCTAAACAACTTAAATTACATACTCTGATTAGAGAAGATACATTGCATGTATAGTAGTACATACAAGCTCTATAATAAATCTAACAATGTTTCTCCCAAAGTCAAAGTATAATTACTCTAGCTTTGATAGAGATACCAGCCTATACATCACATCCGACTCTTTTGTAAAAGGGTGGATCCCTAACCAAACACTAGTATTTCGCTTGTGTAGAGTGAAGCTTCCATTGTTCCACTTTGATGCAACCAATAAAGGTTTGGAAGATTCTTTGAGATCCAGTTGATCTACCATGTAACATGCACCATATGTCAACACCATTCATTCCTGATTAGGAGAAACTGCTTTCAAGCTTGTCGACAAGTGCTCTGTATCTATATTCATTTCAGCATCCAAATATGGTGAAAGGAAAACATTAGAAAGAATGAGCACAAAACGTTATGAATAAAAGGCAACAAAATAAAACTACATCATCAAAAACTAACCAAAGCATTATTATCCATTTTTATACATACATAAATATATAACCATATTATCATCGCATCCAACACAATCATCATAGTCATTCAGCATGAAGGTTCACAACATTCCAACAATTTAGGGTATCCATGTTGGTGTCAATATTAATATCATTATTATTTTCTAGAATTTTAACAATGGTACCCTAGCTGTGTGTTCTCAAAACCAATCCTGCTAATGTAGAGTAATAATTGAGATAGTGTTGGGCTTTGGAAGGTATGATTCCCTAGCCTCAAGTCAGATACACCGAGCCAATTATGGCATTCTTGCTCCCAACTTAGCATCCTTAAGGCCACCTAAGGGTCAACCCTCGTCATCCCCTGTATGCACCGATGTAACACCTATGTTTCTGCTATATATCTTTTAATCAACTAAATTGACATCATTTATAAGTGAAAACATGAATTAAAATATAAATTTTGATTAATTATAATTTCTATGTAAGTTTTAGGTATTAATTCAACTTAAATACAAACGATGATGTGAAATAAAGAGTAAACTGATTTAAAAAATATAGAATTATAATATTTAAAAAAATAAAATTGAATAATAACATTTTATGAAAAATATAAAAACAGCATGATTTTGAAAAAATGAAAAATTATAACTCATAAAAGAATAAAAATAGCTCTATAATATTTTTATTCAAAATATTGAAATAAAGTATTAAAAATATTCAAAAAATATTAAACACATATATATATATATATAGAAAATTAAAATAACGTAATTTTTTAAAAAATATATCATTTTAAGAAAATTAAAAATAACATTATAAGATTTTAAAAAAATTAATATAGAATAATTTTTAAAAATATAAGTCATAAATTTTTTTTTTTAAATAGCATTATAACATGTTGATTCAAAAATATTAAAAATATTGAAATAAAGTATAAAAATATTGAATATTATATAAGTAGTAAATTAAAATAATGTAAAATTTTAGAAAAATAAAAAACTATTATATATAACGTACATTTTAAAAAAACAAAGAGTAATTCAAATATATTGAAACTAAAAATATATAGGAAAAGAATATTATGATTAAAAAGTGAGTTATTGTAATATTATTATATTTGAAAAATTACAAAAGTAGTAAATAAAATAGAATAATCATTATATATATGTGTGTGTATGTATATGTATGTATATATGTTTGTATGTACAGTAGACTTGAACTTTACATAGACGTTGATGAAGACTTGAATTTTACAATAGTCCTTGGATCTAATCAAATTTAACTAACTTAATTATATTTAATGAAGAATTAAATTACTTATATTAATGATATTTATGATACAATTTTGATATTTATTTTACAATTTTAATTCAATTATTAAAATATATTCAGAACAATTATATTGAAAAGTAACGATTTTATAAATATGTAGTTAAATTTAAAATGATTCATATATTTATTTTAATTAATAATCAAGGATAGAAATTAAGAAATAAATTATTATGCATATACATAAGTCTATTTTATTTTTTAATTTAGTTACTTTAAAATGTATTTTACAGATATTTAGTTAAATTTAAAATAATCTATTCAAAATAATAATTAGTGATACTACACACACACATACATATAGAGAGAAAGAGATAAATAGATAGACAAATATCAATCTATATATATTATATTTGTATATATTTACATTTTTCTATTTTAAATTATGTTTCATACTCTAATTTTCTAAACAATAACAAAATAATAAATTTTATATGTTAAATTTGGTAATAACTTTTTTATAAATGATTAATATGCAAGGAAAAAAAATCAGAAATGAATTGACAATACATAATATTAAAATTTATATTAACTAAATAATTTTCATAACATGTGTTTTATATATTATTTCAAGGCTCATACATTTTAATATTTTATGTACTAAAAATGTAAAGAATTTTTTATACTATCATTCAATTACAAATTATCATATATAATAAGTTTGTTGAATTTCACAGTAACTATCTTAAAAGTCAAACTTACTATGATTGATGGTTAATTGATATTGTAAACGTTTTTACTATATGATGTATGATGATGATCCCATCACACGTATACGATGCAAACTTCTTTGATTCCTAGTATGGCGTGTGATGATCTTGATATGAAGTGCCGTTCTTTCTTGTGGGGAGATACTGCAAATACCAGGAAGATTAGTAGAGTTTCATGGAGTAAGATTTGTACTCCTAAATTATATGGGGGTCTGGGGCTACGTAAGTCAAAGGATGTTAATATTGCTTTTATGATGGTTTGTTGGGAGTTATGTTCTCAACCATCAAAGCTTTGGGTGGAACTTATTAGCTCCAAGTATAGATGTGGAGGGGATCCAATCCCTACTATATCAGAATTGACGAATGCCTGTAATATTTGGAGAGGCATATGCAAGGTTTGGGAGCAATATTTTCGGGACCATATCGTTTAGCAGGATCAGATGGAACGTTCTCTTATAGTAGTCGTTTAGCAGCGTGTGGCTGTGTGCTTCGGGACCCATCTTTGGTTATTCAATCAAGCTTGGTGAGTGTTCGGTTGTTCAATCGGAGCTTTGGAGTATCCTTCATGGTATTCGGATAGCTTGGCAAAGGGGATTCAAGATGATCGCAGTGGAGTCAGATTCAGCTTAGCTATCCGGCCAGTTCGTGCAAGATGGGTTTTGTTCTACATATCCGTGTGCAGTTCTAGTTCGAGAAATTCGTGGGTTCGAAGCTCTTGGTGCTATCTTATCGTGGACTCATATTTCGGGAGGCCTCTTTTTTTAGGTTAATTCTTTTTTTATTTTCTCCTTTTTTAAAATGTTAATAAATATGAGATATATAATCTATAAGGAAGTATTTAACAAACTATAATATTTTATATATTTTATGTTTTTAATCATAACCTCATGAAATTTTTTTTTGACAATTAACATAGTTAATTTTAATTAAAAAAATACACATAATATCTTAAAAGCACTATTTATAACGAATTATTTATAATAAATTATAAACCAATAAAAACTTTATTTCTTAATATATTTTTTATATATTCAAATTATACTTTTTATATTTAAATAAACTCGTACAAACAGGTATTACACATGATGAAATAGTAAAACAATATGGAAAATAAAATTTAAAGGAAAAATTAGAAAATAAAAAATATAAAGATTATTTCTAACCTGTTCCGAATTAAAGAATGACCCGAAATAAGTTGACCTTTAAAAGGATAAAATCCAGCGAACCCATTTTGTTTGAGCAACTTCTCTAGAGAAGGCCTCTTTGTTTCATCTTTTTACCAGACACGTTGCAACCATTTCGTTGAAAGACTGGTCACAACTGGAAATATTTTATTGGCTGCTACTACTACTATAATTACAGTCTGGGTAGAAATAACACACACAACATCGAGAATTTTCTGTCATGATCATGATCAAGCCTGGAGGCCAATCTGAATGGTCATCAAAAGAACCGATGCACAAAACAAACAGAGAATCCCTATCTCACCTGCACATCATGAATCACAAGAACCTAAAACTCGAAGAACAGAACCATTCTGAACACGCTGCAGCAAAAAGATACGATTACGACATACCTTCGAGGAAGGATATTTGGAGAAAGGCATGTGACCATGAACCAAATCCAACGCAGTAATTCCAGACAATCAAATATCCACCCTATCCGACCCAATTTAATCCAAACAAATCATAAACAGAATCTGAATTACACATAAACGAAAGCACCAAGAACAAAAGGGCAACTAACTGACTTGAAATTGTAACCAGTACCAGGTTGCAGAAGCTCTGGCGCCATCCTGCAAAAACAGGACCATCCAAACATCGTTGAAAGAAGCAGTAGGAGTACCAGCACAGAGTTCCGACCAAAGTGTTTCTTGAATGCTGCCGGAGCTCAGTTCACCATTGAACAGGTGCCAATGACTAGCAAGCTATATCTCTCTGCTGATTAAGGCAAAACCTGTATATAATCTTGGCCCAAAAGCAAACGGTCTTTTATTCTTGCAAGATTAATTCAAAATTGAAATATTCCAAAATGAATTCATATCCGATAAATATATAAAAAGAAGGAAGAGGACCGTAGTAAGGAAGCATAAAAAGGAAAACGGGAACTGAATATCTTTTAGTATTATCAAAACTTGCATAATTTTTTATTACAAAAAATTATTACACGTTAATTTCTGAACTATTAGAGCTGTCAAAATGGGTTTCAACCGCGAGCCAACCCGACTCACCATTGGTTCGAGTCAGGTTGGGTTGGTAAAATTGGCTCACCTGAATGGTGGGCCAAATTGAACCCGGCTTACTTGGCTCGCGACTCACCCGGGTTGAACCCGTGTTGAGCTGGGTTGGCTCGCGAGTTGAAGTTTTTTTTTTTTTTTTATATAACTTACTATACTAACTTTGTAGATAATTAAAATGAGTAATATATAAACCCAATCATGTAATTCTATTCCAAACATAATAAAGCAGTAATATATTAATTTATTTTTATATAAATATAGAATTAGAATGTAATATGACTTTCCAAATCATTAATATATATAAATTGTGAAAGACAATATAATAACCTTATGACAATTTCATCCTACTCTTGGATTTTAGTGAAAATTCTCTTTAGAAAAAAATTAAATGTTATCTCATTCCATATACTCATTTATTTGATCAATTGATGAAAAGCATAATCTGGATCAAATTTATATGTGAGTATCTCTATGTTTTAAGAATATAATATGGTTTCCTATGCTTGTATTGTAATTAAATTAAATGTGCATCATTGAAATATTTTTAGTGACTAATTTTTTTATTGTACGGTTATGTTTGGTTAATGCAGCTTTTCTCAAAAAAAAGTTAATGCAGTTCGTCAATGAGATGAAATGTAACAAAAAATAACTCACTAATAATATTTCAATTAGGCCACTTGGAAATCGCCACTAAGATATATTTTTCTAAAATAGATGTACAATTTACAACAACTTTTTTTTGTTGTTGTCTATGCAGTTGGGTGCAGAATGCAGATTTTGATGCACAACTTGAACGGTCAATGTTGTGTGAGTCAAAGAAAATAAACAGTAATTTTTTACTGACAAGTTTTTTACTGCACTCACCATTAAGAAATTTGAAAGAATGGTTAGAGATTACAAATTTTTGTAACCTTTCTAATCGTATTCTTAACCACAATTCCCTTTGAAATGCAAAATGCATTTGATACCCATTTGGATTCTAAGAAAAGTGCGACAACAAACATTCCTCTGTTATCTGTATTTATCATAGTGATTTATTGCAGCACTATTCATTATATTTGGATGGTTGTTATCGGTTGATAATGAAGAAAGTTTCGTGCAGAAAGAATCATTTGGGCAATGTAAAGAATTGCAAGTGAATACATGAAATAAATGCATTTCAATATAATGAATTGCAAGCTGAATCCTTGTATAGAAGAAATAGAACTCAATAAATAAATCACTCGCTCACCAGAATAACTAAAGATAATCAATCTCCTTGGACCCTTGACCTCAAATGGTTCACCATTTAAGCTTCGCAGGAAAATACTGCAAGTGGCCAAAAAGAAAATAAGAACCCCACGTAGAAAAACAATGACTAAATAAAATTAAAAAAAGAAGAAGACCAAATCATCAAATTCGTCCAAATTTGACTCTCACCTTCTCAATGAGTGACACATAGTATGGCTTAACTTTCTCGACATCAACTAAAACTTTGCTCTTGCTGTAGAGATCATATTTGCTGTACAAAATTGTATTATAGATTATGTGAGAAGCTGTAAAAGATGTGTGCACAAATAAACAAACCTACAGAAGTTAAGCTAGAAGCATACTTAAATATTTTGAGCCACTTCAAATTCTCAATGTCTTCTTCATTCATCAAGTGAGTATATGCACCTTCCTTGTGTAAAGCTGCAAAAATATATGTCAATCGTTATATTTGTTGGACAATGGACATAGAGAGCCTACTCAAAGTTTATAGATAAAAAAAGCATATGATAAAACTGCTTATGATAAAAAGAGTGATATCTAATAATGAACAATCCTGCAGATGGCAAAGTGGTACCATTTTCCTTAGCAACCTGCAGATTCCGATGCATCATGAATTAGATCTTGCATTAAGTGATATATATATATATATATATATATATATATATATATATATATATATATATATATATATATATATAGTTTTAAACATCCGCGCTATGAATCATATATAAACTCACCATATACAAGTAATCATCATGTCCCCATGACATCACTATGTTGTCTAGTCCACATCCTTCTGTGTAAATCCCATTTTTGGTGTTATAAGTAAGGCATTTGTAATCTGGGTTGTCCTTGAAATACTAAATCAAGAATGAAATTAGGCCAATTAATAATTTAAGATAAAATAGTAGTGTCAATAACAAGTTTCTTAAAAGAAATTAATTACTTTATGGTGAATATTTGATTCATTAAAGGCGCAGCCAAGAGGAAATGTATCTCCTACAAATATCCCAAATATTATAAATTTAGTTAAATTTATTGGATTTAAATTTGAAACAAATTGGAAGTAAGAAAAATATAAAGCTTATATAGATAATGATTAAGGAACAGTTCTCACCAACAGCAGCCCATTAAGGTAGCTCACCAAAGCTAGGAAGGAGAAGAATCTTTCCAAGATCTAAAACAAGCCAACAAGATTATGTTAGTCTCCATTGGTTGAAAATATCTCTCTCTTGTAATATACAATTGGCGCTATATTTTGATATAGAATGGGAACCAACTATCTAAATCCGAGTCATAACAGGTTAAACAAGGATAAGGATAATTACGCCTTCTAAATTTTAATTGACCTTTTAGCAAATTAATCTAGGAATAAATGGAAAGAACATTCTAAAAATAAATAAACAAATTCAAAGGGTATGTACCATGGATGAGAGCAGTCAAATGCAACCAATCTTCATTAGGATAGTCTTTTTTGATGGCCTCGGCTGACTGTAACAAATGTTGAATTTGAGGTTCGTCCAAATCAGGATCGCTCTCATCCACCACTTCGTTCAGTAGCTCACAACATTCCCATATGCCCATTTCTGCTTTGACCAATTTCTCATACTCCCCCCTCATTCTCTTGACCTATAATACATTATTAGTATTTCACAAATTGCATTTTAATCAACAAATGCATGCAATTCCTTCCTTTGAAATTGCCAAGTATAGACACATATTTGGTGAAAATAAACATTGCTTACAAAGTCATATGCTTGGTTGATGTGTTGCAACCTATAAAACTCCTCCACGCCCTTTTGCCTCTTGCTTTCAGCATCATAATCTCTGCCAACATTGCCCTATGTTAGTTTTACTAAAAGAAATTAATGCTATAAACTACTTGAAATTTAAAAAAACTAACAAAATATGAAATGCAATTGAAACCTAAAGGAATGTCCAAATGAATTGATTTCTGGGGCCATAAATACATCCTTTGACTCATCATTTGGCACTAGAAATCCAGCATCCAATACAAGCTCATTGGTTTCTTCAGCATGCATGTTCTTCTCTTCAACTTGTGACCCTGAAAAGCATGCAATGTGACATTAGTTATGATGGGACATTTGTGTAACACTAAGAACCAAAAGAAAAAGAATAGCAATCATACCGATGGTAGATTAGTTAATGAGGATGGTCATTTTCTCTTGTCACAACGCTGAAATGACAGAAGAGCAAGGTGGAGCAGAATAAAGGAGAAAGGAAAAGAAATGCCTATGAAATGGATGTGACATCCTAGTTTGATAAGAGGGTTATATAGTCCCAAGAAATGTCCTTACTCGTGAATTTGCAAGCTTGGGGTCCTCAACAGAAAAAAAATAATTAAAAATCTCCTTGTGGTCTTAAAATGTGAAATTGTGCTGTCTAAGGAACAATTACAGTAAATATTGTTACTTCATTTAGCCAATCTGATTTGTTAACCTTATCTTACTATTTATGAAACAACACAACGTTACTTGCTCGGCTTATCTATATTAATGTCATTTTAGTTTTGTTAAAATTAAAAATAATTCTAAATTTTCTTAAAATATGTTCATATGGATTATCCTACTTATTTTGTATATTGAATAATTTATATTTTCAAAATATTAAAGATATTTACTTTTTTATGTAATACTTTTTTATTAGACAAATTTGTAAAAAAAATATAACATTATCCAAAAACTAAACCTTCAAAAAAGAGATTAATTATAAGATTTTTTAATAATTTTTATTTTTTTATTTTTCTATCCTTTTTACAAGACTAAAAATGATGATGTTCAAAATATCTTAACTGATTTATTGTCATTTTTTTTTACTAATTTCCTCTCACATGCAATCATTCCTTGTTTTATCTATTTCATGTGATGATACATTTATACCCTTACAAATGCACTAAGTATATAAATTTTAATATTTTATATACAATCATTTAATTATATAAATTAAAATCACTTTATTATATTTTTTATTTAATCAAATTAATATAAAAATAATATTTAATTTGTTTTAATCCAAAAGAAATAGTATTTTAAATTTATAATAACAAATAAAATAAATATGTCATATAGTGTATGTGTGTGTGTGTGTGTGTATGATTTCTTAACGTACACTCACTTACTTTTAATTAGAGTATATTAGTAAGTTATAATTAAGTTAAAATACACTTACGGTGTAACTTACTAATGTACTCTAACTAAAAAATAATAGGTGTACATTAGCAAATGTTTGTGGGATTTACTAGTGAAAACAAATAGCTCTCTTGTTTAGTCGTACTAGATTTAAGAAAAAGTATAGAAATTATAGAAGTGAAATGTGTCTCTTCCAAGAATTTATTTTTCGTATACATATTAAAAATTAAACCACTGTCCACATATTTAAAGAGTTACCACTACTGATTCTCTCTAATCAAATGAAATACTATTTTCAGCGTATCTATTAATATTTATAAAATTGTCAGTGAGAGAAAATTTTCCCACCTAAAAGAAGGGCATTTTTGTAAATATTTTCAACCATTACTGCATTAAGTTTTTCATGATGCTATTAAAACTCATTTACTCATGAAAAACAGAAACCGTGTAGGTGGATCAGCATTGATACGTTGATTATTAGAATTGAAAAAGTCAAAAAATACTTTATATATAGGGGGGCATGGTTTGTGTACACATAACTCTTCTTCTTCCATACCTTTTTGCATTATCTTCACTATCCCAAACAAGTTGCATTTAAGGTATTTTTTTAAGCGTAATTCTTACTTCTTTGACTTCTTGATTCTTCTTCTTTTCATTCTTAATTATTAATCTTCTTCTTAATTCATCTTCTTTTCTTCTTAATTATTAATTTGCAATGCTTCAACTTTGTTTTTTTTTTTTTTTCATTTTATTCATGTCTTATTCAATTGTTTTTCCTTATATATTGTTTAGAATATAATGTGACAATATGCGTTTGTTTTTCTTTATGTATTTTGTAGAATACTTATGACTGTATGCGTTTTATATCTTGGATTTTTTATTAGAATAATTTGCTATTATTATTGTGTGTTGTTTTGTTGTTGCATTCCTTTTTTATTTTTGCTTTGAAATTGTGTTAGTTTGTTTTTAGATTGAAGACCCCAATTTCTATATATTAACACTTAGTGATTGTCATGATCAGTGTTTTATAACATTTTATAAGATTTTGAGGATATTACATATTGATATGATCCTAAGGTCATTAAATAATTAATTCAATATTAATTTTCAAAATGTGCTAACTATTATAATCCTTTGTAGGAAATTCCAGCTAAGTTTGTGAGAGCATGGCGTGCACATGCTTATACTATAATGTACTTCATTGATGAGATAGGGAATAGATATGTGTTAAGACAAAGGATGAATTTATAACCCTCAAATACTTTGATAATAACAAATAATTAAATTATATATGTCCTTACATAATTGTCTGATCATTCGTTCGCAAGTAGTCGTCTGATGTTTTTAAAATGAATATCGTCTTATCTTTTGATTAGATAAATTTTGTAACTAACAAATCTTACAGACGATGACAACGTTCTAAAATGATCTGCACATCAATCAGAGCGTAAGCTATCTTGAAATGTATAAAGCCTACATACCTATTCTCAAAGAAAGTCAGCGAAAAAGAAGGAATATGTGTGCGAATGTCAGAACGGGAAAGCAGACATGACAACTGCTACAAGATTGAGTACAAGAATAGAAAAGATAAGCAAACTGCTTTATCTTATCATATGACACGTTGGTAAAAGGCATTAAATGTTGCATTTAATGCTCCAACGACTCTCTTCATCAGATGAAGGCTGTTTTTTGCAAAGCACTCAACAGATACTTTTGGAGAAGCCTATAAATAGAAGAAGAGACCTCCTTCGAGTGTTTGTTGTTATCATAGTGGCTACTGTTTCTGAAAAATCATAACTCTTTAGAAAAGAAAAAGCTCTTGTATATTTTCAGATTATAAAATTCTTTTTATACTTCATTGTATATTTGTCTGTTAAGACATTAAACCCAGTGAGGTAACTCACATGTAAACCTTTTTCTTAATGAGATTGGTGGAAGCTTGAAGAGGCTTTGATTTAAAGAATACTTAGGTTTTTGCTTGGAAAGGCAAGTAAAAGACTACTTGGGTTGAGCTTGAAGAGGCTTATGAAAAGAATACTTGTAACTTGAAAAAGTTAGTGGAACTTGGTTATTGCCAAGAACTGGATGTAGTCTTTGGGGTGAGACGAACCAGTATAAATCTTGTGTACTTTCCAGTTTGTTGTTAAGCTTTCATATGTGTTATAAAATGTTTTTTTTTTTAAAAAAACTTTGATCAAATCTTTCAGACGATACGTCTTTTACCAAGGTTTTGCGAAAGTATAAAACATAACACAATTCAACCCCCCCTTCTTGTGTCTTACAATTTGGTATCAGAGCTCAGCCTCTAAGGGTTGAGCACCTTAACAAGTGTTAGAGGAAAAGGTCCTGCATGGCAAACCTTGAAGGACAGTTCATTCCTGAAGGAGCCTCTTTGTCAAGGCCTCTAGCCTTCAATGGAGAGGATTATGCTTACTAGAAGGATAGAATGGAAATGCATATCAAGTCCACTCATTACAACATCTGAAGAATCATAACTCATGGAGATCTTGTTGTAACTAAGCCAGAAAACAAATACAATCAAGATCACTACAACATGTTACAACAAAATGCAAAAGCTAAGTATATCATAACTTGTGTCTTATCAAAAACTGAATATAATGAATTTTGCAATGCTACAGAACTGCTAAGGAAATGTATGATGCCATACGTATAACACATAAAGGCACAGAAGATGTTCGTCTCAAAAGAGCAGCAACTCTTCAAAGACACTATGAGATGTTCATCATGAAAGAGACAAAGACCATTAATGAAATGTTTGGAAAATTTCAAACAATTCTAAATGGACTTCAAAGTCTTGGATAGTCTTCCAAAAGTATGGGAACCCAAAGCTACAACTATAGCTGAAGCAAGGGACATGAAGACTTTAACTATGGATAATTACTAGGAGCTTTAAGAGATCACGAAGTTCATCTCTTCAAAAGAGACAAAGTTAAGAAAAATGACTCAGTTGCTTTAAAGATTGGAGAATCAAGTCGAAGGGCAAACAAAAAGACTGAAACAAAAGTCAGGAACAAAGCTTTGAAGGTTTAGTCTAAAGGATTTGAGAGCTCAGACAAAAGTTCCAACTGCTCAATAGACGATGAGATCTCCCTCATCACCAGAATAGATGCTCAAGAAGAAAGACAGATTTAAGCAATCTTCTAGAAAGAAAGACACTAGATACAAAAAGCCTTTGCATGAAGAGAACAATGAAATTATCTGCTTTGAATGCAAAAAACTTGGACATATTAAGGCTAAATTCCCCAAAATTAAAAAGGGATGGAGTTCAAGGAAAAGATACAAGAAGAAAAACCTTCTAGCCCTTGAGAAGATCTAGACAGCAACAGTAGCAGTTCAGACTGATGAAAATGCTAATATATGTCTCATGGAAGATGCAGAGGAAGTAACGTTTGAGGTAAACTCTGATTGTAATAACTTTCTACATGAGTCTGATGGCAGGTGAATCTATGTTTGATGACGAAGATATGTCATATGGCACTCTTTTTGCTAACTCACACAAGATTGCTCTTGAGTATAAAAAATATAAAGAAAAATATCAAGAAGCTATTTTAGAAAATAAGATACTCAAGAAAGATCTAACGAGAATGCATAAGAGCCTAGCCTCAAATCCTGAAAAGGACAATACTTCTTTCTAAAGTTGATAGACTAAAGAAATAGGTCATTAGTCTGAAACATGATCTGACCAAATTTTTAGATGGATCTTCAAAACTTCAAATGATTTTAAAAGATAGAAGATCTCCGTTTGACAAATTTGGGATTGGATTTGTAGAAGACAAAAGTGCTAAACCATCGTCTTCTAAATCTTATTCAACCTTCTATAACTTTTGTGGCAAATCTGGACATTCATTCCAAAGATGTCAACACAAAAGGAAACAAAGGTCAAATAAGATCATTGCGACTAACACTAAAGGAACCAAGAGTATTTAGGTACCAAAATCTCAAATAATTCCTATTGCAAATATCCTTAATAGGAAAAAGGAGGGATTCATTCTGGTACCTGGACAATGGATGCTCACGTCACATGATGGGAGAAAAGTCTATGTTCTAAAACTCCAATCACATGAAGGAACAGTCTTATTTGGTGGAAATGGAAAAGGAAAAATCATTGGTATAGGTAAAGTTGGTAAGCCTCTTCTTCCATCTATAGATAATGTCCTATGTTGAAGGATTAAAATACAATTTACTTAGCATAAGTCAATTTTGTGACAGTGGGTGTACTGTATCCTTCAACAAGGAATCATGCATAGTCAAAAGAAATGATGAATCTATTCTTTTTATTGCCAAAAGACATAACAATCTATATAAGATTGAGTTTGAAGATATGAACAAACAAAATGTTACTTGCCTAATGACCAAAGAAGATGAAAAATGGATTTGGCATAAAAAGCTTGGGCATATCAATTTGAAACATATTTAGAAACTATATAAAAAGAGTTTAGTAAAAGGATTGCCTGAAATTTATTAGAATACTCATCTTCTTTGTGAAGCATGTCAAAAAGGGAAACAAATCAAAACCTTTTTTAAATCAAAAGATGTTGTTTCCACTTCTAGACCATTAGAATTACTACATATGGATTTATTTGGACCTACAAAAACTTAGTCTTGGTGGGAAAAAGTATAGTTTTGTCATTATTGATGACTATTATAGATATAGATAGGTTTATTTCCTAGCTCACAAACACGAGTCTTTTAATGTGTTTGAAATATTCTGTAAGAGAGTTCAAAATGTAAAAGGTTTTTATATTACTGCAATTAGAAGTGACCATAGGAACTGAATTTGAAAATGCTGAGTTCAAATCCTTCTGTGAAAAGAATGGAATTTTCTACAACGTTCTCCTCACCGAGAACACCTCAATAAAACGGGGTAGTTGAAAAAAAAAATAGAACTCTACAAGAGATGGCAAGAACCATGCTCTATGAAAAATTAGTCCCTAAGTACTTCTGGGCAAAAGTTGTAAATACAGCATGTTATGTTCAAAACAGAATATTGATCAAGACCAATAATTAAAAGACTCCTTATGAACTGTGGAAAGGTAGAAAACTCAACATTTCATACTTTCACTCTTTTGGATGTGAATGTTATATTCTCAACACTTGAGATCAACTATTAAAATTTGACTCTAAGGTTGATAAATGTGTTTTTCTTGGATATTTCGACACATCAAAAGCATTTGAAGTATTCAACTCTAAAACTTCTGTTGTAGAAGAATCTATCCATGTTAAATTTAATGATATACTAACCCCTGATAGGAGACTATCAGATTTGGAAGAAGATTTTGCAGATTTACAAATAGGACCGTCTGATCAAACAAGAACAAATGAAGAAAAAGAATCAAATGATACTCCTCAACAACAACAGATCGATAATCAGACGAAAGGATTTCACAAGGACTGGAAGTTCGTTACCTATCATCCTCAAGATCAAATTATTAGAGAACGAACTGAAGGAGTTAAAACAAAGTCATCACTAAAGAATTAAGCGTCTTGTACCTTAGTCTCATAAATTGAACCTAAGACGATAGAAGAAGCACTAACAAACGATGACTGGGTGATAGCAATGCAAGAAGAATTACATCAATTCACAAGAAATGATGTTTGGATTCTTGTTCCTAAACTAGAACATAAGAGCATCATTGGAACAAGATGGGTATTTCGCAACAAGCTCGATAAAAATGGTAAAGTAATCAAAAAGCAAGGTTAGTGGCTCAAGGTTACAATCAACAAGAAAGTATTGATGTCACTTAAACCTTTGCTCTTATTGCTAAATTAGAAGCTATTAGAATTATGCTTGTCTTTGCCGCTCATAAAAACATTAAGTTTTTTCAAATGGATGTGAAAAGTGCTTTTTTAAATGGTTTCATTGAGGAAGAAGTCTATGTTAGACAACCTCCTGGTTTTGAGGATCCAAACCTCATAGACCATGTTTTCAAACTTAAAAAGACTCTGTATGGTTTTAAACAAGCACATCGTGCTTGGTATGACAGACTGAGCAGTTTTCTTATTGAAAATAGGTTTATGGGAGGCAAAGTAGACACAACTCTTTTTAGAAAGGAATCCAATAGAGATTTGATTATAGTCAAAATTTATGTAGACGATATAATCTTTGATGCAACTAATGAAACTCTATATAAGGATTTCTCAGATTTAATGCAGAGTGAATTTGAGATGAGCATGATAGGAGAATTAAAATTCTTCTTGGCTTACAAGTTAAACAACAAGGGAAGGGTATATACATTTATCAGTAAAAATACACAAAGGAATTACTTAAAAAATATAAGATGAATGAGTCAAAACCTATGAACACACTAATGCATCCATCTGTCGATATGACAAGGGACGAATGAGGTAAACCTGTAGACCAGACTATCTACAGAGGTATGATCGCTCATTTCTCTATTTAACTACTAGTAGACCAGACATCATGCATAGCGTCTGCTTGTGCGCCAGATTTCAATCTGACCCTAGAAAGTCTCATTTAAAAGCTGTTAAAAGGATTTTTAGATATCTTGTTGGTACACCTAACCTCAATTTATTCTATAAGAAAACAAAGATTTCAGGTTAGTAGGATATTGTGATGCAGACTATGCTAGTGATAGACTTGAAAGAAAAAGCACAAGTGGTGGATGTTACTTCATAAGACCATGTCTTATATCTTGGACCAACAAGAAGCAGAACTCAATTGCATTATCAACTGCTGAAGCTAAATATGTATCTGTTGCTAGCTGCTGCTCACAACTCCTATGGGTAAAGTATCAACTTGAAGATTACTGTAGCTTTGAGCATAACATTCCTATGTTATGCGATAATACTAGTGCAATCAATTTATCTAAAATCCCCATTCAACATTCTAAAGCAAAGCATATAGAAATAAGACATCATTTTATTCGTGACTATGTTTAAAAAGGTGTTTTTAATATTAAGTTCATTGATACAGACCATTGATGCGCTAAAAATACGCTTAAGGGCAAGCATACCCTTATCGCAGTAGTAACAAAATGACATGAGTCTAAATATCGAACCCAAAGGACTAAATGGCAATTACTAGTTTTCAGAGATTCTATATTGTTTAGGTGAATTTAAATAGATAGTGGGTTGATTCAATAATGAGAAACGTGAAACAAGAATTGTAAAACAAACAATGGCAAGCAGAGAAAAATTCAGGGGAAAATAGGCTTAGGGTTGTGGTTTCCTTCGTGTTTTAAGTTCCTTCACATTTAATTCTAACTAAACCTCATACTATTCATCAATTACCAATATTTTCCTACGGATTTTATTGTCAATTGTTGGTCATAAATTACAATAGTCCTTTCTAAGTTAATTTCCCAATTTATCATATGAGATATTAAAACCCAAGGAAGGCATGGGGAACAAAGGGGGATTACTTAATTAATTAATCTAATTGGAAATTAGGAATGAAGGTTGATCATACGACAACACCTAATTTGATTACCCTATACGTCTACCAATTAATTGCGATACGGCCACCGTTCAATTAATCGATTCAAAGCATACAAGAGATGACCAATTCCAAGTAAGAAAATAAAAATAGTAGAACAATCTAATTGACTGAATAGAAACAAGAATTCAATTACAATTAAGCATTTAAGGGTTCCAAACACTAAGTACACCACAACCCTAACAAGGAATTTAGCTACTCATAGCAAGAAGAGAAACAATAATTTCAAAGAAATACATCAAAGGAAAGAGAAAAAAGAAATCTTTTACAAGAAAAGGCTTTTCTCTAGTCTCTAACTGTGAGTATCCCATTGCCCTTCAAGAATCCTTTTCCAAAAGCCAAAGACAAAAAGGAAGAATTAAGGAAAGAATAGAGATAAGACGGAGATGCCCTCTTGTGCTTTGTTCCTTGCTATTTGTAATATAATTTTAGAATTTTGAAAGTAGACGGCTTAACCTCGGTCCATTCCACACAATCTAGGCCCATTTAAAATTAAAATAAAATTAAAGCTTGGGCCTTGGATCCGCCCTAGCAAGGTTGGAAACCTTGCTGGGTAGTTTTTCAGAATTCGCTTCGCCTTGACGTCGTGTAGGCTATCAAACCCGTCGGGCAGAATACCTCCAGGGCAAGTCCCGCCGAGCTGCCTACAAGGTCCTGCCTGGTGGGTGCAACCTTATGTACTCCATTTTGTGCTTCAAGTCTCCTTTTTGGTCCTGTTCTTGTGCTTATAGGCTTCTTTTAAGTCCACTTTGATAAGTATAATACTTCTTTATACTTGTCGAGTAGATTTCTTTTCTTTGCTCAACTAACTTCCTACATAAAATTTAACAAAATTAAGGCAATTCATGTAATTTTAAATAAAAAGCTTAGAAACACACATCATCATGAAATCCTTCATTAATGGTCTATTTTCTCACAAATTTCCAATAAATTAATGCAAAAATCATGTGAACTTGCTCTATAAATCTACATAAATATAGATTTATCAACCATCAATTGGCTTATATCTTTACAAAAGCGTTACCAGAAGAACGTTTTAACTTCATCTTAGAACATTTGCACATGAAAGTTTTGCAAGCGTAAAACGTCTTATATGCATCGTCTTATTTAAATAAAGTTTCGTCTTATTCTATACCTGTCTTACTGTTAATCTTATTTCAGTCTTACTAACATGATCGTCTTTAAATATGAAAATTTTTTAAATTCATTAGTTTGATATTTCCCCTAATGATTACTCTCGATAACAACCCAAGAAACGTGTGCCGTCTCCCCTGCCACATCAGGTTGTCATAAATACACGTCTTTTCAATACTTTCGACCTTCTCTTTTATTCAAAATAACCGCTCTTTTCATCACTTACACTCTTTTTGAAAACTTCTCAAACTCTCTGAACTCAAACCCTATTCCTCACCATTACTTTCAAATCTTAAATCTTTCAAACCTGCACTTATGGTCGCCAAAAATAGCTTGTGCCCATGGAAAGATTTCCAGAAGGTGACTTCGTTGCTGGAAAATGGGTCGACTTACAGAAGCTTGAAGAAGAAGGATTCCCTCTATAAATGTATATAAAAAACGCTGGATGGGAAGCTTTCGTGTAGAAGAGAACCACTTGGTACCACGCCCCGTACACCTACTTTTGGGCTTCTACGTCTGAGGTTAACGAACCATCACTGGAGCCGTTAACAATCAGGTCATCATCATCTTTTCTGACACCATTGCAACAGCGTCTGGCTGTAAAGAGGAAGGGTGACCTCTTTACTGAAGACTGGGAGAAGATCATAACCCTAGAAACTGTCGATAGGGCATTGTATAGAAAGCCCAAGCCTCAGACCGAGAACAAGGATATTCTAAAGAGGTTTCTGTACTCTTTAAACATGAAGCCTATATGCAGATTGATTCACAACGTCTTACTGCACATTATTCTACCAAGAAAAGGCTCAAAGGATAATGTAACCTCAAAGACAGATTTTGCATATACAAGATGCTGACTGGTCAGAAGGTTAATCTATCGCCTACGTTAATCCTGGACAACTGGAGATCCTATATCTCCAAGTTGAAGGAAGGTGCCCAGAGCAAACAGAAGCATCCTATTCCCTACGCTATGCTCTTCATCGAAATCATTCGTCTGGTGGGAATAAAAGAATCTGGGTTGGAGAAGATGAAACAAGGTTTTAAGATTGATGTATCCATCATTAGAAAGATGAAGATTGCACATCTCTTCTCTGGATACGTTGCCAGACATCCAGAGTTGGCATTGATTAAGGAAGAACCACCAGAAGAAGTTGTTGGAACTGCGTTTAGAGTGAAATCATCTGTTGACCCATCTGTTGGTACTACATCTACTTAACCTCTACCATAGATGAAACCCCAACCATCCCAACCACAATCCAAACAAACTAAACCACAAAAACCAAAACTACCCATCAAAAGACCTTCACAACCAGACCCTCAACCTAAATAGACCAAACCTTAAACCTGCATCGTCTCCACCTCACAAGAAACAAAAACCCTTAACCATTCATCTGAGATCCGAACCAACTCCTCAACCTGACTCAGACGATGACCTTCCCATTAACACCCTTCTTCCTACTCCAAGCACAACCATTCCTACCCCTCCATCAGAACAACCACCTCCACCACCTACCTCTATTGAACCCCCTCCATCTACCTAACCTTTTAAAAAGCCCTCAAAATCCAAACAGATTCTAATACCAAAAACAAGAGCTTAAGAAGAAAAGTAGCTCAGGAGAGCCCAAGCTGAATCAAAACGGGCTGAAAAAAGAAGAGAGAAGAAGAAGAAAAACTAGCTAAGGCAGAGCAAGAACATATCAAGGAAGCAGTGCTTCAATCTGTGATTGAGCACTCGCTGCAAACAGCCCCTGCAAAGCATGAAGAACAAGAGTTGTTGACTTAAGAGGACATCGCTGCTACCCTCAAGAGGTAGATTACCTAGATCTCTTTTCTGAGAAGTTCCACAATCTATTTCTTTATCTTAAGCCTTCAACCGCCTTTCTATAGACTTAACAGTCGCACCCAACTTTGATCAGCTTGCAAGGGCTGTTCTCTGTTTCCTTCGCAGAACCTGAAACAGAAGGAACTTCATCTGGAGGAGTTGCACCTATGATAGACGAAACATCACCAAAAGCTTATCGCTCTGAAACGCCTCCGTCTAAACGTCTCCAAAGGCGCACAATGATCTACTTTGAGCAGTCTGAGTCGCTTCAGACTGGAACAACAAAAGAATATCAATTGTTAGAGCCCTTCGACCCAGAAGTTCTTCAAGCTCTCACCAACTATGAACTAGGTGAAGTTAATAATCCAAGGATGTGGATGACTCTCATTAATGAAGAATGACCATTTTTGATACGCCATGGGTACGCTGAGAAATTTCTTGATATTAAAGAAGAAGCTACCCCAGCTATGTCTTATGAGTTGTACATCACCCCATACGTCTGGGAGGAAGGATACAACACTCTATCAGACGCTCCAATCTTCGTCTATCCAGCCCTCAACTAAAACGAAACTTCCAGCTAGATATAAAGTTTGGAGACAGCGTGGGATTCTCTATCACACCTCTCCTTTCATGCTGAAATACAACTACTCAGAGTATCTAATCATGTGCAAAATGTACCATTACAAGCCCAAAAGTATATATCCGTTTTGTGATAGGATGATCAAGACCTATCCTCTTGCTATCTGTCCAGAGGATAGCCCTGATTTTGAAGAATGCAGATTGGTGATGATGACTAGGAGTTATGGAGAATGATGAACAACTTCCTGTGAGAGAAGATGCAAATATCTCTGCAGCATGCTATCTGTGAGTGAAGGTGTCCATACCTTGAGCTAGGCTCGCCTAGACTCATGGCTACTCGAATGTGGCTCCTCATGAAGCCATGGACCAACTTTTGCATATGCTGTCAGAAGAATTATCCGTGCCAAATCTATCTATGGGGAAAGGAAAAGAATCAAAGTTTAGACGTAACCCCGAAGGCACTTGATGATCAAACAAAGAGCACTTTCGTCTGCACAGCTAGGCTAAACTAAAAGGCAAAGCAACTCTCAAAAGCACAGACCGAAAAAGGTTACAAGACCATGTTGAAGCACTGAAACACTTTTTAGGTTTGACTACCGAAGAGAAAAATCTTCTAAGCCATGAAGCTGCTCTTCGTCCGACAGGCCACTGAATGCAAGTCTCTCCGTGTCCCTCCAGCTGTACATCCAACCCCCAAAACCAACTATCCATAAACCTACCCCAAACCTATACTTCTTCTCCTCTGAAACCTTTGAAATCTCTCTACCTTGCGGCCACTTTTGGTTATGTGATCCTTCTGTACCCTATGTTTTCAACTTATGTTTTGTAGAGGAACCTAATGATGAAGTAGCAACCAGCTCTGCACCTGCACCTTCAGACGATAAACAAGCTTTCAATGCATTGAAGCAGATTGTGCAGCGTCTTAAAGCTGGTCTTAGGAAAGAATGCAAGAAACACAAACAAGCAGAAGTTCCGTTAGCCAAGCTAGCAAAGCACTTCAAAAGTGACCTTAGCTCATCATCTACACCTTCAGACTCTGAATCTTCTGATTGATGATGCCAAAAAGAAGAGAAAAGTAGAAGACAAATGGGAGTATAAAGATATCAATCATAGGGGGAGTACAATTTTTTTTTATACAATGATGAATTATGTGTTAAATGATATCGTCTAGTTTCTTTCAGTTACTTCTTTATATATATTGCATCTGCTTAACTGAAGTACACCTATATAAAAAAATGTTTAAAAATTAAAACTCACTCACAAAAAGCGTTTTCATAGAAAAATGTTTTACAAGAACTATAATTGTTTGTCATCATCAAAAAGAGGGAGATTGTTAAGACAAATGACGAATTTATAACCCTAAAATTTTTGATAATAACAAATAGTTAAATTATATATGTCCTTACATAATCGTCTGATCATCCATTCATAAGCAATCATTTGATGTTTTTAAAATGAATATCGTCTTATCTTTTGATTAGGTAAATTTCATAACTAACAAATCTTACAGACGATGACAGCATTCTTAAATGATCTGCACATCAATCAAAGCGTAAGCTATCTTGAAATGTATAAAGCCTACATACCTACTCTCGAAGAAAGTCAGCGAAAAAGAAGGAATATGTGTACGAATGTCAGAACGAGAAAACGGACATGACAACTGCTACAAGATTGAGTACAAGAATAGAAAAGATAAGCAGACTGCTTTATCTTATCATAGGACAAGTTGGTAAAAGGCATTAAATGTTGCATTTAATGCTCCAACAACTCTCTTCATCAGACGAAGGCTGTCTTCTGCAAAGCACTCAACAAATACTTTTAGAGAAGCCTATAAATATAAGAAGAGACCTCCTTCGAGTGGTTGTTGTTATCATAGTGGCTACTGTTTCTGAAAAATCATAACTCTTTAGGAAAATAAAAAGCTCTTGTATATTTTCATATTGTAAAATTCTTTTTGTACTTCATTGTATATTCGTCTGTTAAGACGTTAAACCCAATGAAGTAACTCACACGTAGACCTTTTTCTTAACGAGATTGGTGGAAGCCTGAAGAGGCTTTAATTCAAAGAATACTTGGGTTTTTGCTTGGAAAGGCAAGTAAAAAACTACTTGGGTTGAGCCTGAAGAGGCTTATGAAAAGAATACTTGTAACTTGAAAAAGTTAGTAGAACTTGGTTGTTGCCAAGAACTGGATGTAGTCTTTGGGATGAGATGAACCAGTATAAATCTTGTGTACTTTCCAGTTTATTGTTAAGCTTTCGTACGTGTTATAAAATGTTTTTTTTTTAAAAAAAAACTTTGATCAAATCTTTCAGACGATACGTCTTTTACCAAGGTTTTGCGAAAGTATAAATATAACACAATTCAGCCCCGCCCCCCCCCCCCCCCCCGCCCCCCCCCCCCCCCCCCCCCGCCCCCTTCTTGTGTTATTTTTGTGTCTTACAATATGAATGTAAGTTGTGCAAGAAAGGAAGTCGCAGACGAATAGAATGTTCTATCTTTGATGGGTGAAAACAATTTGCAATAGAAAAAAGATTACAAGAGGGTCAATTGTCAAAATTGCGAAAATTGAACAACCTTGAGTTCCATTTAGTTGGTGGTTCGTTCAATTAGAACAAATATAGTAGAACTGGTATTTAAAGTTTACAACATTTATGTTTACAGCATTTATGTTTATGCTTATATGAAATTGTTGTTCTTTTCCATCGTATATATGAATTTGGAATGAAATTTTCATATTGAATAATTTATAATTATTTAAGAATATTTATTATTTGTTTGAAAATAAAATACTAATAATTTAAAATACTAAAATTTATTTTCGAAAACAATTTAATATGAAATTATTGATTGATTAAAATCGGTTAATAATAGGAAATTTTGAATATAAAATACGAAAATCAATTTGAGTTTATAAAACAATAGATTGATAAATAGATGTAAAATTGATGAGTAATATTTTCAAATTTACATAATTAAATAATAATTATCATTTATATAATAGAGTAAACATCTCTTTTTACGTTATCCTAACAAAAACATATCTTTTCTTTCCTATTGAATAATTTATAATTATTTAAGAATATTTATTATTTGTTTAAAAATAAAATAATAATAAATTAAAATACTAAAATTTATTTTTGGAAACAATTTAATATGAAATTATTTATTGATTTAAATCAGTTAATACTCAAAGAATTTGAATATAAAATACGATAATCAATTTGAGTTTATAAAAATAATAGATTGATTAATAGTGTAAAATTGATGAGTAGTATTTTTGAATTTGATTTAATATTATATAATGAAAATTGATGAGTAATATTATCAAATTTTATGTCAAGGTAATCAAATTCTTTCTCTCTCAATCAATAATTGATTTAATGAGTAGTATTTCCATATTTATTTGATTTAAAATATTAATATGCAGTTTATTTCAAAAATAACTTATATTAATGAGTAGTATTTTCATATTTAATTTATTTAATATTTTAACAGAGAATTTATTTTGAAAATAAATTAATATGAAATTATAATCGAAATTATTTATCAAAATAATTAATTTAAAATTTTTGATTGATTGAAATGAGTCCAAGATAATTTCCTATTCAAAGCTACTAAAACCCTAATGTCGCAAATTAATACCTCAAAAACCCTACAAACCTTTTTTTAAATAATATTTTTTTTGACTTAATATATTAATATGGAGTGTATTACAAAAATAACTTATATTAATGAGTAGTATTTTATATTTTATTAATTTAATATATTAATATGGAATTTATTATGTAAATAAATTATATTAATGAGTAGTATTTTCATATTTAATTGATTTAATATTTTGCATATAGAATTTATTGCAAAAATAAATTAATATGAAATTTATAATGGAAATTATTTATCAAAATAATTTAATATGAATTTATTGATTGATTGAAATTAATCCAAGATTATTTCCTATTTAAAGCTACTGAAACCCTAAGGAATCTTATTTAAAGTTGCTAAAATCCTAATGTCATCAATTAATGTCCTAGAAACCTTACAAAACTATTCTTTTATATATATATAAAGACAAGATAAAGATTTATTTGTTTTAATATATTAGTATGGAATTTATTACAAAAATAACTTATATTAATGAGTAGTATTTTCATATTTCATTAATTTAATATATTAATATGAAATTTATTACATAAATTTCTTATATTAATGAGTAGCATTTCCATATTTAATTGATTTAATATTTTCATATAGAATTTATTGTGAAAATAAATTAATATGAAATTTATAATTATTTATCAAAATAATTTAGTATGAAATTATTGATTGATTGAAATCAATCCAAGATAATTTCCTATTTAAAGCTACTGAAACCCTAAGAAATCCTATTCAAAGCTACTAAAACCCTAATGTTGCCAATTAATGTCCTAGAAACCCCTACAAAATCTTTCTTTTATATATAAAGATAAAGATTTATTTGATATAATATATTAAAAAGGAATTTATTACAAAAATAACTTATATTGACAATGATAAGCTTAAATCATGGGTAGCTCATTTGAATCACACTCATGCTACCATTAATAATATGGTACTTTCACTTATTTTTTAATTGGATTTAGTAATGCAGGTTGTTGCATATTACTTATATATATTAATTCATTTTTTTTGTTGTTTTTCTAATTTGTAATTTTTATGTCAATAATTATATTAGTATTAATAAAATAATTAATTTAATTATTGTTAGTTAACTAATTAAGTAATTAATATTATGATTACGACAATAATGATATTTTTTTCACTACAAAATTTGCCTGCAAATATGGTTAAGTAAGTTATGAAACATTTTGTCACTACTTCTATTCTTATTGTGGATGATGAGATGTGAATTTTCATATGTGGTGTTCATTAGGAAAGAATTGTTGGAGAAGCTACTTTTACTAAACAATGAATTGCATTTTATGCTGCTAATGATTTAAGGGAAGACAGCACAATTGAGTTCACAGTTAATTTAAATGATTGTTTTTAATTTTATTGTTTAGTTATATCAGGGTTATGAATGAAGCTCATGTTCTAGTGAACAATTTTATTTTTTGTTTTAAATTAGATGATTTTAAATTGCACAACTTTGAATAGGGCTTTTTGGATAGCCTTTTTTGGTCGGTTTGTTTAAATAGTTTATCAATATTCACTGTTAAACACACATACACATATGCGTATATTTCTTAATTTGGTGGATCCGTGGATGCTTTTATATCTTTATTGTGACTTTGTGATGTTCTTTTTTGTACTTTATGTTTTACAATATTGTAAACAGATGAATAGAGGTTTGCACAACAAACTGTTAATGGTAAAAAAAAAATTAAGTTCATTTATGCACTTCTTGCATTGTGTATACAATAATATGTCATTGGTCCTATATACTTTTGTTCTTGCAAAAAAATGACAACAACAATATACATGAGTTTCAAACATTTGATTTTTTGTTTGATTATCTATATCAAGTAAAATTTGAAGATATAAAACCTTCTTATTACATTTTTTTTAAATTATCTTTGTCATTTTTCTGTTGATAATGACTGCAATTTTTATTACATGTTTTGTAGAAAGGTAAATACGATTTCAAAAATCACCATGGTGTAGATAAATTTGCAGTAAAATGCATGGATTATCTATTGTGAAGAACCTATGGGAAACCATACATTTTTTGTGTAACAAATAATGACATTACTTGCTATCAAGAACAAATGAGATGAATTTACGGTCAAATGCATGGATTATCTACTGTGAAGAATCCATGGAAACCATACATTTTTTGTGTAACAAACAATGAAATTATTTGCTATCAAGAACAAATGACATGAATTTGCAATGAAATGCATTTGCTACAAGTAACAAATGGGAAGCAAATGAACCACTGGAAATCCTAGGTTTTGTGTGAAACAATGACTTTTAGAAACCATAGTTTTATTTTTTAACATTATAGGCTTTATATGGTTTCTCTGTTGTATTTCAATTTTTTTATATCTCTATTGTATTTCATTTGTATCTGAAGGTTGTAAATAAAAAAAATGTTGACAATCATTAATTAGCTTATTTCGTAATGTGCATATTGTCATTTAATTTAGGTAATCCATGTACTTTAATTATTTTTCCAATTGTGTTATACTAACAAATATTGCTACGACAATATTTACTAAATATTGTGAATACTTTACAGAAATGATCTTTTTTTCATTAGATTATTTGAATTTCAAGTCAAAATAATACCAATTTCATTGTGAATATTCTAATAATTATTATTACGAAAAAGTTATTTAAATAAATAAATAATATATATATATATATATATATATATAATATAAATATAAAATATTTTTGAACTAATATATAATATTTTATACATTTATAAAATATAAAATATTTTTTAACTACAAAAATTTATTAAAATATATGCTTTAAATATATTAAATTAATAATTATTCCACTCCTCTCCAATAAATTCTCCCGTGCATCGCACAATTTCATGCATTAGTTTGCATATTAGTTTTTAAAGTGATTTTTTTCGTCTTTTGCCATTTGAACTTGATATTCTACGTTTGTGTCCAACCTTTATCATAGAACACAATGAGTACATAAGGCCTAACTCTTCAATTTTCTCTTGCACGACTGTATTATATTTTTTCCTTACGTCAAGGCAACAAACCAACAAAGGCATGTGCAGCAAGATCTTATATTGTTTCACGTCTTATTTCACAAACTAAGGCAGTGAAATTTCTTCTTCTAAACACAAATTGCAAAAGCGATTCCGCGTTGAACGATCTTATTTCACTAATTTCATCATTTTTTTCCCGTAATAATAGTTGGCTGCCTCACTCCCAGTCTGCTGCGTAAAATTATTTTGTTTTCTCCATGTGTTTGTTATGCTGCCTTGTACTTTTTAAGTTTTAAACAGAAGTCCTAGAATCCTAGTTAAATGCTTGTGTTTTAAAAATAACTCCACGTATATAAAAAGTATCGTTCGTTGCTTTGGGGAGGGGCAGATAATGTGAGGAAGGTACATCTTATGAAGTGGAAGAAGGTGTGTAGGCCTAAGAAAGATGGTGGGAGCTAAATCAGGCTTATATAGGTCCATGAGGGTTGCTAATCTGGGAGCTAATATTGAGTGGAGGCATATTCTTCATGAAGGGAACGCTGTGGCTGATGAGATGGCTAAGCATGCTCTTTCCATTGGGGGAGGATCCTTATTTTTTTAACACTTGTCCTGCTTTTTTGATTTACCTTCTATTTCATTTAGTCGTTAGTTTCCTGTCTTGGGTGCGTTCGCCCCTTGTAGTCACCAATAAAATAAAATAAAATAAAATAACTCCATTTATTTTTGTTAGATTGTTTTATATACCATCTGTACGTTGCACAATAACACTAAATTAAAAATATGTTAAATTATATATTTTTAAATTTATATAAAAGATATTATGATAAAAAAAATCTAATGAAACATAACATAAAAACATATTTGCAATGAGAAAAAAAATTATAAATAGATATAATTATTAGGGTAAAATATAGGAGCATTAATAACTACAACACAATTAATAAAAATTATAATTATTAATTACTTTATAATAAATATTTCATATCACATTTTGACATGAAAAATTGTAACATGATCTTTAGATCCCTGTTATAGATTAAAAAAAAAGCCCTGTTACAGATAAAGTTTATTTATTTACAAATTTTTATCTTACACATGATGTATATAGGTTAAACACTAGTGCAAAAATGCAAATCTATAACAGACTTTTAGATTAGTTCATGAATAATCGATGTAAACAAAGATGCGGTGACATTTTTATAAATAATAAGAACAAATTTACATTAGTTAAAGTTAAACCAATGTAAAAGGCGCCTTTTTACACCAATTCAAAATTTAATCGATGTAAAATGTTTTTTTGGGCATTTGCTTTGGAAATTGGTGTAATTGAGACTGGTTTGGGCGTTTTCGCTCAACGTGGAAGTTTAGCATTTTTTTTTGTTAATTTTGACTATTTTTATAATTTTATGTGGTTTCTTTTCTAGCTAGATCAATTCTCACTATTCATTATTCAGAGTTTGGATGGGCTAGTTCTTTGTATGGAGATTCTGTTTTTTCTAACAAAAATTTCTACTTTTAGTTATCACAATATAATCTAGCTTCATTATTTTTTATTCAATGGCGGTGACCAGAGAGTAGTTGGATTACACTAAAAGGGCAAAGATGTTTGCTGTTGCTAATGTTTGTGATTACACGTGTTATGCAGGTATAGTAGAGAAAAAGTCCTGCACACAGAGCCCTCCAACTGAGGAAGTTATTCAAGCAAGTGTTGTGCCACGTTTTGTTGAGTTTCTTGTTAAGGGGGATTTCCCTCAACTTCAAGTTCATGTGCCCTTTTGCTTTGCATCTTATTTGTTTTTTCTTGTGGATCCTTTGCGTAATGTTGTAGAGTAGTTAGATTCATTAGTTATTTATTATGTTTAGTTTGAGGTTGCTTGGGCTCTCACAAACATTGCATCTGGGACTTCTGAGAACACTAAGGTGGTCATTGATCATGGGGCAGTTCCTATATTTGTCATGCTACTTAGTTCACCTAGTGATGATGTTTGGGAGCAGGTATGCTACTCTCTCCAAACTCAAATATAAACAAAATTAACTAACTTTCAAACTCAAGTATAAGCAAAATTAACTAACTGTTGCAGTAATTAAGTATCATTTAATTTTAATAATCACATTTAAAAAATAATTTTTTCCTAAAGTGTCATTTATTGGAACGTGATATGAAGAATAAAAAGAAGTCATTGGAAATAGAATCTTAATTAATTGAATGGTATTTTTGAGATGGTATCATTAAATGGGTGAAAAGTAGTTAAAATTTGCTTATACTTAAGTCCACTAAACCTTTTTTTTTTAGTTGCTTATAATTTAGTCTAGAGGGAGTATATTTGAACGCGGTTGTGGCAGACATTACAAGCATCTTCCTTTTGAATTTTACTGAACATTAATTCATTGAAATTCTAGGCAGTGTGGGCTTTGGGAAATGTTGCTGGTGACTCCTCTAGGTGTAGAGATCTAGTGCTCAGCCATGTTGGCCCAGTTGAATGAGCATGCAAAATTTACAATGCTGAGATATGCCACATGGACACTATTTAAGCCACAATCTCCATTTGAGCAGGTAATATCCTTTTCTATTGTCTTCCTAACCTACTATTTATCATTTTTCAAAAATTTCAAGTAAAATTTTAGATTGTAACCTACTACTAAGAAAAGAACAAGACAACACAATTTTGATTGGTTTTATTGTAGTTTAAGGAAAAGTATTGGATGAGAAAATAGTGTTCGTTTTTGGGAAGATGTTTGGGTGGGAAATAATAGTTTTAAGGATCTTCTTCCAAGGATATTAAGAATTTCTGAAAATAGAAACAAGCTGATTACGAAATTGGGAAGTTAAGAAGATAAATAGATTTGGATTCTTAAATAGTGTGAAGAAGTCTGTTTTCTCGAGAAAAAGAAACCGAATTCATCAATTTGTTGAAAACATGACCTTAAAGGAAACGAAGATTAGACCGTATGGAATTTTTTGATAACTCAAGATGGAATTTTCTCAAAAGTATTGTGGTCTCGAATATAAACAAAAATAACTAATTTCACACTAATTAAAAAAGTTAGTATCATTTAATTTTACTAGTTTCAATTAAAAAATAATTTTTTCCTAAACTACCCTTCATTAGAACTTGACATCAAGTATAAAAAAAAATAATTAAAATCACAATCTCAATTAACTAAGAGTATTTGGAGATAAGTTCTTTAAATAGAATGAAATTAATTGAAACTTATATTTGAGACTAACATACATAGCTTTTTGTTGTTGTTTATATTTACGACTGGAGGGAGTAGCTCATGTATGATTTTGAGGACAATTCTCTCTATTTGTTAGGAATTTATCATCCTAAGATAGTAGTTATATTTCTAAGAATTTTTGGAAATGTGTAGCTTGCTCCTTTGAAAATGTTTTTGTCATGACAGGGGTTGTTGAAACAGATTATGACAAGGCTAAATTCGTCTTAAAAAAATGGTGCTTGGTGTCTAACGAGATTAGTCTTGTATCTTTTTTTTTTCCTAATCAACCTGAAGATACATTACATCTCTTGTTATTTAATTGTTGGTATGTCCTCAAGCTTTGCTCACTATACGCATGATGAGGTGTTCACATAGTTCTCCCTTCAAAATTCCAATGACCATTTGGTTTTCAAGGAAAAAGTAGGATAATTAATCATTATAGCATGCAGTTATTTTGTCCTTATAACTGATGAGAAATGCTATCATATTTATTGAGAATGGATAAAACAAACTTTTATTCAATGAGGAAAGAATGGGTACAGTACAGTATTTATACAGTAGTAAACTACCCTAACAAAGAGCAGTAAAAATAACAAAAACTAACAGTAAAACTAACATGTAAAAATAACAGTAACTAACATATTACTCTCCTAATCTAACATATTACTCTCCTAATACGCCTCCTCAAGGTGGAGAATATATGTTTATTATTCCCAGCTTGTGAATGAAGGTAGAAAAAGTCGTCGCATGAAGTGCCTTGGTGAAAATATCTGCCAATTGATATTGAGTTTTGACATGTATCAGCTTGATGACACTGGATTGAACCAGTTCACGAATAAAATGATAATCAATATCAATGTGTTTTGATCGTTCGTGATGAGCTGGATTAGAAGCCAAATGAATTGCAGATTGATTGTCGTAGAAAATCATGATAGAATCTACAAGGATTTCAAAATGGAGAAGTAGGCATTTCAGCCACACAACCTCACTTGCCACAAAGGATAAGGAATAGTACTCAGCTTCTATAGAAGATTTTGAGACCGTGGGTTGCTTTTTAGACTTCCATGAGATCAAGGCATCCCCCAAAAATACACAAAATCCAGTGGTTAATCTGCGGGTATCAATACAACTACCCCAATCTACATCTGCATATACAGTAAAGTGAAGGGAATTAGCAGTAGGAAAGAACAATCCTTGCCCGGGTGCAAACTTGAGGTATTGTAGTAAGTGATGAACTGCATTCATGTGAATAGTGTGTGGATTCTGTATAAATTGACTGAGCTTGTGAACAACAAAGCTTATATTAGGCCGTGAAATGGTTAGATACATTAATCCTCCAGTGATGCGCCTATACAATGAAGGATCAGGTAGAGAGTCACCTTCCAATGCCTTTAATTTCATATTAGGATCCATGGGAAGGGAAGATGGTTTGCATCCAAGAAAACCAACGTCATCTAGCAAAGATAAAGTATACTTTCGTTGAGAGAGAGAAATCCCTTTACTGGACTAAGCAATTTCCAAACCCAGAAAGTATTTCAAGGGGCCTAGAATTTTCAACTTGAAGAGAGATTGAAGCAGTTTTTGAGTGACCTGAACATGCTTAAAAATTGGACCAGGAAGAATAATATCATCAACGTAAACAAGAAGAATAACCAATGTGGGACCAAACCTTATGGTGAAAAGGGAATAATCATTCTTTATCATAACAGTCATTAAGCTCTAATACCATATTGAGAATGGATAAAACGAACTTTTATTCAAAGAGGAAAGAATGGGTACAGTAGTAAACTACCCTAACAAAGAGCAATAAAAATAACAAAAACTAACATGTAAAAATAACAGTAACTAACATATTACTCTCCTAATCTAACATATTACTCTCCTAATGATATTAAAGTACGAGTCATTTGATTTTGTTAGGTTGCTAGATTTGTTTAAGATTAATATTTTATTTGGTAGAGAAGAAAGAAATAGAGAATGAGGGAGTAAGTAGGAAAAAAGTATAGGGAAGAGAACTAGATAAGAAATAAAAAAGAAATAAATGTTATTTGATTGAAGAAAAATACAGAAGAAGTGTACTTTATGACTTTTTTGTAGTTTGAATAAAAAAATAAAAAGACTTTTATACGCTTGTTCATTTTTATATTTTTGACCGTCTTGTTAAAAATATAAATGGCTTATATTCGATTATAGCTTCAAGAACTCGAATATGCTAATTGTTTTCATTTTATTACTAACTATTTATATATATTAATACCAAATAAGTGATGATTTTCTTTGAAGCTTTTGGCTTATATTTGGACTCTAGTTATTTTCAGCATTGTGGATAACTACTTTAAAATCAAATATTTGCTGTAGGATCTGATTCGGAAGTGGGCCCTTGTTTTTGGAGTTGTCTTCGTACTTTTCTGGTTCAAAAATAAACATATTCGGAGAGCCAAACACATTCGAATATGTTTAACATATATTCAATTATGCATAATATTTTATTATGTTCTTATGCATAATCGAATGTGTTAAACATATTTGAATGTGCCTTCATCTTTGCGCTTTCATATATTCAATTATATGACAATGGTATATATTTGAATATGCTAATCTTGCTTCCATTCATTTATTCGAATATGTGCTCTCCCGATTGGCCATATAATCGATTATGTGATTAGCATAATTGATTATATGGCCAAACCACGAGATAAGATGAGTGAGAAGAATAAAAAAAAATGAGGGGCACAATGGACAAAACAAGCTTCACACCATGACTTTCGTCTACTTCTTTGCTGTTTTGGGGCAATGAAAAACCATGTGGGACTCACCAAATATTTGAATATTTCTCACTTACTTCTCACCAACCAAACCAATGGAAGTTACTCACTTCTCTTCTCTTCCTTCCTCTTCTCTTCTCTTCCTTGCTACTTCCCCTCTACCAAACAAAGTGTAAATGTTGTTCATGGTTCATATCAAAATTAGATAGACATGTTAATCTCTTGAAGAGTACAAAATTCTTCTGGTGGTATAGTTTCGACTAATTAAGTGTAAAAGGAATACTAGCGTCACTCACTCTAACACTCTCTATTATTGGCTAGAATTTATTGAAAATCTCAAATTTTGGTGGGTCTCACATCTCATTTAATGATCTCTCTCCTGATTTAAAAGTGAAACCCATCAAAATTTGTAATTTTCAATAAATTTCAGCCAATAATAAAGAGAGTGTTAAAGAGAGCGATGCTAGCATTCCTCTTAAGTGTAAAAAGAACGCATTTTCTGACGATTAAAAACCATCAGAAAATGCAAATTTTACATCAATTATGTTTATAACCAATGTAAAGAATAACACTTTCTAGCTATTTTTTATTTTTAACCATCATAAAATGTTAAGTGTAAATAAAATGCATTTTCTGACAGTTTTTAACTGCCAGAAAATGCAAATTTTTCATCGGTTATGTTTATAACCGATGTAAAAAGTAGCATTTTAAAATATATTTTTTACATCGATTCAATGTTCGATGTAAAAAATTCTCCCATTTTATATCAACAAGATCTACATCAGTTTTATAACCAATGTAGAAAGCCAGGTTTAATCGAGGTTAAATGTCTCCTCTCCACTAGTGAAAGAAATAAAAATATATTTTTTTGCTGAAAAAGAAAGTTTTTATAATATTTTAAAAAAAATATTTAACATTTATTTTTAAGCAATTAAAAGTATTTAATAATTACATTACATGTCCTTTAAATTATGTACCAAATATGGCATGATAAAAAGACATATATTAAATTAGGACTCTTTGATTTTATCTAAACACTAACAGACGACGCTTTTCTCTTTTTCAAGTATTCAATTATTGTAATTTTTTAAATTTATGATATTTAATAAATATTTGTATATTGAATATTTTAATATTATCTCAACAATTGGATTTTAAAAAATTTAAACATATGTAATTATGTAATCTTTAATATTATTTAGGATTATGCATTTTTTGAAATTGTTGTCTCATGCATAAGAGTGAATGTGAAAGGCGAAAGGCGTTTCTTAACAAGAGAAATATTATTTGTATAACAACTCATATAACAATTTCTATAACCAGTGGCGGATCCAAGACCTTGAGTCAGTGGGAGCAATTTATTTAAAAAAATAAAAGATTAATAATAATTACTATCATGGAATAGAATGAAATGTAAGAAAAAATGAAATGTCCAACTGAATAAAGCACAAAATACTCAAGGAGATGAAAATGGAATGAACTGTAAAAAAGAAACTAGCTAGTAAAAGATAAAATTTGACAACCAAATGAAAAATTAGAAACAGTGAGTTCAAATATATAAAATTAGGGGGACAAAATAGAAAAACTCTAGATATACACATATAATTTTCTCAAAGTGAGAAGGTGCATTTGCACACCCTCAATTAAACATAAGCCCGCCCTTGTTTATAACAATATTTTTTTTGTGTCTATCTTTTTTCTACATATTATTTATTTCTTCTCATAATGATGAAGAGAAATAAACATAAAAAATGTTGTACAAATTATTATATGTATATCACATTTCTTCTTGAAATTGTATGCGAACTTTGATGAAATATATGGCTCTTAAGGACACATAGGATAGCTATGTCAAAGACTGACTTTGTTTCTTGACACAGGGGATTTCAAAAAAGAAAAAAGAAAAAAAATCATTGACAAAAATTACTCACCGATCTCAGACTCACATTACTCTCAGACACCACCGCATTTTCTACTTCCATGGACAGCGCCACAACCACCGTGATGGAAGACCCAACCTGGCCATGGCAGCCACCACACCCTCCGCACTTAAAACCAAACTTGAAGCCCCATCAAGTCTTAGAGAGCTTTGATGCGGAGACTCTGGTCTCGCTAAGCAACAACTTCGTGTTGTAGAAAAGTGCTTCTTTCATCACCCTTTTGTTTTTGCATTCGCGTTAGGTCCTGCATTTTTGTTTCCTTCTTTTATTTGGTTATAGTGTTAGTCGAGGTATCTGCTTATTGGTTCTAATTTTATCTCTCATTCAATTGCAAACGTAAAAATTTATTGATTGTTATAATAATTACAAACTCTGATTACTATTAATTTGTTATGATTATAATATATTAATAATTAGTTCTTACACTTGTTCACACTTTGCATTTTAGTCTTTATATTTGAATCGTTATAGAATCAAACTTTTTATGTTTTAGTCTCTGTAGTTAATTACTAAGTAATTCTGTTAGTTCTAAATTCTTTAAAATCATCAGTAAAACCACTAGAAATTTAAAAATTTCATTGTTTTTATGGCGGTTTTACACAAATTTTGTGGCAGTTTTAGAGAATTTAGAACTAATAGAAATAATTGGTAACTAACAACGGAGACTAAAATATAAAAAATTTGCTTGTACAGTGACTAAAATGTAAAGGTTCTAGGTAATAAACTAAAACCTAAAGTGTGGGCAAGTGTAAGAACCAAATGAATAATTAAACATATTTTTGTAGACAACTTTTTGGGTAGGATTGGTTTGAGTTTAGAGTAAAATCAAATCCAAACCGATCATATTTAATTGGTTTGGGTTGTTCAAGTTTTGAAAATATTTTTTGCCAATCCAAACTAAACTAATCTGATTAAGATCAAGTTGATTTGGTTTGAATTATCAGGTTATGATAAAATAAATAATTTTTTTTTTCAAGTTTGCATCCCTATGCTTTGTCTATTTTATCTGAATTTTGAATTTTATATTAGTGAAAGGTAAAAAAATTTATTGTTCTTTAATGACTAAATATTTATTATGTTTAATATTTATTTTTTTATAGTTATCATTTTACATGTCTCATTAATTTCTTTACTTAAAAATTTGATAAAAAAATTATATAATAAATATGACCAAATTAAGACACTTAGTAACACTAGATAAGATAATAAGAAGATTAAAATTAATGGAAAAAAAAAGACAAAAAAAAAGAAAAATTTAGGTACTAAGGTCTAAAATGTATTAATTTAAAGTTAAAAAATAATTGGTTGGGTCATCGAGTTAGTTCAAGTTAAAAAAAAAAAAAAGATAAATCTAATAACGGAATCGATTATAATTGGTTTGATTTAAATTTGAAGTGAAATGGACCAATTTAATTGATTTCATTTAGATAGTCAGGTTTATGAGGGTAATCCAATCCAATGACCACCCCCATGGGTGGTACCTAGATAACGTGTGTGTGTGTGTATTATTTATTTATATTATATATATTATATAATTTTAATTTTAATTATTATTAACTAAGTTTAAATATTTTGTTTTATTCATAATTAAAAGATTAATGGTAACTATTGTGGAAATTATGATTTAGAGTGAGTTTGTTCAAACATTTTTTTCTTAAAGAATCACTTTTTAAAAAAAAAAATCTTTTATTGAAAATTTTAAACTATTGGGGTAAAGTTTTTTTAACAATCAGAATCAGAAAAAAAAATACTTTTTTTGATAAGCAATATGAAGTTATTTCTCTAAAAAAGCATATGTGGTAGAAGAGAGAACATTAAATTATTATTATTTTTTTTATGATTATAACTAAACACAAATCAGTTTATCCTAATACAAGAGTCTTTTAAAAATAAATCAATTTTTTAGAAATCACTTTTTTTATCACAGACAAATGGGCCCTTAAGTATTCTTTTTAATTACTAATAAATTACGTGAAGTTCCTACGAAAATCAATAAGTTTATGAACTAATCTTACTGGAATTGCAAAATCAAATTTTCAAATTTAAGGGTGTTAGACCACCTATCTTGATTTCTTACATATTGAAGAGTTAGAAAAGAAAACGAAAGATAGACGTATCCTTAAAATACTTAGAAGGAGAGTTTTGTCATTTATAATAGTTTTATTCAGCTTGCATAGGATTACTTCTCGTAGAATATACATGTGGTCTATACAAAAAAAAAAAAATCAAAATCCAAAAATTTGAAAGATTTTTCCACATTTGCAATCGACCAAATGCTCTACCTCGAACTATTATGAATGTAACTAGAGTTTTAAAGAAAAAGATTAAAAAAATTCGAGATAATTACAATGTAGTGAATCTTAAGGCCAAAACTGAGGGGCACGAGAAGATAAATGTACGTTAAGTATTTTTTTTAAACTTAATTCTCGAGCCCTTTTCCACACTTGAATCGTAATTTTTTTCCCCAAAATAGTTGTAATGTTTCTCTCTTCTGAGCATTAAAAAAACCATATTACTACTATTTCAGGTATTTTTTTAATTATTAGTCATTATTAATTTGCGAAATATATATTTAATAATAATAAAGATATTATTGACGAGTATGAACACTCATCATCCTTTCCAACGCTATAAAATGCCTACATTTCAAGAAAAAATATCTGTTAACATTTTCTTAATGTTTAATTTGAATATATAATTTATTATCAAATTAACTTGGTAGATTGCAATAATTTTATATCATTCCCCCCACTTAAACATTGAAAAATTGCAATTCATCACTTATATTTGTCTAAAATTATCATGTCATGCATCATCTTTTTCCTTTAATAAATTATCCTAATTCCTAACCATTGTTTTTTCTCTAATTTGAACAGTTAAGATTAAGTTTATCAATTATTTTCTTTCGAGAGAAAATAAGCTATGAATTGAGTATAAAGTAGTTTTATACTGTCATTCAATCACAAACCACAATGTATAATAAGTTTGTTGACTTTTATATTAATTACTTTAAAAGTCATACTAATAGTGATTTTTCATTAATTAATAGTATAAAAGTTTTTATAGTGACAATGCAAAACTATTAATTTCAATTATAATTGAAAATAAAAAATTAAAATATTGTTCTTTTTTACATATTTAATCTCTTTATACACCTGTCGTACAAACTCCAGATCACGAGAAATAATGCTAGTTTAAGCTAAAACGTAAGTTCTTTGCAAAAATTTTGAATCCGGTAAATAAAATGATTGGTGATTGCTTTGGTATCTTAAATATTAAAAGGGTACTAGTATCTTTTCATTTTTAATCAATAAAAAATAATAATCTGTATGTTAAAATTACATCATAAATGAGTTAGAATTTAATTTTAATGTTTTAAATTTTATAATTACAAAAAATTTCATCAAAATTTATTTCAATTTTTTTAAAATTTAATATTAAACATAAAAAATATACAAGCATAAATGGTAGGCAACAAAAGTAATCTTAAGTGTTATTTAACAATTAAGAAATAACAAAATCCTAAACAATAAGTTATATTATCAATTTCATATTATCCATAAGATAAATAGTATAAGTACATATATTTATTATTTATTGATATACTAAAAAAAAACATCAGTATCTTTTTAAATAGAAAGGCATAGTAGAATTTGCGTAAAATGATTGGCGAGACAAAAGTTTTTGGCGGTGTCCATGTATTGTTGACAACAATCATTGCTGTAATGGTTCGCATAACAGTGTTATTTGCAACCATTATTTTTATTATTACTAGCGGAAACACAGGCATTGCTGTGCCTGTGTGTTCGCATTTCTATTGCGCTAAATTTGGTATATTGTAACAGATTCTCTTATTATACATTGACGTATACACATCTATTTGTACCCATTTTTACTTTTTGGCCTCTAATATTTATGATCATTTACTATTTATTTTTTGTGCATTTCCTATATGTCTTTGTTTTTAACAATTTTAATTGAAATTTAATATCTTTGGCCCAATACATAGATAGCATTTCATATTTTTTCATAGTATCACTAACTTGGGACCTTACATCCCGATAAATGCTTTACCTATGTTTTAATAGCTTTAATTTCTTCGTTATTCTAACTTCTTGATACCACGTTAATAGACATTGGACTAAATTAAAATAATCTTTTCCTAAAGTATCTTAGATAATAAAAAAAAATTCAAAAGGTAAAAGTTTGTCGAGTAAATTTATACTAACATAACCTTTCCCAAAGTATTTTAGTTAATAAAAAAGTTTTCAAAAGATAAAAGTTTGTCGAGTAAATTTATACTAACATAACCTTTCCCATGTTAATATATATGTTGAAATGTCAGTAACTTGCAAGGTAAAAGCCACTTCTTACATGTCATTGATTTGCACTGATGTGTTTCTTCAACGGATGCAAAAGATGTGGCCTGCAATGGTCTAGGCTAGCATATCCCTTTATATATTTTTTTGGTTAGACCAAGAGGTATCTGAAACTTATTTTTTACACCCAACTAATCTTCCATCCCACCGGGTCGGCCCTTCTGGGAGAAAAGTGGTACCTCCAGTTGTGATTTCATGCCCAAGTTGGTGATCAAGCCCCAAACCTTGGTTAAGGAGCTCAAGCGCCGAACCACTTAAGCTAGCGACCTTTGTTTGTATTCCTTTATATATTTGTATATAAGGAGAGACACCTAAATGAATCAGAGATAGTGATTTTTGAATAAATAAAACGCTCTCTCTTTGCACAAATTATTTTAGTTTTCATATATTTATGTAATAATCTTTTGTTGTTTGATACTGAATTTCTTCTGCATATATTTGTCTGGTTATCATTAAATGTTAGAATGTTGTTTGGGTAACTTTGTTTCACTACCTTATGAAATAATATTATAGCCCAAACCAGAGTTGGATTTTGCACTAGTTGAAGAATGGATTTCATGTAGTGATGATCACGCCACATATCTGAGCTTGCCAAACTCTTTCCTGGTGAAATTTTCACTGACCAAAGCAAAGTGAAGATTGTTGATACATTGCATTTTATACTATTATTTACATTTTAATCCATGTAGGTTTGCATGCATTTTAGCTTAGGAGTAGTTTTAGTACTTATTCCCTTAATTTCCTTCATTTAATCACTTAGGACGCTTGAGGTGTGTTTTTGTGTTTGTTTGTAGATTTTAGGGAAAGTTTAGCATGAATTGATTTGGCTTTGGAGTTTAAACATTTAGAGTTGAAGTAATTTGAAGCCAAGGAAAAGCAATGGAAGAATTGTTGAAGAAAAATGAAGAAAATTGTAAATTCCACAATCAGAGAGTGTCACGGCCTGCCCGTGGCAAACGCCACGCCCGTGGTAAATTCCAGGAAAATGCCACAAGAGCTACCAAAGAGCGCCACAGTGTGGCCATGCCACGGCCTGCTCGCAGCAAACGCCACACCTGTGGCGCGCTACTGATGTTAATAAATATTTATTTTTCTGTTTCTTTTTAGTTTAGGCTTGGATCCTTTTGTACTTTGAGACTTATATAAACTTCTTAGGCTTAGGGAAAAGGATTTGAACCTTGGTTCTTGACGGCTTAGAGGGAAAGCTTTGGATTGGAATCTCCTTTTTTCTTTTCCGATTTGGAATGCTTTTCCTCTTTTCTTATTGTTTGTTTTCTATGGCTATGTGTGAGTAGTCATATTTATTCTAGGATTGGGCATAACCCTATGAATGCTTAATGAATTGATTTCTTTTATCCTTGTGTAATTCTTGTTTCTCTCTTGATTTCTTCTCTATCGATTTTCTTTATTGCAAAACGAATTGGTTACATTTTACATAACCTTAGGGAGTTGGGGAAGAACCGAGAGGTGAACTTAAATACCGGAACTATAGGGAAGAAACCTAGGTCTATACCACGAAAGTAGGTGAAACCTTTGGGGATTAATTGAATTAACAAAGAACTCATTGGGTCTAATTAAACACAACTACCACAAAAGTAGGGGGCTAATTTGATTAGACACCCCTTCGTATCTTGAAAGTGGACAGAGGATACCTTAGGTTAATTTACCTTCAAGAAGAACAAGTAAGAGCACGAGATAAGAGAATTAATTTAGTAAGCGTTATAGGGTAAACCTCGATCCTAGAAGTTTTCTTTATTGAATTAATATCAGTTTTATTTGTTTGTTTAATTGAATTTTCTAATTCTTTTGCTTTAAACCTAAATTTCCAAATTGAACTCTCTTTGTTTAATTTTTATTAAATTGCGATAATTACAAAGCCAAACACACAATCCCTATGGATTCAATATTTTATTACTTGACGACAACCGTACACTTGCGATTCCATATCAATTGTTAAGTACCATTTTAAAACACCATGGTTTGATTGAACACCCATAAAGGTGGATTATTTCTTTTAGCTTCTTTTGTAAACATGGACTGTGGAATGTATTTTTTTACTATTAAACTAATGACATTTTTAGCCATTACATTAACTTGTGTTCAAAATCCTAATGGAACTGACTACATTGTTTCAATCTAAACACAAAATAAATTTATTTATGGAAAAGGGGAACTAAGTCAAGAAGCATAAGAGAACAAATAACATGCAATTTACAACCAACTGGAAATTCACTAACCATCATTCAAGTGTTTCTTATAGAGGAACTCATGCACAAAGAAACCAAAATAAAAATAAATAAATATAGAGCTAAAATGAAATATGTACATACTTCAGTGAAGGTGAATAGTGTCGCAACCGGGGTCACGACCAGATGGCAAAAAAGAAATAAAATCAGAGAAGCCGCCACCAAAGTTTTTTAAGAAAAACCTTGGAAAAACCCTTTAAAAAGAAGAAACGATCTTTGAAACCAAGAATGGGTTCGGGAGTCGGTTACGCGTAGGGAAGGTGTTAGCACCCTACAACATCCGTCATAAAGACGATTACCCCTAATCAAACGTGCAAAAAGGATAGCCTCTAAAGTATTTATTTTACCCCTAAGAAGAAAATGTCTTTATTTTATTTAAGAATTTTATTTTTAGAAGAAAACATTTTTATTTTTGGAAATACATTAATTTTTTTATTTTTGTTGAGATCGACAGAGGTGGACCCCTGCTCCTACGTATCCTCAGGTGTAATGAGGAATCAGACTCACGTAGTTCTTTTTGTAGAAAATCATTTTGTTGGTTGATTTTTATGTTATTATTATGTATTTTATTTTTTTTATTTTTTTTAGTATGGTAAAGGTATACTCAATAACCAAATTAGAAGTGCATCTAAAGTGGTTATCAATATACCTTTTAAGATTTTCATAATAGTCAAATAGGAAGTGCATCCACAGTAACTATTATTAAAACCTTTGTAAAAAGAGAAAGTTTAATATTGTAAAACTCCCAATATTGTAAAAAGATTTAACAAATTTATTTTTTTAATATTTTTATATAAAGGCATACTTAATAACCAAATTAGAAGTGCATCCAAAGTGATTATCCATATACCTTTTAAGATTTTTGTAATAGTCAAAAAGGAAGTGCATCCAAAGTGACTATTATAATCTCTCAAATTAACCAAAATAATTAAAGAGATTGAATTGATGTTTTATATACTTATTTAGAAGATTATTGTTTTTTTTTTTATTCATTACCAGAAAACTTGGACGTTGATATATTATCAATTTATTAGCTAAAAATAAAGAGAATTACATTATGTTTACGCTAACATATATTCAAATATCATTATCCTATCTAACTTTGTAGCATCACCTTTTTAAAAAAAACAATATATGAAGTTAAAGCTAGCCGAATCCAGTCCTTGCCTTGTTAAAGTTAAAAAAAAAATCTGAATTGGATTAAAAAAAAGCCAACATCGTAGCCCAATTTTCTACTTCGTTCTTGACTGTTTACTAAGGATACAAGATCCATAATGGATCAGGCCCATGACCACATTTCAGCAAGCTGAACGGGGAGTATACCCCTTTGGCAACCCCCATTTCTCAACGTGTATTGCGAGGCACCAAAACAAGAGGGCGAAGTGGCTGATGTAAGGTACAGTCAGTGATGCAGAGATCGTGCGAGACTCTAGAAATTACGACCTTCCTTATTATTGATGCTCAAGTCTATTTTCGCATCTAGGTACCGCGACGCGTTTCATTGCTGCGATGACGGAAGAAGCGCTCGTGAAGGTAGCTGAGCGAATCTACACCACCGCGGCCATGGTGGGAAATAGAGGCTAGAAATCTGTCGATTCTGGTTTCAGAATCGCAAGGGCAAACGTGGCATGAGCAGAGGGATCTACAAAATTTGCACGAATATACCGACTCGTGTTCATGCCGTTGCAGTGACAAATCAGGTCAAGAGATTTTGAATGAGAACATTAATGTTAACCAAGGGACAACGACTCAACGAAGGAGATGAGCATTTATCAATATCCTCATTGTTCTATCTAATTTTGATGCTGTCATAACAGAGGAGTTTGGGAGAATTCTGAATATTAGAGTTGTTTGTTCATTCTTATTTAAAATTTGTTTATTATAGAATTCTGGATGTGTTTAAATAACTGAATAGCATGCGTATTTCTAAACAGAGTGACGCGTTCAACTATTATCGACAGACTAATGTACTCATTGTATAGTGTTCATGATTCTAAACTAGCTGAAGTTGAGGAATCTAAAACAACTGCGTTGATTTAGGAGAGGCATTGTTATAGAATAGAATCAAATCATTTTGCACGTCATAATAAAGATTCGTCAACACAAAGCAAGCAAGTGAAAAATGCAGGATTCGACTGATAGTAGAGAATAAAGAAAAGAAAGGAGAGAACAAGATACCTCTGCTTCCAAAATGTCCTTCTTCTTTTCTTTCAATCTTTTTTCTCTATCCAGAATTTTTTCTCTGTTCTCCTTCGTCTACTCCTTGTTGTTTTTTTTTTCTAATTCCTTTTTTTCCAAAAATGAAAAAGTTCACTTCATTTAATCAATTTGTCCTATTTATAAGATGAGTGAGGCTTGCCCTGCAAGTTTCTCATTCCCTCCCTTTTTTTTGCTTATTCTTGTTTTATTTTCTACCATTCAGAATGGGCCTAGCTAGGCCCAAAGCATTTATTTTTTGTGTAGGTCCAACAACTAAAAAAAACTTTCAATTATATTCACTTTCATCCATTTTAAACCTGATTTAAAAGGAACATTTATTCTTTATTATATCTTCCTTCTATTTTCTTTCCCACTCAAAATTAAATATTTATTACTTTTCATTATTTTTATTTACTTTATTATCTTTTTTTACATTTGGAATTTTTTACTTTTCCTTTTCCCCTATCTAAAATGATTATGGGCCAAATGCACTTATAGCCGAATAAGCATAAGATAAAAGACTTTATTTAACTAAAATTTTATTATTATTACTATTATTTATTTATTTATTTTTATTATTTTATAATTTTTTATTATTGCATGGACTGTCTGAATAAAATTAGGTATTCACAAACAGGACACTCCCGATCTATCTTATTACCTGCCCAGGGCTAAGAGAGTAGTATATTACAATTTCTAGCAACACAGTAATAATGGAAAAAGCAACGCCTCAGATATGTTCTAGCAGAGAATTTGAAATGTGTAGTAGTTAAAGGGTATGCAACATTTTTTAATTATCTGTCAATATATATCTGGAAAACATGCCTGAAAGGTCAGTAATAAGAGATAAGTTGAGATCATCCTATGTAAAAAACCCAAAATAAGGACAACAAAAAAAGAAAAGTAGAAAAATTTGCGACGAGCAAAAAGATAAGAATTTGTCATGAAATAATAGAGATTTAAAAATCCACGCAACTCCTTTGGGCCTTGATAAAAATTCATGCCTCATAGAAGAACTACGAAAGGAAAGAAACGAAAGAGGAAACATTCTCAATCACTGTCATAAGACATAAACAGTACGAAGAAAGCAAGCAAGGTTCTCGGCGCAAGCAGTCCATCCATTTGGCTGGCGTCAACATTCCGCCATAGCCTATCCTGAAACTCAATCATAACAGGGATTGAATTTCGTCAGAAATGGAATTTAGAGGAACCTTGAAGAAATTAAAGCTAACAATCGCTCATCAAACCCAACACTAACAAAATGGGGAAAAAGCGAAAAGAGAAGGTTTGATGGATGAAGAATTTGAAAGAAAGAGAGGAAACTGTATAAAAAATGAAAAAGTGGAGAGTAATGGATAGTTTACGTCGTTACGTGGTATCAAATGAGAGGTAAATAGTAAGCAAAAAGTGTAAACAAAAAATTTCACAAAAATTTGTATTCCCCCATTTGTACATGGGCGTTGTTATTTCCATCTGTTGAAAATGTAACTATAAGGGGTAAAATGGTCCTAAAAATGTAGAGACCAAAACAAGAATATCCTTTTATATATTGTTATAAATTATTGTTGTCGTTCGTCATCATTGTTTTTATTGTTGTTGTTTATGGACTATCTTTTTTAAGGAATAAAAATATTTTAAAAACTATATATACAATTAAACATTATAATTATAATAAAATTAAATTTTTACTTTACTTTTTTGAGATAATTATTTCTGAAATATATTTAGAGAAGGAAAATAATATCAGATGCACAATTTTTAACATTTAAATCTTTAAATTAGAAATACGCCAATTTTTACATGTGTTATTATCATATTTTTGTCATGACACTTGAAAGACGAGATTCTTGGATACTATTATTCCCAATTAAATTTTCAAGAAAATAATGTTCTTGTCACCCTTTCCAACTTCATTGGATGCCTATGGTCCTATGCGGATAAGTTTCTATGTAAATACTTATTGAAGGAGAAAAAAAATAAGTTTATTCCATAAATTAAAAAAAGCTTATGCATAAGTTAAAATTGGTCTATTAGAGAAGTCAAATAGAAAATTTTATCTAAATAAGACTGATGTCTTAAGAACCAAAAAACGTCTGCAATTTAATGTCTTAGGTTAAATAATATATACTTTATTAACAAATTATATCACGCATTTTTAACCATTTTTATTAATAAAGTTTAATTTATATGTATTCTTAGAATAAAACTTTTTTACATAAATATTTAATAAAAATTTATCCTATTACTTCATCATATTAATGAATAAGATGATAAGACAAATTCTTATTGAATATTTATGTAAAAAAGGTCATATATTGACAATGCATATAAATCAAATTTTTATTAATATAGTTTTGATAGTGGAAATTTGTTTTGTTTCAAGTTTTATGTGTTTCGATTTAAATCCAAAGTCAAAATGATAACTTTCCATTTTTTATTCCAACAAATATATTTCTTATATAGGACATTTAAAGAATTAGTTGTGTGTTCTTTTTTGCCAAACCAATAATGTTTAACTCTCAATTGAATGACATAAAGTTGAGTCAAAATCTTAATTTAATAATTCGATTAAAACTTTGATTAATGAGTAAGTTTCAGAATTCAATTTGCTAAAATTGAAAAAAAAAAATGGTAAATGGAGATAACAAACAAAAAAAGACAGAAACAACAAAGAGGCTACACACATAAAAAGGTCGTTGCCCTAGCATCGGCATCCAACATGAGGTGAAGCTAAGCAGGTGTAGCCTCCACTACTTGAAAATGCACGTTTCCATGAGCCCCCATCTTCGTCAAAAAATCCGCACAAGAATTGGCCTCTCTAAGAGTATGAACAATCCCTGCCTCCCACTGTCTTGACTATATATAACTCCTAAATAGCAGCTAGAATAGTTGCATATTTATGGCATGAGATTCATTTTGGATCGGTTTTTTGAGATATTCATTTTTTTGCCCAGCCCTACCTGAGATTGCTGAGCTGAGGCGGCTGGCAATATACATTTCTCGCATTGTTTGTATGTAACAATGATATAGTATTATTTTCCTGCAATGAAAACGTAGCCTGCACAGCTTGGACACATCTAATGAGCTGGTGGGGCAAAAATGTTTTATGCGAGAAATAAAACTCATTTCTACTCTTCCATAATTCCCAAAGTGTAATCGCATGAGAGAGCCCAAACTGTTGGGAGCAATATTTGATCCAACCTGCCTGGGATGTATTCAAAGCCATATTAAGCTATGAATTTGAAAGTGATATTAACTTTATGACTTCGAACAAGTATATGAACTTATGCACAAAACATTTGATTTTTACCTTACATTGGACGTAAATCGAATTTACTTAAGGATTTCAAAGTTATGAATATAACTTGAATAAATTCCTAAAGAAATCTTATCTAACTAAATTCTTTGAATGAGATTAAATGGAAAGTTATTTCGATTGCAAAAAAATTAATCTGAACAAAAGTAAAAGAAATTCAAATAAAGAGTGCATAAATTTGAAAGGAAAACAGAAAAATAAATGTACAAGTTGAATGTAAAAGCAATTTTGAAATTTAAAGCACTGAAAATGGAAATAAATACAGAAAATCTAAAATATCACGAGATGTAAATGTTCAAGGAAATAAATTGGCAGAAATTATAAATAACTGAAAAGTTAAATGGAAATAAGAATAAAAGGAAATTAAAGAAAAAATGACTAAAAATAAATTAAAAATAAGTAAATTGTAATGAATTGTAATTCGAAAGTGAATAACGTGCTTGAAATGTAAATTAAAAATTAAAAAAAAAAAAGTAGCAGAAGAAGGATTAAATGATTGAAATCATAAAGAATTTTAAATTAAATAAAAAAAAGAAGAGAAATTAGAAAAAATGTAAAGATTTTCTATTTAAATGTGGTTGGAATTTGGAAATATATATCTAACTCTTTTCAACTGGTAATCCTTTCAATATGTGTGATGTGTATGGTATTACAAAGTGTTTTGTTAGTATGTTTCAACAACAAAAATGGCTTATAAGGGGTCTTACTTATACACTTTTGACTTTAGCTAACAATAGGGATGGAAATAGGCTAGGCCGTCTATCAGAGGCTTATGGCCTAACTTACATAAGGCTTGGCCTGACCTGACTTATTTATTAAAAAGGTTAGTCTTAGACTTTTTAAAAAGTCTCGGCCTTGGACATTAAAAAAAGCCTATTAAGCTTAATAGGCCGACCTATATATATATATATATTAAATATTATTATATATTATATTATATATACATAATTATATATATAATATATATATTACATATAATAATATAAAAGAATATGTAATTACTAATAGACATTTTTAGGTCAATAGGCATTTTTAGGCTAACAAGCCTACTTAGGTTAATAAGCCTACCAATCTTTTTTATAGGTTTTATAAATAAATAGGCTTTTAAGCAGACTTACAGACCAGATTAAACTGTTATGCAGGCCAAGCTCAAACCTTTAAAAAAGGCCTATGATAGGTAAACAGGTCAGGTTCAGGCTTTATTTTTTTAATAAAGGTCAAGCTCAGGCCTACCAAAGCTTGGCCTATTTCCACCCCTAGCTAAGAGTTAAGAAATTTGATACAACCATGTGTCTAAGTGCCTAAGAACGACTATACAATATTTTGACATCTAACTCGATCTGAGAGACACTCGATAACTGTTAGTAATTGTCACTCGATAACTGTTAGTAATTGTCTTTTGACTTGGACTTCTTGAATCTTTTACCTTGAAATCTTCTTTTCTTGATACTTAGTCATTTTCTTCATCATATTTGGTCACTTAGCTTCAAACTCGAACTCGAATTGATCCTTTTCTCAAATTTTTATTACTCGAACTAGGACTGAAAATGAGTCGAGCTGAACCAAGCTTGACTTGATAAGAATTGACTCAGGTTGAAGTTTGATTCGAATTCAATATAAACCTTTTTTTTCAACTTGAACTCGACTCGACTCAAGTTCACGAACAACTCAATTCAACTTGTTAGCTCAATTTGATATTTAAAATTATGATTATTTTACATATTTTTATTTATTTATTTCACACAAAAATAAAATTAATATAAAAGTATTTAAAAATTAATTATATACATTTAATAATATAAATTAAAATATTATATCACACTAGCTGTCAAAGTTAGTCAAATTACACCTTTAATAACTTTTTGTAGAGTACAAATTTAACCAATCCAATAGTTGAATTTGGTGTTCTTATTTGATTAAGTATACAAAATTTCATACAATTCCAAAATTATTTAGTAGTTCATCACACACACATACACACACACACACACACACACACACACACACACACACATATATATATATGGGTTAGGATTTGTTGACACCAAGTGTCAAAATTAGTTAAATTACACATTCAACAACTTTTTGTAGAATGCAAATTTAACCAATTCAACTGTTGAATTATGTGATATTATCTTTATGATCATGTATATCTAATTTCACATCATTTAGAGTTTTCTAGATATGTTATCTAGCATTGAATATTTACATATATTTTAATATCATATTGTATGTTAAAATAAAATGATGTGATGAACTATTAAATAATTTTGAAATTGTATGAAATTTTGTATACTTAATCTAATTAATAAAAGCATCAAATTCAAGGGTTAGATTAGTTAAATTTGTATTCTATAAAAACTATTTAAGGTGTAATTTGATTAACTTTAACACCTGATGTCAACAGATTCTGACCTTATATACATGTGTGTGTGTGAGTGTGTGTGTGTGTGTGTGTGTGTGTGTGTGTGTGTGTGTGTGTGTGTGTGTGTGTCAAGCTGGTTTATGAACTAATTGAGTCGAACTATACATAGCTCAAGTTCAACTCATTTGGTTCATGAACCAAATTTAACAAATCAATTGTCAAATCGAGTCTCAAACTATATTTCAATTGGTTTGGTTCATTGCTAGCCCTATTTTGAACATATAATTTAGGTCAATTCTAAACTTAAAATAACATGTTTTTATCAAGAAATCAAAATTTGACCAATCTCTCAACATTTAAAAAAGTTTTAGTTGACATGAATAGGAAAATTTGTGAAAATTCTATATATATGTAGGTATATATAGAATTTGTTAACATACACACACTTATTTTTTAGTTAGAGTACGTCAATGATAAATCTATATTTATGTAGATTTATAGAGCAAGTTCACATGATTTTTGCATTAACTCATTGGAAATTTTTGAGAAAATAGACCATTAATGAAGGATTTCATGTGATATGTGTTTCTAAGCTTTTTATTTAAAATTACCTGAATTGCCTTAATTTTGTTGAATTTTATGTAGGAAGTTAGTTGAGCAAAGAAAAGAAATCCAGTCCACAGGTATAGAGGAGTAATATACTTATCAAGTGGGCTTAAAAGAAGCCTATAAGCACGAGAACGGACCAAAAAGGATACTTGAAACACAAAATGGAGTGCACAAAGTTGCACCCGCCTGGCGGGAGCGTCAAAGCGAAACGAATTCCGAAAAATCGCCCAGCGGGTTTCTAACCTCGCTAGGCGGGTCCGAGGTCCAAGTTTTAATTTTATTTAAATTTTTAATGGACCTGGATTGGGTAGAATGGACCGGGGGTTAAGTCTTCTACTTCAAAAAAAATTCTGAGATATTACAAATAGCAAGGAGCAAAGCACAGGAGGGGGATCGCTATCTCATCTCTATTCTCTTCCCAATTCTTCTTTTTGTCTTTGGCTTTTGGAGAAAGATTCTTGAAGGGCAATAGGATACTCAGAGTCAGAGACTGGAGAAAAACCTTTTTCTGTAAAAGATTTCTTCTTCTCTTTCCTTTGATGTATATCTTTAAAATTATGATTTCTCTTATTGCCATGAGTAGCTAAATTTCTTGTTAGGGTTGTGGTGTACTTAGTGTTTGGAACCCCTAAATGTTTAATTTTAATTGAATTCTTGTTTCTATTCAGTCAATTAGATTGCTCTACTGTTTTTATTTTCTTACTTGGAATTGATCATCCCTTGTATGCTTCGAATCGATTTATTGAACGGCGGCCGTACCGCAATTAATTGGTAGACGTGTAGGGTAATCAAATTAGGTTCTGTCGTATGATCAACCTTCATTCCAATTTTCAATTGGATTAAATAATTAATTTAATCTCCCTTTTATTTCCTCATGCCTTCCTAGGGTTTTAATATCTCACATGATCAACTGGGAAATTAACTTAGAAATGACTATTGCAATTTATGACCAACAATTGACAATAAAATTCGTAGGGAAATATTGGTAATTGACGAATAGTAAGAGGTTCAATTAGAATTAGATGTGAAAGAACTTAAGAACACGAAGGAAACCACAATCCTGAGCCTATTTTTCTCTGAATTTTTCTCTACTTACCATTGTTTGTTTTACAATTCCTATTTCACGTTTATCATTATTGAATCAACCCAGTACCTGTTTAATTTTACCTAAACAATATAGAATCTCTAGAAACTAGTAATCATCAATTAGTCCTTTGGGTTCGATATCTGGACTCACGTCCTTTTGTTACTACTGCGATAAAGGGTACGCTTGCCCTTGAGCGTATTTTTAAACTACAAATTATAACTACAATGTATCTTAAAATGCACCCATGGTGTAGTTTGCTAATGCATTCTAACTAAAATATAAGTGAGTGTATGATAGTAAATGCTCGTGGGCTTTACTAACGTACACGCATTTATTTTTAGTTGAAATACGTTAACAAGCTATAACTACAATGTATCTTAAAATATACCTACGGTATAACTTGCTAATGTACTCCAACTAAAAAATAAGAATAAGAATGACTAATATCAACCATTAAATTAAAATGGAAGGCCTAGATTTTACTTTACTTAAGAATTCAAATTTAAACCTCATGTAACTATCAAATCTCTAAAAGATCCACCAAACAAAAATCAAATCTTTAGAAGATCTCAATTATCACGTATTAAAATATCTCGATTATCATGTCACTCTTCTTTAAGATTGTCGTTAACCTATCACTATCACCACCATGATTGTTACCGCCACCATCGTCATGACTGTCGTCGTCATTACTGTCGCCGTTGTCAATGTGTTAACACCATGGCTATTGTCGTCATCATCGTTATCGTCGTCAATCATGGTGGTGGTGGTAGAGGCAACAACGGTGATGTCGATGGTGATGGCAGTCATGACGGTGGTGGCGGCATTCATGGTGGTGATGAGTTAATGACAATCTTGAAAAAGAATAACATAATAATTAAGATATTTTAAGACATGATAATCGATATCTTTTAAATATTTGATTTTTGTTTGGTAAATCTTTTAGAGATTTGATAGTTACACAAGGTTTTTATTTGAATTCTTAAGTATTTTAATCTATGTCTTCTATTTTAATTTAATGGTTGAGATTAGTCATTTTCATTCTCACATAGAAAGGTCATTCTCATATGATATACCCCTACACACACACACACACACACACACACACACACACACACACACACATATATATATATATGGGGAGGGATCAAATGACACTAATATAACTTACACCAACTATTACACTATTCAATAACTTGATATAGAATGTGATTTTTATCGATCCAATCGTTGAATAATTTCATATTACCAAGATTGTTTGTGTCAAATTTTGTCAAAATTGAATAATAATAATAATAAGGTAATCAAATGACTCATGTTTTAATATATTTTGAAAAATATATATTAAGTTCATTTTGATCTACATGAATAAGGTATCAAATAATTTTGGATTAATATAAAATTTTGTACATATGATCTATGTTAAAGAAACTTTCAATCCAACGATGGGTTTTAAGATAAAATTATCCAATTAAAAGTTATTAAATGGTGTAATAGTTGATGTAAGTTACACTAGTATCATTTGATTCCTCATATATATATATATATATATATATATATATATATATATATATAGTCAGGATCCATTGACACCAGGTGTCCAAGTTAGTCAGATTACACCTTCAATAACTTTTTTAAGAATGTAAATTTAATCAATCCAACCATTGAATTGTATGATATTATCTTCATGATCATATATATCAAATTTTACATCATTTGAACTTTTCTAAATATGTTATCTAATATTGAATATTTACATATATTTTAATATCATATTGTATGTTAAAATAAAGTGACGTGATGAACTATTAAATAATTTTGAAATTGTATACAATTTTGTGTACTTAATCTAATTAATAAGAACATTAAATTTAATGGCTGAATTAGTTAAATTTGTATTCCACAAAAAGTTATTGAAAGTGTAATTTGACTAATTTTAATACCTAGTGTCAACGGATCTTAGCTCATATACATACTCAATGACTTTCTGACTTATTTTTTTTCGTCTAAAATTATCTTATCCTTAATTCTTTTTATAACTATCTTAATCATTGATTACTTTTTCATTTAAATAGTTAAGATTAAGCTTATCAAATATTTTTATTTTTTCATTTCCTCCTGTCTCTCTTGTATTTTTTAATTTATGAAAAATAATTTGTAAATAAAAAATGGAAAATGTAACTTATCAAAATTACAATTGAAAATAAAAATTCATTCTTTTTACATACCTAAAGCACCGGAAATAATTTTACTTTAAGAAGAGGAGAGGATAAATGTTTTATTTTAAATTAAGAAAATTATATAATATTTATAAAAATAAATAAAATATTAACACATTAAATTTATCTTAATTAGTTATTTTATTTTAAAATTTCATTAAATTAAAAATATTTATTAAAACTGAAAAAAATTATCTTCTATCTTTTTTCTTTTAAAATTCAACTATCAAATTTATGTTAAAGTAAAAATTTTGAATATCCAGTAAATCCAAAAATATTAAAATGATTGGTGAAGGTTCAATTCTTATTAACCGTGTCCGAATATCGTTGGCAACGTTCATTGCTATAGTATAATGCTTTGCATGAGTTAGACACAAACGCAAGTAAGCATCTCCACTTTGCAGTGACACGCACGCGCCTCATTGTGCATGGCACTTGGCCGTTCTTTCGTAGTCGCGATTCCGCCCCAAACCTGCTTTTTCAATCTTCACGACATCGAATAATATCGAGGGCCATTTCGTACTTTCCCACTTGCACTCTCTCTAACCCACAATCTCTCTGTTCACAACTTTCTGCGCGTAAGAGTGACAGAAGGAGAAACAATTCGCGCGCCAAACACGACGGTGCTGCTAACTCCCGGCGGTGTCGTTTCAGCGCTTCTCCATTGTTCTCTCTCTCTCTCTCTTCTGACTCTGGGAGATGAGGTTAACGTCATCTGCGGTTCTCAACCTTCTCATTCTCTGCGATCTGCTTCTCTGTCTTCCCTCGTTCTCTTTCTCTCTCCTCGCCGCGAACGCGGAGCCGGAGCCGGAGCTTCTCCTCGCCGGAACCAACGCAACCGCCGTCGTTAATGCCTCGCTTGCGAGATCCGACGAGGATAGCTTCGCGAACATGATTGATCGGGCTCTTGAAAGAGAGTTCCCCGAGAATGAGCAGAATGAAGGTTCGCAGATCCAGCTTCTCTAACTTTGACTTTTCAATGCTCAACCGTTTCTAAATATCTCGTTTAATTTGGTTCCTAACACTCGTCGGATCGTGGTTGTTGTATGTCTTTGCGATATGAATTTTCGAAAATGCCTTTCAATTGGAGTTTCGTTTCACTGCTCTGGATGCGTTTTTCTGCAATTTCCTGATTCGCCATGTGATATTGATGCGCTGCTGGATTTAACTTCTTTTTTTCTGTAAAATTTTCTCGTAGTAATGTGTGTACTGTGATTAGAAACTTGCGTGATGTATGATAGGGAAAATACGTGATTACTAAAATTTGCTCTAATTTTTTCTTTTTGGTTTTTATGATGGAAAATCAATGAAATGCCGTCAACTTACAAATGTTTTCACGTGGATACTTGTCATGAACTTGTTGAAATCCCTGACGAACCACGTGTAGCATTGTGGAAAGTTTTATTCAAATGAATGCACTTGGTGAACTACCCTGACTTTTTTGCAGGTACCGATCCTGGTGGTTTCAACAACAGCGTTTCTGAACAGCAGGTGTGTAGTGAATTGCTTTTCATGATATATTTAATTGCCTCCTGAATTTTTGGGTTTTTTTACGTGAAGCAACCCTGGGGGCAATAGTGTGTAGCACTGTAGCGACCTAATTCTGGTAGAATAGGTATCTGGCTTTAGGCTAGACTTCAACCTGGTCAGGACTTAACTCTGTTGATGATAATTCGTTAGAAGAGCAATAAGCTGATTGAAGGACAGAAGTTACAATTGATGATAACTTGTTCACATTTCACTTATGATGTGTCAAATTTGTGTTTTAGATTCTCTGGGATAATGAATTTTAGGGTGGGAACCTGTGTCTTGGTTACTTCTGTTTTTGTAAATACCGATTCTTCTGATTTTTGAGGGATTTTATATGTATGACTTATTATTTGCCCTTGAATAGACTCATGATCTAATGTCCTTATCATGATATGTTTAATTTGTCAGGCTGTTTTGGAAACTGTGGCCAGAGTTAAGCCCAAGAAAAATGAGAGCAAAGAGGAAAAGTATGCACGTCTTTCTTGGAGAGTGGTTTTTCTTCAAGAGGGAACCAAGTTTTAAAAATTTAATGCAAATGCATTAACTATTTTCAGTATTTATGAGATTTGTTAAGCTTTTTATCAGGTCATTTCAGTTCCATGATGTTTTCAATTTGGATAATGAGAATAGGGCAGAGGATATGCCAACTTTAATTGATCGAAAGGTATGTCTGATTCAAGCTCTTGAAGTTTAGGTCTTTCAAACACAGTGCAATAATATTCTGTTACTGCCACATCTCACGATATGCATGAAAAAACTCAATCCTACCAATCTTCTCAGAAGTGGATTTAATTTTTTATATTCTAATTGTTTAAACTTCAGGACAACGTCTTTATCATATCCAATCCCAAGTCAAAGTATCCAGTTCTTCAATTAGACTTGAGGTTTACTTACTGTTCCTATCCTTTTTCTAGTAGCATTACATGTATGAGTGGCTGCAACTACTAACTAGTCAGGCTTCTTATCCTTTTTTTTTTTTTCCCATATTTTCAGATTGATATCAGATCTTGTGGTTGTCATTGTCTCTGCAACCTGTGGTGGCATTGCCTTTGCTTGTGCTGGACAACCGGTTTGATCACAAACATTGCTTTATTGCTTTCAGTAGGTATCTCTACCATATACCTCTTAAAAGTGGGGTCATCCGTACGTTCAAATTTGCAGGTGATGACTGGATACCTGCTAGCAGGATCAATCATTGGACCAGGAGGTTTGAGTTTTGTTAGTGAAATGGTCCAAGTATGTTGCTCTTATGATTTTTTTTTCCCTTTCTTTTAGCTAGCCACATTATTTCCAGAAATAAAATCATTGTGTCAATGGGATCATGATGCCATGGATAATCTCTTTCTATATGACATATTGAAATGAAGTGATAATTAAAATGTCATCTGTTTTATCTCCTAGTAATCTCACATATTGCTTCCATTCCTTGCAGGTTGAGACAGTTGCTCAATTTGGTGTCATCTTTTTGCTCTTTGCACTGGGCTTAGAGTTTTCAACAACAAAGGTTGACTTGTATACTCATTTATTCCTTTTATCTTAAACTTGTATACTTTCAGCTCATTCATATATGATGTATATCTTTTCATGTTTGCAGCTTCGAGTTGTTCGAGCAGTGGCTATTCTTGGAGGTCTACTCCAAATTTTCTTACTTATGTGCTTGTGTGGAATAACAGCTTCAGTATGCCTTTTACTTCTACAAATAGTTTACAAAAAGTTAATTCCTTATAAATATGCTTTGCTAGTTTGCAACCCATATTGTTCAAAACATGTTATCCGGTATACCACAAACTCACGATACCCATTATGTTTAGTTTTTGGTTCAGTTCTGAACAGATTTACTGATTTATATATGGAGCAGGATGAATTAATATAGCTTTCTCCTAATATGAGACCTGTTTGAACTATGAGCTAAATAATTGATATTCAGAGGGAATATTGTGAGAATTGGCAAGAAAAAACTATCTTGTTATTATGCTAAAAAATAGAGTATGCTGGCATAATATTTTTACTTATATGAGATCAAACTAGGTCTAGATCAAAGATTTGATGGGAAGGCACTTAAAAATTTCCTAGGTTGATACCTATGAAGCATGGACTCTGACATGGACACCGCACACAACACAGACACCAACACCCTGACACAACTAATGTCTAAAATATAGGACACGGGACATCACATAGACACACAAAAAGAGAGAGACTCTAATGAAATAAAATATGAGTAACATAACTACAAATATAAATTGATGATATATTCAATGTTTTAAACCAACCTTCTATGTTTTTTCTATGATAGCAAGCCTCAAAAAAGGCAAGAGACGTTATTTTTTTTTAATATTTTCTATTATATTTTAAACTAACTTTTCTAAAAGTTAAATAAATGACTATTTCTTTAATAATAGTAGTGTGTGTCCATTCATATGGAGGTGTCGGCTCAAGTGTCCAAGTTGTATAGAGGTGTTAGCCTAAGTGTCTAAGCCAGCAAAAAACAATTTTTTTAATTGAACACCTAATTAGAAGTGTCCAACATGGGTCGAGGAGTGTCAGTGTCGAAAATGTGTCTGACACTACAACACTTCGAACAAGAGAGGAATCGGTGCTTCATAGGGTGATACACTAATCTTACTGTTTAAATTTAGAGTTATTTCTCAACAACTTTCTCCATTTCCCTCAATTGTGCTTAAGTTTTTTTAGTTACAGATCAAATCAATATCATGCTGAGATTTTGATATTAGCATGGTTCATTTTTTCCAAATATACATGGAAATTTTGCTCTCCTCTCTCTCACACCCCCCCTACCCACACCCATACCGACACCGGCCCGCACACACACACACACACACAGAGGTTTGAATCTTTGGTATATCAGTGAGTTGCATTTATTGCTTTACTGTATTATGGGTGAGTTGACCCTGTTATCAAATTTATTTCAATACAGGGCCATATGATGCTGTTAAAGTAGTTTGCTAGGAACATGGGTTGATTTCGAGGCATCCTATTGAGTGAAACAATTGATGTTGTCTTGTACTCCTATTTATTACAATAATTTTCTACTTTGGTGTCAGTGAATTTCTGATAAATGCACTTAAATCCTACCTGCAGTTATGTGGTGGTAAATCATCTGAAGGAATATTTGTTGGTGCATTTCTATCCATGTCTTCAACAGCTGTGGTAATTTCCTGATCACACTGTTACATGTTTTCTGATATCCCTTTTCTATATTATACATCTCAAGTATGGCTACAACTTTGTTGGACAATGAACTTGTTTTGTTGTTTAATGTTTAACTGCAGGCATAAAGTATTTTAAGTAACCTATGCCTGCACTTTAATAATTGTGATGTACTATTGCAATCATTGCCTGGTTGCACTTGGATTAGATTTGATGGTGATTCATATTTCTATATTCTATACAGCTGTCACAGTTTCTCAGCTAAGTGGTAGTTAAATTGCTGGACAATGGAAAATATGAGAAATGAAGGTATTTCTGTTTGAAGGTGGTGATCCTTTTAAGTTTCTAGGGTCAAGTGTTAGTTGCAATAGGCTTTGGTATTAGATCAAATCTGGCAAAAATTTAAGGAAAAATAGATGCCTTTAGTGGGGGAGAGAGTAGATTATTTGATCACATGATAGTAATATCTCACTGACAGCAGCAGAAGACTGAAAGCAAAATCAACTCTTAAGAATTGATAAAAGCTTTTTTTTTTTTTTCCTTTTTGGTGTATTTGAGGTGTATATGTTCATTGGGAGTGTTAAGTTGGAGAGGAATGCTTGCATTTCCAAGGGGCTCCTTTTACCCTTACATATGGTATGGGATCATGTTTATGGCTTCTCTATCATGCTTTGTTCATCATTTGCTTAAAGGAATATTGATTACTGATGCGAATAGATTGATGGTTACATCTTTGAGACATTTTGGCTCTTTTTTTCCTTTTGTTTTTGTTTAGGAGGATCTGTCAGCTGTATTTTCTTTCTTTCTCCTCTAGTAAGATTTATTGCATCAAAAAAAAGAAAACAAAGATTATTGTTAGAATGTTATGAAGGATATAATTCTATTTAGTGTCTGATTGAAGAGAAATTTATGTGCAATGCACTAGTTGTTGGCTTCGAGTAGTTGAGTGAAATTTTTGTGTTGCTGAAAAATCTAAAAGACTAAGCTCTTTCCATGATCACTTTGTTTCTAGATGTTATCATTCTTCTATGTTGTCACACCTAGACGAAGCATTATCTTCAAATATTTTATTTCCTCTTTACTGTTATTTTACTTTAAATTTGTTGTTATTCTTCTTTGATCCATAGGTCTTAAAATTCTTAATGGAAAGGAATAGCGTCAATGCCCTTCATGGTCAGGTTACAATTGGGACTCTGATACTGCAGGTATGTACTGTTATTTTTGTATTAATGAATGCACATGTATGACTGAAACATCGCTGCTGCTACTTGTGCAAAAAGAGTGGAAACTAATGCTCTTAATGATGCTGATATTCCTTGTTAAGATTTTTTTCTCACATTTGTCTTTTAATGAAATGCTAGAAATTATTGGTTCTTTTCAGGATTGTGCTGTTGGTTTGCTCTTTGCGCTGCTTCCTGTTTTGGGTGGAACATCAGGTGTTCTTCAGGGAGTAGTATCCATGACTAAGTCGTAAGTTAATCATAGGATGGATTGTCCCTCATTTATGTTTTCTCTCCATAGTTTATGAAGATCTATGACATGATATTAAACCCCAAGGTTCCCCAATGCAACTACATAGTATTCTCATCTTGTCTTTCCATTGTGTCCAATTCAACATATATTTTGTGGATCAATAAAAGATATCCTGCTCATAGTTTTGATTCTTCGCTTGTTATTTAAGATGAAGATGCAAGTAAATTGAGAAATTTTGGTGTGCTCGACCCTTTTGGTCTTTACTGAGCATGATATATAAACATAAAGTTCTACTACACTTACTGAATGCCTTCATTTGTAAATTTTATCAAAAGAAACATTGTAGTGCATGGATTGCCCTGGTCTTTTCTTATTTTAATATCACTATTATGATAAAATTGTTATAGAAGTCTTCTATAAAAAATTATAAAACATTTATAATTATAATTATGATTATAATTATAAAAGAGCTATTAATAAAGAGTACATATAAAAGAATACACAAAATACGTCCCTAGCAAAGGCACAAAAACAAAATAGAAAGAAAAAAACAGACTCATGAATAGAATAAAGCTCTTTTTCCTTTTGCATTCTTGGGATGGAGACTTCCTTGAAGAGACCATGAGATGAGGACCAGACGAATGTCATAAAAAAATCTTAATTCTATCTCACAATCAATCTAAATTCAAATAAAAGACTTTTAAGTATAAGTGTTCTGCTTGCATAAATAACAGCATATATACTCCATTTCCTTGTTGAATTTCGTAAGGCAGTCAGCTTCACTTGATGTGCTGATGATATTAACTGTCTTCATCCCACTTGGTTGTATGCTTTTTTCAGGTTGGTGATCTTAATTACATTTTTGGCCATTTTGTCAATATTATCTCGTACTTGTGTGCCATGGTTCCTTAAGCTTATGATAAGCTTATCCTCTCAGGTGAACATAGACCTTTTGCTCTGTTGTTAAATGTTTGTTTGTGCATTAGTTTTTAACTGATTTTTTTATTTTATTTTACTTATATATTTATTTTTTGTGCAGACCAATGAACTTTATCAATTGGCATCAGTGGCATTCTGCCTACTTGTTGCTTGGGTGTGTCTTCTATCAAGTCTTAGTCTTCATTTCTTTGCCAACCATGTCATCTTAATAATAGTAGTCTGTTTTATTATCTACACTGTATAATGCCCTTAATCATGGATAAGTCTGGTTGTTTTCTCTTTATGTGTAATATGCACCCAACTTTATTTCCCTAAATCTGAGGGGTTGCTTAATGCATGCATTCACACTTCTTTATACATACATTTATAAAGTTCAAACAACTTGTGTGTCTTCAACAAAATGTTTTAATAATTTGTTGTTTCATTTCAGTGTAGTGATAAGCTGGGTTTAAGCCTTGAACTAGGTTCTTTTGCTGCGGGAGTGATGATATCAACAACAGATCTTGGTCAACATACACTTGAACAAGTAAGACGTTGTCCTGGCCTCCTAGGACCTATGTTCTTTGTAGTTGCTAGTTTTACTATATATTATGTTTTCAGGAGTTTTTAGATGTTTTCCAGTGGTGTAGTTTGTATTAACTCTCCAACCCAACATTCATTTATTTTTTTGCCTTTTTTGTTGGTATAAACTTGTGGTTTGAGGAGTATCATTCGCTCAGTATTTATCATTTTTTTTTTCTTTGTGGGTATTCAGTTGTTCTTTGTCATGTTAAGCATGTTTTAGTGGAGTGGGGATGTTTGAATATTCTGTTTGATACTGCTATGTATTTTCATCATGGATGCCTGTAAAGTGGGGTGGTCCGCCTGAACGAATTTCAGGGAATCTTCTTGAAGCACAAGCACATAAATTTTGAGATGATTCATGCTTTGCTATGGTTATTTGAGCTTACTCAAGGTTGTTAATATTTAGGTTGAGCCAATTCGCAACTTTTTTGCTGCTCTGTTCTTGGCCAGCATTGGGATGCTTATACATGTCCATTTCCTTTGGAATCATGTCGACATTTTACTGGCAGCTGTTATATTGGTGATCATTATAAAAACAATTGTAGCTGCATCTGTTGTCAAGGGGTTTGGATACAACAAGAAGACTTCACTTCTTGTAAGATTATACAACAGTTAATACAATTACATCTGCTTGTTGATTACATCATACATTTTGTTGACGGAGGAGCCTTAGGTTATTCCACATGCGTAGGTTGGGATGTCCCTGGCACAAATTGGTGAATTTGCCTTTGTTCTTCTCAGTCGTGCTTCAAATCTTCATTTAGTTGAGGTATGTGCTTCATTTTGAGACAATCATTTTAGCTAATTTGTGCTTATGCTTATGAAGACAGTGAAATTTATCATCCTGCATTTTAGGAAACAATTTTGATGCAAGATTGGAAATATATTTTATTAAAAAATATGAAGTTGCCTGGCAGTGCTTATTACCATTTGAAACGTGAATGTAATCGCATTGTTTCTGCAGTTACTTTTAAATACATAAACTGAATGCCTGAATCTTACTGCAGGGAAAGTTGTATTTATTGCTCCTTGGAACAACAGCTCTTAGTCTGGTATGCATGCACTGTTTTATAGAATAATAGTTATACGTAGTAAACTAGTAATTATCAATCATACAACAATGTTGAAATACTGGTCTTTTAAGCTATCCTGGTGCGGTTCATTTGTCATGAATTCAAAACTAGCAATTACTTTGCTGGCATTGTGCGATTTGTATCACTCGAGCCATTCCATCCTCTTTGAAGACGTAATTTTTTTCATTCCTTAAATTAGAGATTTTTTTATTTTTGCAGAAACAATTCTCTCTCTCTCTCTCCGTGTAGTGAGATCCTCTCAATGCTTATGTCACTATTGAATTTTGTTTTTATCATAGAATAACTTTATGGTCTTGGTACATGGGTTAGGGTTATTAGGCTATCTATATCCACAATGAAGTGCTTGCACGTTGCACCTCTACTCTATGGCAAACTATTGTTTCAAGCCCACAAACCATGGTTCATTTTTCTTACAATTTTCCTACCTCTGTAATGTCGAATATAAAAAATGGGACTAAATGAAAAGTACGATAAACGTTCCTTTTCATCTGAAACATGTTGATGGGCACAATGCCAGTCATTAGCTTGCACGGTATTCAGCTGGCTAGCATCAGTGAATTGTATTATGTGTTTTTGGTAGATAAATTTAGTCAGTTGACCATCTTTATGTTACCTGTTTGCATACACATGTACAAGCAGGCCATCACTAGTAAATCTGAGTGAAGTTTAAGCAGGCTATTCCTAGTAAAACATTGGGCCTGCCTATGCAAAATTATTGTGCATAGTTTTGAATTTTGTAGCCAGTTTCATGGGTAATCTTGATATTTTTTGAGTATATAGTTCTCAACTATTTGTAGAGATTTTAGATTTAGAAGCTTACGCAGACATAAATAGTGCAGGTGACTACACCTTTGCTCTTCAAGCTAATTCCTGCTGTTGTGCATCTTGGTGCATTGTTGCGGTGGTTCCCTCCTGATAGTCCGGCTGAGGTAACTTACGGCTTTAGTAACTCGCAAGGGATTTAAAAAAAAATTATAGCTTTTTGTTGTTTCTGTTTCTTGAGGATCCTGAATATGATTTTACCCTCAGATTGGATTTAAAGGGGACAGCTATCGTGCGGACAGTGCTAAGCGTATTACTTTGATGGTTCAAGGCTCTCATGCTTCATGATATTAAAATATATTATGAAGCAGAAATGAAATTTGCGGGCTTTACTTGACGGCTTCTCGTACTAAGGAGGACAGGTGCTAAAGAGTGCAAATAAGATTTACTAAATGAAAACATTTTTCATGCAAAAAACTTTATATACTGTCTGCTTTCGGAACACGACTGGAATAGTGAATGCAAATGGCAAACGCAGGCCAAGGGGACCAGGAGTTTAAACCGGATCCATCCACTAACCTAGTAACTTGGGCCATGTTGTTATTAACTTCAATGGCCTATTCTTGTGCATAAAGTAATGTGTAGTTGCAGTTAGTAGTGTAATTCATTTTAGTTGCAATCCTCTTGAATTTTCCCCCCTTAATTTTCCCCTCTTATTTTATCCAAAACTTTTGGGTTGATCAAGTTTTGAATGTGTAAGTTGTCCCTGTACAAGTCTAGGCGTTAAGGCAGTCATCAAAGTCAAATGTATCATGTTCATAAACCTCTGAAATGATTAATGAAAGTGGAAGGTAAATTGATTTGCCGTTCATTTCTTCTAATTGATTATTAAAGAGTTGGAATGTGTTGTGTAGTAAACTTCATCGGCTACTGAGAGTAACCAGTAATCTCTCTCTCTTTTCATCACCGCCCTATGAAACCGCCGGTCTTTTTCTTGAGTCAACGTAAATGACCGGCAACTGTTTGAAGTTTCCATTTGCCAATGTGTTGGAATAATGTTTGTCTCATATCCTAATTTATTATACTATCTTAACACCAGTTTTTATGGAAACAAATAAAGAGAGAAGCTGTAAATTTCTTTTTCTTTATCACAACAGAGGGGATGTATGGCAGGGACGGATTTACATTGGGTATTGTGGGGCCTTGGCCCCCGACTTCTTTTTTTTAATTTTATAATATATAGTATGTATAATATTTTAATATGAAATTAATTATTTTTATTGGGAGGCTAATTGTAGATAAAATAAAATTTAAATGTCATTTTTTTTTTTGACAAAATATTTATTTTCCTTTTATAATTTTTATTTTGAAGATAATGATACTCTTTTCCTTTTTTAGACATATTTTATTTTCTTTTTTATACTCTTAATTGTAGACATAATTGTATTCTTTATTTTTTTAGACAAAATATTCGAGTATCATTTATTTTTCTTTTTGGTAGTCTTTTCCCTTTTATAATTCGTTCTTGTTATATTAAAAGTTATAAAACATTGCATTTGTAATTAAATAAGTTTATTAACATTCTCTTTATATTGATTTGATTATAATTAATTTGAGAATTAAAGACTATTTATTAATTTGAGCAAGCTTACGAACATTATACGTGAGTTGACAACTTAAACTTTGAGACATGTCAACAAATATTCTCTCTTAACACTATTCTTTGCACGTTCTCTTTGTTTTTTATTTCCCTCAAATATGTTATTGTATAATCTTTGGAAAAACATAATCAATAGTACATATTGTGCACTGATGTTGTAAAAGATAATTTTGTGGGTAACGTAATCTATTTTGATTTAGTATAAATGTATAATTTGAGAACATAATTAATAGGACCTTTTTATTAAAATTTATTTTATTATAAACTCATGAAGGTTCTTTTTTTTTTTTGGTACATGAAAGTTCTTAATAGCATGTGAAATTGATGATTGTCATTAGTAACTTGTTTTAATGTTTAATTTATTTTATGCATAGATATATTTTCTATTAACCTTTTTATGAATTACTAATGTAATTAATGTTTTAGAATATATCTTTATAAATATTTTTTATTAAATTTGATTCATATATATTTATTAAATGAATTTAACTTTTTATGGTCAGCCCCCTCTGCCAATTGTGTCTGGCTCCAGCCCTGATGTAGGGATGGTATAAAAAGAGTTTTTGGGTATTTAGATTGAAGCTAGCATTTAGAATGTAACATTTTTTTTTGTTTGAAAAATTATTCACGTCTGTTGATTGTTTAGAAAGGATTTCTATGATCTTGTGGAATGAAGATGTTAACCTGGTAAAATTCAGAGGAGCATAATGTTGATTTTTAAATTAAAAAATAATTTGCCATTCTTTTTAATATGATTCAGAGTAATACAGGTAAATATAATAAATCAAGTGCATGTGTGGTGACTAGATATTTTCGTTGTCTCTCTGCCCTCCTTAAATTTTAGCTGGCTATAGGCACACTTATCTCCCATGCACAAGGACAGGCAGAGCATGGTGATCAGCCATTAATTATATGTACCAGATTCAAATTTTACGGACATGACAAACGCATTGCGGGAATTTTAAGATAGCTGGAAGAAGTTGGGTTTGATGTTTTTTTGCATCTGAGCATTTAAATCCCCTGTTTATCATATATATATCATAAGCACGTGCTGTCATATCAGTACAAGAATGAATGGTGGCGAGTCGGGCGACGTTGGTCTCTTCCAAATCCAATCACTATTCAGCAGGTTACATGATATGCATTTTTTGTTGATTCAGAATTCAACATCAACCAAAAGGGAATCGCCGGTATCCCCACTTTTGTGGTCCCCTTCATTTAGTTCTAAATTTTAACCGAAGCAGGAACCGGAAGGACTTTGCTAGTCAGAAGGACCTTGAAGGCCAGAAGCCGTGGATGCCTCCCATTGGCCCTTTTTTTTTTTTTTTTGGTGTCACTCCTCCCATTGGCCCACACTGTACTCTTCATTTGTTGTATCTTCAAATTTCAAGTAGAAACCCAAAGTTTTAATTCTTACACAGGATTCACATGTACGGCGATCAATTTTACAAATGCAAATGTACATATATTTTTTTAAAATCAAAGTGAAGAGCTGAACTTAACCCAGTTTAAGCTTCAATTTTTAACGCGTAGGTCTTTTCTGATGGATATATTACCGATCGATGGCGGTAATTGAACTAACTATGAACCCGGCGTGGCATCGTGATATCAACTTCTTCGTGTGTTTGTATGTGCTAGGTCATGGGTGACATAATAATGTGGGAGGACAGTGAAGGAGAAATGTGTTAAATACCATATTCAAAATGACATTGACAGAAAGACGAACCAGGTAGCTAGGCGTCTGTAGAGAATATGACAGCATTTATTTTTCCCCAAGGAAAATGGTGGTCCTTGTATAATATGCCTTTAACCAAGTCATGCTCATGTTCAAGATAATTCCAGAAGTGCTATGCTGCCCCCATGCCAGAGATGGCGGCAATCAGTTTATCTTCCTTTCATTTGTACCCACCAGGTTAATTAATTTAAACTACGATTGTTACACTCTAAAAAGTAACTTACTACTGTCAGTGTAGTGGTAGGGGCATTTGAGTAATGTGCATGATGTTTAGGTTTGAACCTTATTATCACAATTGTATACCAAAATACTCTAAAAAGATTATTTTCTTTCTTTTATTATTATTTACCACTCTGAATGTCATCCATGTCGACTACTGACTCTAAGTACTAGATGCCACTGGTACCTAAACTTGCATTGTGATACTCAGCTTGCTTGCACTGTTACACATTCAATCAAGTAAAAGGTGAGAGAGTTGAACAGGTAAGAGTAATTAATCTTCATCATACAATTAAAATATATAGTTAAAATTGAATTTTAAGTGAAATATTTTAAATATTTATGTATGGTTGTGTGATTAAAAATAATTTCTCTCATCTTTCACACCAATAAATATGTTCATATACACAAGTCTTAATATATTCAGAAGATTTAAATGTAAATATTTATTATTAAATCACATATTCTTATTAAGTAAATAAAATTTATAAATTTTTGTGCAATTTAAAAATAATTTATGCTTAATCACACTATTATAGTTTAACATGTAATATGTATTTTAAAATATAAATAAATATCAACTACTAGATTACATATTTATCAATATTTAATTTATTTAAAATTTCGTATGCAAAATTATTAAGATAATATTATAAAATTTAATAATTAGATTGGTTAAATATACATTGTACACATATTTACTAAAGTAAAAGCTAACTAGTATCCTATAAGTATTGGTTAATAAAATGAAAGTAAAAAAACATTTATTAAAAAAATATTTGTTGTATAAAAAACATGAAATTATTAAAATATTCATTAAAGTTATTTAAAATATTTTTAACATGTATTGAATGTTACTTAATGAGTGCATTTAAAACTCGTTAAATCAAATTATTAAATGCTAACCTGGCACTTCTTTTTCAATAAGAGACTAGTAATCTTTGCCTTGCTTTACCTTGCTAACCATTATTTTTTAAAAGTGTAACATTTAATGTTTTTAATATATATTAAATAGTGTGATTATAAATAATTTTTTTTATTTGTTAATTGTTAAGGAGTTCAATTTTATATATTATTAGTGTGAAGATTTTTACATTCTCAACCAACTAAAAATTATCTTAAGTATGAGTTTTAGAGTAATTATTAAAAAAATCAAGAATCTTATCATACACAATAATTTATGAGTTTAATATATGGTTATGCATTGTCAGTATAAAAAATTTTACATTATCAATTAATCACAAATCACAGTTATTATGACTTTTAAAATAATTATTATAAAAGTCAACAAACTTACTAAACATGATAGTTTATAATTTAATGACAGTGTAAAACAACTTTATACTGTCAATGCATAGCCTATTTTCTCATAATTTATTATTGGATGACGATAAAAAAACTTTTATGCTATCATTGTATTCTAATTAAATTCAATCTTTAATTATTAACCTTTAATTATTTAAAATTGTAAAGTTTTATAAAAATTAACAAGGATAATGATACGTAAAGCCATTTTTATACATTAATTAATTGAATTGAATTAGAATAAACTAACATATTTTTTTTATATATTATTAGTTAATTGTTTAGGAGTTTAATTTTATATATTATTAGTGTGAAGATTTTTATATCGTCAACTAACTAGAAATTATCTTAAGTATGAGTTTTAGAGTAATTATTAAAAAAAAAATCGAGAATCTTATCATACATAATAATTTATTGTTGGATGACAATGAAAAAACTTTTATACTATCATTGTATTCTAATTAAATTCATTCTTTAATTATTAACCTTTAATTATTTAAAATTATAAAGTTTTATAAAAATTAATAAGGATGATCATACGTAAAACCATTTTTATACATTAATTAATTGAATTTTAACACTAAAATGATTTTTTTACACTATTATCCAATTATAGATTGTTATATAATTAAAAATTAATAAATTTTGTAATAATTACTTTAAAAGTTATGTCTAGAATAATTTCTTTTACTTAATAATACAAAATCTTTATATGGATTATGTGTCAAAATTAAACTAATTAATTCAATAGATACTATAGTACAAATAGTAAGTAAAAGTATGTATAAGGACCGTTAATATAATATCCTACCTATTACCATTCTTACATGTGTACTTGGTATAAGTGAAACATTGACAAATTATATAAATTAAAACATATTTAATAGAAAAATAGTTTAATAGATGGAAGAATATTTCATAAGCAGTAAAAAATATAAAATAAAATATTAAAGGTACATGAATTTAATAATTTTGTATTTTGAGAATTTTAAAAATTGATTTAAATTAAAGAAAATTCTTTTAATGGAAATTTGTAAATATTTCATTATGTATAATATTAATTGAAAATTTTTAAAATTGGTTAAAGAAGAAAAGTATTGTTTTGATTTAATACAAAAAGTTAAAGCATATATAATAAAATAAAATAAAAAGTAATTACGTAAAAAGGTATAAATAAACACTATGACACTTTCTCCAAAAAAAAACAAAAATATATAAGAATGAAGGAAAGAATTATTATAAACAGAGATTCATTTTTTCTTTTATCTTGTTTTTACTCTATTTTTTTCTTATTTCTTTTTTCCTTTCCTTTTCCATCATATTATATCTATCATTTTTTCTTTCTTTCTCTTTCTTTTCTTTTTGTTTGTATCTCTTTCTTCTTTCTATCTTAACAACCCCAAAACATTGATTATTTTCCGGTAAGAACGACAGAAAAGATCAAGATTCAAGAGCTAGAGCGTTAACAACCAGCAATCACATACAAACTTCACCGAATTACCATACGGCATCCCACATGAAGCTTCCCTCACTTAATCTTATAATCAAATTACATGTCTCTCTTACATTTTTTAAAAAATAAAAAAAATTATTTCATTAAAAAAATCAGCAACAACAAAAAAATAATGTTGTCATTTAAGCTGGAAAAATTATTAAAATTTTATTTTTCAATCAAAGATATAAAAAAGAGACAAGTAAGAAAAAAAAGATAGTTTTAATCCCTAACTGCCGTCAAACAAAATGTGAGTTTTTCAATTTTTTGTTAGTGAGATTGACGTTATTTATCAACAAAGAAAACATAGTATATTAAATTGTATATATTCTAAGTCAATTAGTATTAATTAAATAATTTTATGAATTTTTTATATCACTTAATTGTCAAAGTAATGATATATATAATTTATAAATAAATTTAGTGCGCACAGATGAGTAGAAATCTCTCCATCAATTTCAAGGTAAAGTATGAATCAAGGATTTTCATTCTTCGGAAATTGGAATTGTTAGACTAAAGACATTATATTAAATTGTAACTTGTTGCATATAAATGTAAAATTATAATATATGCCGAAACTTCTGTTGGATTCTTTTACATATTCTTGAGAAGTATTACTTTCAAAGTCTAAGCTAATGAATCAATCTGAGAAATTCAAGGAAAAGCACATGCCTGTTGAGAAACATATTCGCATCCAAGGAAATCAAAAGTAGCCTTCTTTCTCTCAACAACGTCAATGGATCTTAACAAAATAAACACAAAGTGATGGGAACTTTCCGGACAGAAAGTCCTAGAAGGGTTTGATTGGCATATTATCTACAGAATCTTGTGGACGAGCTTCATTTTCCTTCTATCCTTATCTTCATATATTAATTATAATCAAAATGTCAGGATATATGATATGCTTCAGTTTCTACTTTCTAGTCACACAAATATATATTCTATCATGGAGAATACTTCATACTTTCATAGTACTATAGTTAATACTTCATAGATATTGGTTTAATTAGTTAGTGAAAAAATTACTCTATCTATTTCTTTTTAATTGTCAATTTTTTTTTAAAAAAAATTATTTCTATTTATCTGTTGTTTTCAAAATTTAAGATAATATTAATTATTTTTTTGTCAATTATACTTTTATTTCGTTCCTAATTTTTAATTAATTTATACAGTTATAACTAATATGCATTTATTATAGAATAGAAATAAAAAAATATAATAGAAAACTTAAAAGCTATTTTATGAAAAAAAAAAGAAAATTTATTGTATTTTTTGATTTATATATATAATTAGTAATTAAAGTAAGTCTACTATCTATTCTTGCTTTGCCGTGTGATTGAAGTAGAAACAAGATGCTTAAATTTTAAAAAATCGGATTGTTAATTTATTTTAAATTTTTTACTAAGTTCTTTGCACTTTCGTATCAAAAGTAAAACCAAGAAAAACATCTGGTTTAAAAAAATCAAAAGTAAAAGTCAGCTGACAGATACACCAGTTGTTTGTTAGGAAAATTAATGACAATCATCGTATATACGCGGGTTCTGTCAAGTCAATAACACAATTTCAAGGAAAAGCATATTACTATTTACTACTATTAAGTTAGAAGGCGCATAGAAATCAAGAATCAGTAAAAATAATTTGACTAAACATTGACCTAAAGCCATGACTTTATAATTTTGCCTCACATGAAATGCTACCATATCTTATTAATTATTAGGATGGAACTTTTGATTTTTGTTTAGTTGAATCCGTAGCTTTAATAACGTTTCTCCTGGGTCTTTCCCTGCTAAATTCAAGTGATCAATTATATGCTAATTAATAATAGAATTATCAAATCCAACCAACTAAGCTCACAGGTACGTAGCAATATACCTGAACAAGCTTGTATAACTCCTTTATACTTTTGAATATCTACGTTGTTTACAAAATTAATTACTGGAAAGAACGCAATAATAGACTCGAGAAATTAGTCAAAAGTCGAAGGGATCCAGCCAAGGTAATAATTTCTTCCTAATAAAAGCAGTTCCAAAATTTGGTTTATTTAAGATTTTCATATATACTATATTTTTCATTTCTTTTACTTTATGTTTAGGCCAACAGGTTACTATTCAAAAGCCAGCGATTCAACGGTGACGACAAAAATGTCTGTGTTCACTATGTGGGGCGCCATATGCTTTCTTCTGAAAAGTATCGGTCTCTTTCTGCACATCGACATCATCTTGAATGTGAATTGTGATGTGAAGGGCATATGGTCTATGGTGCCAATGCAGATATATTAGGTATAGATAAATTAAATGTGCATGAGAGGGACGGCCTTATCGTCACTTCCAAACATGTGAATTATTCATTAAATTACAAAAAAAAAAAAAAAAGTTGTTACTTAGTTTATAATGACTGAAATGAAGTTGCAGAAAGGAAACAATCCAAGAATGCTTCACCAAACTTGTAAGTAAAGTTTATGGGTACATATAATACCTAGTCAAAATTCCAACTTAGAATTTTATATTATTATATAGCTCTCCAATCTATTTTTAGTCTTAAACACCCCCCCCCCCCCCCCCCCCCCTTCCCCAAAAAAAAACCTACAAACCACTGTTCATTTTTTAAAGAAAAATACTATTGTTCTGGACTGAATCATGGCTAAGCCCAAAATACTCAGCTCTATCGAACCTAACCCCGGAAGCACGCACCTCATGTTGGGGTTTGTAATATATTCTATCAAATGAATTATACACTTAAGAGCTGCACTTCACAGAGTAGCTGAGCTACACTTATCATACCCAGTGGCGGATCCTAGATCCTAGGTTAGTGGGGGTGATCTATTTTAAAATAATAATAATAATTATTATTATTATCATATATATGAAAATAAAAACATAAATGTTGAAATCATAAAATTTTAATATATCTAATCAAATAAATTACATACTTTATAATTGTCTTTTACATGATTTCATGTTTTAAAATCGTTGAATGATCAGTTCATTGTCATGTTATTAAACACATATATCTTAATATAAGTTACTAGACAATCATTCGTCCATGCATCTTCCATTCGATCATGCAACCTATTTTTTACAATTTTCCTAGTAGAAAAAACTATTTCTATTGTTGTTGTGGCAATGAGCAAAATCATTACTAAGTATATTATTAATTAAAAATTAAATTTAAATAATTATTATTCAAATATTTTTCTTATAATTTTAAAAATATTATATATATATATATATATATATTTTTATAATTTTAAGAAAACTAACTACATAAATAAAAAATAATTTTATATAACACAATAAATATTATTTGGTGACTAGTGTGCGCCAAATATTAGATGAGATTAAAGCTTATCTTATCTTATTCTTTTTCTGCTCTCATATTCTATATCATATTCTATCCTATCTTGACCACTAAACAGGTCATTAAATTAGATACTTAAACCAAAAAGAGAAAATAGGCTATGTATTGATAGTATAAAGTAGTTTTACACTGTTATCCAATTACAACCCACCATTTATAGTAAGTTTGTTGACTTTTATAGTAATTACCTTAAAAGTCATACCAACAATGATTTCTGATTGGTTGATAGTGTAAAACTTTTTACATTGACAGTGCATGATCATTAAACTCAATAAAAAATAATAAACACATTAGATGAATGAAAAATTTGGGAGATTTGGATAATTTGCATGAGGTCATAAGTTCTAACCTTAGTGACACCATTGTACACCAAAAAAATAATTGGGACAATGGGTTCAAATAAATAAAATTAGAGGGGGCAAAATATAACATTTAAAATATTTACATGTAATTTTTTCAAAGTGAAATGGTGCATTTGCACACCTTCATTACTATATAGGTCCGCCCATGATCATGCTTGTTATACCCACTTTCACTTCAATCTTACAAATAATAAGATGTTCGTAACTAGTTCATTCCTATACCGATACTCTAAATAAACCTTTACTTTGAGTATTGGAATCAAGGTTTTAAATTACGTTTTGTTGTGATCTTTGATAGTCGTAGAAAATTGTCGATAAATGTGACAGTAATTGTCGTTGAAAAGATTGTAAAAACATTGACGTTACAGTTAAAATTCTGGTCGCAAACTAGTTTTTAAAACCTTGATTGGAGTATTTTGTTAAAGATACTCACTTCTTGCACTACCCTATAATTGGGAGCTACCGAAAGAAAAACAGCACCCGACTTGCGAAGGATCCGAAAGTACAAATTGAAGGAATCTGGTGCGATCTTTGTCAAACACACAAATAAACTCCACATCTTAAATTATATTAAATTAAAAAAACTACTAGTCTACGACCTAAAATTTAGGGGTGTTTGCAGATTGGATTGGATCGGTTTTAAAGAGAAAAATCATCCGATCCAATTATTTTGGTTTTGTTAATTCATCATCCAATCGGTTTTATTTAAAATTTAAATCCAATCCAATCTAATCCAATTTAAAACAGTTTGGATTGGATTGGTTTTTGGTTTTAATCTTATTATTATTTTTTAAAAAAAGTATTAAATAAATAATATGATATATAATAAATATATTAAAAAAATTAAAATATCAAATATGTCATTAATGAGTCATTTTATAACTAATACTAGTATAACTCTTCAAATATATATTATTAAAAATAAATTTACACAACTTGATAATTATGTTTATATATCTTTACTCAAATAGTTACTAAAAAACTATCTTTAAATAAATCTATTTTTTATAAACAAGTATAATTTATGTGATAATTTTACGAATATATAAAAAATAAAAACATAAACATGAGTGATATTAGAAAATTATAAGTGAAAATATATATACATGTATAAGTTTGGTTTGGATTGGATTGGATCAGTTTTCAAAATCAAATCCGAAATCCGATCCAATCCAACAAAAAAATTTGGTTTTTTCGATTTTCAATTTTTTCAATTTTTAGTTTATTCGATTTTTGGTTTTTTGGATCAATTTTTTCGATTTTCATTGGATTGGATCAGCTTATGAACATTCCTACTAGAATTCAACTTAAAGTGTTATGCACGTTGCTGCTACTTCCCTTTCTGTGTATGGAGGGAAAAAAAAAGTCGTGCATGGGACAAAACAATGGAAAAGTGCTTCTTGAAATTACCAACACAGGCAAAATAATATATGAGCTAAAGCCACAGATAGCTTTAAGATGCCTGTAGTAAAGCTGGGTATACGGGCCAGCCCGCCCGATTAGGCCCGGCCCGCAAAAGCCCGCAAAATAAATGGGCTGGGCCAGGCCCGCCCGCAAGATAAACGGTCCTGAATTTTGAGGTCCGCGTTCGCTCCACATAGCCTGTGGGCTAACAGGCCAATCCGCGGCCCGTGAAATAAATTACAAAAATAATTTTATAAAAATGCAAAAAGAACAATAAAAATAAAAATAAATGACAAATACACCAAAAAAAAAAATCAATTTCAAAGTCTAATATGCTAAAAAACCATCTAAACCAAAGATCTTACATGTTAAATAAACCATCCAACACAAAATATGAAATATAAAACCTTAGATTCAAAGTATCAAGCATAAAATAAACTATCCATAAAAGCTCACAGATAGGCCCGTAAACCCATAAATAAATCCGTTTAAACCGCGGTTTAAACAGTTCAGGCTGAAAAGCCCGCACTCTTAAATGGACCATATTTTTTAGAACCGTAGCTCGCACAGGTTGCGGGCTACATGGGTGGCCCATGGGCCTTAGCCCATATGCCCAGCTCTAGCTAGTAGTAATTAATGAATTTCCAAAATCTTCCCCCAGAAACAAAATTTGGCTTATCAAAATCTTAGACTTGTGTAACTTACCTCAAATAAAAATAGAGTTAAATAATTTTATCAAAAATAATTGGTATAATTTTTATATATTTAAAAATAATTGATATAATATAGAAAATTGTACCAATTATCTTTGATGAAGTTGTTTAATTTTATTTTTACTTGAGATAAGTTAGATAACCTCTCAAAACCTATATATACATAATTGAGAAATGCTACCAACACACTTTTTTTTAACAACGCTTTTGAATAAATTTCTTCTTATTAGTTGAAATTTTTTAAAAATTACAAAATTTTGTGAGTTCTACATCCTATTTAATGATTCTCTTTTATGATTTTACATTTTTCAATAATTTTTATCCAATAACAACGAGTGTGTTGCTAGCACTCCTCTACATAATTTGTATACACTGTTATAATTCCATAATGATATATTGTCACACTATTTGATGAGATAAACAAATGATAAATGATTTAACTTATTAAATAATATTACAATAAATTAATAAATAATAATTAAAATTCTTCTATATTAAAATGTTGTAAAATTAAACTTATTAAAACTAAGCACTTGATTTAATATAATATATTCGCATAGCGAAGACCTATAGCATAAGAAATCAAAGAGCTTCATCTCCAAGTTGTAAAAAAAAAAGAGAGAGAGAGAGAGAGAGACCAAGCTTTAAATACACAAAAAAAAATAATTCTTAATTAGTTATAAATAATTACATTAAAACAAAACTTTCCAGGGATTATTTTACGGGTCTTCACAGCCTTGTTTAGTTTGGATTGGAATAAAAATATAAAAATTGAACTAATCAAATTCAACTGGGTTAATTTGGTTTTATTTTATAAACAAACATTTTAATTAATCCGAACTAAACTAATTTGACTAAAATCAAGTTGTTTCATTATCAATTAATTGTATAAACACCAAATGCTATATTTTTAAAATTTTTATCCACATCCATAATTTTTTATCTAAAATTTTGAATTTTCTATAATTGGAAGATAAAATACTAATTTCTCACTCATTTTATGATCAATATAGTAATCAAATCAATTCCAAATGTTTGATATTACATTTCATTAACATTTGGCCTTTTCTATTATTGTACTTAATCTTTGATTGAGTTATTAATTTACTCAAAATATGATGACAAAGTTAGTTAATAACATAATTGAAGATACTTGATAATGATTGGGCACTAATTAAGTGGTGTTAAACTTCATTAGAGAAAGAAAAATGCTAGCAACATATTTTTTAATACACTCTTTTGAACATATTCTTTATTATTAAATAAATGAAATTTATTAAAAATTACAAATTTTTGTGGGTCATATTTCTTGTTTAATGAATCTCTCATCATTTTATAATTTTCAATAAATTTTAACCAATAGTAGAAAATGTTTTAAAAGAAATGCAATGGAGAGTGTATAGCTAGCATTTCTCTTAAAGAAAGACAAAAGAAGCAGAAAACTTAATCACTAAAGTCTAAAACACGATTTTAATCAAATTAATTCAAACTAATTCAATAAATTTGATGTGAATTATCTCATTACGCAATGAACAATTTATCAAAGCAGTAATTCGGATTCCACACAGATTTGTATATGTAAATATGTTGTGCAATTAATATTAGCCAACTGCTTTATATATGATGGTGTATTATATATCTTCAAGGTGATCTGATTATTCCATAGATTAGGGACTAGTAATTAACGACCACTCACTACTATTACTGCAAAGAACAATGTGTTTCTTTGATCAGGTGATCTTCTACATGAGTAGACACTTGACAACAGATAAAAGGGTACATTCCTAAGACAATTATAGCACATGAAAGTTTAAGTCACTCTAATAGGCCCAAGCAGGAATGGAGCAGAAGGGGATGATTGGTTTTGTTCCTGCAGGGTCTTTGCCTTGGGGGCTGCAAGAGTGAGCTCCAAATTAGGAACTGCAGCTTGATGTTCTGCAGCCGATTGAATAACTTGATGAGAGAAATTTAAATTATCAAGAGTTTCTTGCTTATAATCTGATTTGATTTCTTGTTGAAAATAGGGTATACTCCCTAGCAACGACAAAGTGGCATCATTATTCTTAACCTCACATTTAGACTCATCTTGTTGATGAACTGAAGCTGGATTAGAACCTATGTTGGAGTTGTTGCTGCAAACCTGCCATATATATAATATTCAATGACAAGGAAAAGGGAACAAGAAGGTAAATTACTTTTCAGTATATATAAAGAAAAACATCATTCAGTGTACAATCAGGTCGCTAATTAAAAGCAATATATATTCATCGTTGTACATACCAAGTCAAAGAGACTTGAACGTCGCTTCTTCTTATCTATAGTTTCCAGTCGAAGAAAGTACTTCTGAGCATGGCTTGCCACTTGTGTTGGGGTTCTTGTAGTCACAAAGTTTCTAGAGATTCCCCTCCAGTCACCCCTTCCCAGCTTCTCCAGTCCAACAAGGAATATTCGGTGTTCCTCTTCTGTCCATGGCACTCCTGATAAGTACGCATTAAACATAATGTTAGATTATTTATAGGTATATATATACAAAAAATAAAATGAAATGGCAGATAGGAATGAAGGAAAAGTAGTTTAATAATTATAATCAAAGATTTTCCAGGAAGGCAGGAAAGATGAATAAAAAACACTAGCTAGTGCGTATATATAGTTTCTTTACTAACTAATAATTTCAAAAAATCAACAAATTCATATAACATCTAAAATAATGATAAAAATGAGCGCTGGAAATTTGTCTAGACATATATATATATATATAGATTCTTACTGAGATAGATTGAAACAACTAATTAAGATAAACATAAAAACTAGGAGAAGGAATTAATCCAATTACTATTGTACGTCTTTCTGATGAAGAGACAAGTACGGATAAAAAGTAATTATGAATACACATATACGTACCTTTCTTCCTCTCTTGGGCTCGTCCTATGAGACCATCTGATAGATACTCAAAAGAGGTTCGGTCAGAATGTTCATCAATGGTTATTCTTGATGAAGAAAATGAAGAAGATGATGACGAGGGTAAGGAGTCCGTGCTAAAGCTTTTCTTGATGGTAACACTAGCGTCTAGCTGCACGCCGAAGAGGCGAAGTCCAACGAAAGTAGTGGTAGTGCCTCTCAAAGATGTGCAGGTCCTTGAATTATGTCCTATGTTTCCACAATGTGAGCACTTCCTCCCCATTTTCACTTCGATCAAAAAAGGTTTTCCCAGTCCACACCCCTCACACCTCAAATCAAAACTAAACTCTGTATGTATGTGTGTATGAGAGACAGAGAGAGAGGGGGGAGGAAAAATGGATTGGTTTGACGGTATATATGATGATGGAGTAAGGTGTGGGGACGCACACTCACGGAACTTGATTGGGTGGATATAGTTTATTGTTGGATATTTTTACAAGTATTTCCTTATTTTCATTTTTAAAAAAAAAAAATTCATAAAGATAGGGATACCTTATCTTAATTTTGAGCTTTTATGTCCTCTGGGACTATACAGGATACATCTACCCTGCAAATTATTTAAGATTGGTGGATATAATATACCAGAGTGATTTGGGGAAACCTGCATATATACCCTTTTTTTGCTCGTTCGATGGGTTAAATTTTACATAAATACATATATGCATCCATGTAATTAATTAATTTACCAAAAAATACATGTAATTAATTACGTGTATTTTTAATTAGTTCCATGCATATACTTATTTATTCTTGTTCAACCCATGAATATTGAATTAATGTGTAAAAACAAGACGGTCAGAAATTTCACTCAATTCAATCAAGGTGGGTCTATGTACGACTTAAGAAAAATAACTATATAATAGGAAAGGAGGACTTTCAAAGTTGTGTCGGTCAACTAAAATTTCCTTTGAAGGAAGTTGCGAAACATACATCAAATTCACATTGTTATTTAAAAAACGTGAAGTGAACGTGATCATATAATTTCTGACTTTGCAGCCAAATCTATGGAAACCATATTTGTGATAAGCTAGGGCATGAATTCAGGTAGAAAACGGAAACGAGGTATGGTCTATTTTGGTATATTTTTGGCCTCATTAATTTGGTTTTATATTGACTAATATTTAAACTGAAACATTAATTATATTTTTTTTATTTATATAATTAAAATATAAAAATATTATTTGAAATAATTTATTTAGTTAATTAATAATAAAAACCTAAGTTAATTTAGAATTGAAATTAAATAGACCCGCCTAATTAACTTAGACCAATATTATTTTTTCTTTAATTTTTTTTATCCCAACTCATACATTACGACACACGTTTTAACGATTCTAGTCAATATATGTTCATGGTTATGCTGTTCAAGGTCAAAAACATGAAACCATTTTGTGGGTTGGTCTCTTTATTCAAACATTTGATAGTGAAGTAGTGGACTAACTTCTTTGCAAGATCAAAGGGTTATAATTATCGTTTTCATGTTATTGGGGATGCAATTTAATTTCTTAGTCCTTGTTAGCTTACTAATTAGATTTTCAAGAGATAGAATTATCAGACCAAGCCATTTCTCTAGTTGTAATTGCTCTTGCTATGGTTTTCGTTATGTATTTTCGTACAATTAAGCAATTTAAAAAAAAAATTAATGCATCAATTGCAGGGAAAAGCCTAAGAATAAGAAATAACAGAGTTATAAGAGCATTTCTAGCCATGATATTAAGTAAAGTCGCTTATTAACTCTTGATTTAATAATTATTAAATAGGCTTGATTATGATATCTCACTTTTTTTTAAAATTTGTGACATATCATAATCAAGTCTACTTAATAAATTATTTAGAATAGCATTACTTAAATTATAATTTTTTTTTATTTTAAGTAATGCAATTCTAAATCATTTATTAAATAGATCTCATAAATTATCCTGGCTACCTCTTTATATTTACTTTTTGCTTGCTGTGTTGGAGAATTGATTGGTATCATATATATAACACCAATTGGTTAATAAGTTTGTCAATACAGTCTAACAGTGCATACAGTTACCTAAATTGAGAGGCGAATATTAAATAAAACCCTGTTGCATTTTCTCTAAACTATTAAACATATCACATCAAGAAATTTAAAGGATAGGAACAGGAAAAACACATACGTAACATTGGAACCAATAGGTTGGCTTATTGGTGAGAGGTTTCGGTTATTTACATAAAGTCTTAGGATGCGTTTAATACACATTAAGGTATAACACAAGGAGAACAGTACAGGACAAATGCTTAAGTTATAGAATAACTTTTTATCATGTGTATTGTTTGGTGAATAATGGACAGAACAAAGAAAATAATGTGAAATTGACTGCAATACCCTTTTTAATATAAATTATCTTAATTTAATCCATATTAATTATCTTAATTAATACAATGACAATGGTGATGTGGTAATGACAGAGGCAGTAGCGAAGACAATGGTGGTGGTAGCAGCAGTGATAATGGTGGTGGTAGTGGTGATGGGTGGTGGCGGCAATGATGATAGGAGTGGTGGCAACAGCAGTGACGATGGTGGTGGTGGTGGTAGCGATAATGATAGCAACAACAAAGGTGGTGGTTGCGGCAATAATGGTTATGAGGAATAGAAAAAAAATATAATTATTAAATGATAAATAAAAATGAGTATTTTTGTCTTTTAAGTACTTTGTACTTGGAACAAAAAGTTGTTTCATGATTTATTGAGTAACCAAAAAGTGTGTTTTTGTTCTGTCCATCTTCCTTTCTTTTGTGTTATCCCATGATCTTTTTTTTTTTTAAATCAAACAAGGTACAATGACATTTGTGTTGTCCAGTACCTTGTTTTATAGCAAATCAAGCGGACCCTTTAGATTTAAACTTCGTTGTCACCATTGCATATATAAAAAAAATAAAAAATAAAAAAGTAAAAACACATGGGTACGTTAAACCATTAAACAACATGAACATAGCACATAAAGATCAAAGTTTTCTACAGTTTGAAAAATAATTGCAGAGAATTCTGGCCATGAATTGTTTTAACATAAAATAATAAATTTACCTTATAAATTTAAGTCATTATTAAAGTTTTTTAAGAGTTATTAATTCTTTTTTAGCTTAATTGTACTTTGTGCCACCCAACTTTCATCATTTTGCTGATTTTGCTACAACTTTTTTTTCTTTGTATTTTGCCATCCTATTTTATAATCTTGCGAATTTTGCCTAACTATCAACTATCCTTTAAATGACAAACAGAATGATGATGTGTCAGTGATGAGTTGACATTAAACACTCACGCTAACTTTTTTTTTGAAAAAAATATTTTTCTAAAAAATAAAACTTGTCTGAAAAAATAATTCTCTAAAAGCTAAGTGAAGCATAAGCTTGGTATTTTTTTCAAACATTTTTTATTTTTTAGAAAAATATTTTTTTTCAAAAAAAAAGTTGACGTGAATGTTTAATGCCAACTCATTACTGACACATCATCATTTTGTTTGTCATTTAACGGATAGTTGATGGTTGGGCAAAATTCGTAAGATTACAAAATAGGGTGGCAAAATGCAAAGAAAAAAAAAGTTGTAGCAAAATAAGAAAAATGATAAAAGTTAGGTGGCACAAAGTGCAATCAAGCCTTCTTTTTCTTATAAAGTCACATATTCTATCTATTTGTCTCATTTATTCTTTTCTCTATTTTTTAGTTATTTTTCACATATTACTTAAATTTAGTTAATCTTAATTTAAATTTGAATTGAGTTTTAAATTTTGAATCTTGACATGCATATAAAAATAAAGAGATCTATATATATTTTAGACTCTTAAATATGTTTTTATTAGTCTCTACAAAATGATTAAATTTTAATTTTCGTTCCTATAACTTTTTTTCTTGGGTTTTCATTCCACCAAAATCTAAAATTATTGTTTTTGGTCCATGTTAAAAGAGTAACTTTTGATTTTAGTCTTTGTAAAAACGTTTTTTTTTTTTTTGGTATAAGTAAAAACATTTTTTTGAGTTTACATCCCGTCAAAATTTGAAATTATTGTTTTTAGTCCATGAAGTTCATTTCAAGGTAGATAAATAACATTTATTTTATAAATGTTGAAAATATTTTAGAAGTGTTACATGTTGATATGGTATTACAAACACAAGTGAGTGTTACTTGAAATGGTCACCTATTCTTCTGTAAAACACATAAGCAACAAACAAATATCCCATGACAATAGAAACTAAAAACAATAATTTCATATTTTTGAAGGATGAAAACTGAAGAAAAAAATTATAAAAACTAAATCTAAAATTTGCTAATTTTATAGCAACCAAAAATATATTTAACTTTTTGGTATAATCAAAGAATTTATTAAAAAGAAGATAAGTACAACACGTACTCAAACATGTTTACAAGAAAATGAACCCTATGAGTTACCTATATTTGCCTCATACAGTACATCAGATTTACACACCGAAAAGATCTATTTTTTAAGATGTCAAACATGATTTAAAAAAATATTAATTAATCCTAATGTAAATTTGATTTTTAATTTGACACTCTACATCAAGATCAAAATATTAGGCACACAAATGATATTTATTGAATCAAATAATTTATTTTTATGATTTTTAATTTTAAAACTCTTAATTTTTAATTTATTCTTATTATTAAGAATAAAAACATCTCTCTTCATAACATAATTTATTATTATTCTTGAATAAAAAAAATTTATATAATTTTATTTTTTAATTTTATTTAAACTTAAAAATGTATGTAACACAACAAAAACTTAATATTAGTACGATTAAAAAATTTTGAGCTATTAGGTTCAAATTTAAATTATGTTTGATTAGGAATGACAATAGGTAGTGTTTGCATAAAGTACTATTGTATTTGTCCTCATACTTGTATTTAAAAAAAAATAAAAATACTTGTACCTAGACTAATATCCATGTAGGTAAGTTTAATACCCATATCCTTACCTAGAGGGTACCTAAGAACCCGTATTTATACTCATTACCAGCACTTCAATTTATTATGAAAATAAGATGAAAAAAAAACATTGATTAAAATTACAACCATAATTCAATTAAAATTATATTCAAATATCTTTTATAAAATAATACAAGCATAAATATAAAACATTATAATAAATTTCTGTAATAATAAATTTATAAACTTTTAAGTTCAATCAATGCAAGAGTGGTGTATCTCCAATGCAGTAGTTTGTGAAGCTCATCATATTAGTTCAATTACAACTCAATAACTCACATATCAATATATCATGCAGTCATAGAGAGGACTGGGGCTAAAGTTTGATAGAAAATAAATAAGAATAAAGGTTTACTAGGTTTCTATACGTATGTGTGTGTGAGTGTGTTACAAATATCCATCTCTAGTTCAGACCAATTATACTATATTTAAAAGGAAAATGCCGAATGTACACCTCATTTTTGAGGTGTAAAGATAGACAGAACAGAAAAATAAAGAGAAAAAATAATAATTATGACAAATGATGTGATAAAAAATAAATGGGGGTAAATTTGAGATTAAAAAGAAAATAAATATATAATAATAATAATAATAATAATAATAACCCCCTTTAAAAACATCATGCAAATCTTTTTTGCACCGGATAGAGTACCCTTCGCCATAATTAGAATCACTCAAAAAAGAAGTGATGATCAGGACATTCCTGTTCAATAGGGTAATATCATTATTTGGATAATTATCTTCATCAACCTAGCCCTGTCCTACTAACCTAGCTAGTGATTTTAATATCATTATTATAGCGAGGCCAACCTGTTAAGAAATTCAGTCCAGATCATAGGCCTGTGTGGTATGATAAAGAGGGGAGGAGAAGAAAAAAAAATTAATTTTTAAAAATTTCATTAGTTTGATTTAATGAAAAAGAGAAAAAAGATTTTTAAAATTTTTATAGACTTCACTATTTATTTATATTTTATTTTTTTATTTACCTATTTATTTTTATCTTATTTTTCATTTATTTTTTTCAAACCAAACAACTTAAATTTTAAATTATTTTTTATTTATTTCTTACCTCTTAACTTATTTCTTACTTATTTCTTTCTTATCTATTTCTCTCTTCTCTACCAAAACATAATATTACAATTTGAGCAGAAGGCAAGTTGAAGGATTCTTTAAGCTTTCAACTTACGTGACAGTCGACGACACATCCATACATGCGGCCATCGAACTAAGACTCATTTGGCATTATCATAGAAAGGAATCTTCTTGAATGCTTAATCATTTTGGAGAATTTTACAAAATACATGTCAAGTTCTTTCAAACTAATAAATATTATTTTTTTAATGATTTTATGATTTAAATAAAAAAATAATAGCACACTTTAGCATAATTTTAACAGAAAATTGATTGTCTAAAATATTAAAATTTCTCTCAAATCATGTACTAAATATTAATTAATATTCTTTAAACGGTTATTTAGTTACTATAAATTAACAAACTATTTCGCCCCCATACAAAATAGACTTTCTATCATACCTTTTCATGTGTACTAAATATTATACTGTATGTATTTTTAATGTAAACGATATAACTTGTTAGATCGATTTTAAAAATTGAAGCTTCGTTAATTGAGTGGCTAATTAATTATAGATATTAGTTTTATAATATGTAGCAGTAACCATTAATTATTTCCACTCACATTCAAACGCCAAAAGGCATATGTATAACAAATTTGAGAGCAATATATGGGCACCAGTGCGCCACTAGAATGAGTTGCATCCAGTAACGAAGTGCTTAATCATAATTTAGTTAATGACTTCATGAAGTACAAAGAGCACTTTTTTTTTACATTCCGCTTTCCCATCGTGAACAATTAATTAATATAGTATATAATTTTAGTGAAAGTACGATACTAATCCTTATACATATATCTAGCTTGTGTTAAAATATTATAAAATTATCTAATTCCGATCTGGTGTAGTATTCCTGTGGATACATCTCCACCTCATCTTACCAAATTGGGCAATCCACTTGATACTATTCATATAAAAGTCACGGCAGACACTGATAATTAATATTTGGGTATCCACAGAAAAAGTAGCACTACTCTCAAACATACATTGGACGTGGAAAAGGACAAAAGGTAAAGAACGGGGTAGGTTAGTTCACAGGTCAAAATCAATCAAGGATACAAAGAATACGTTGAAAATACTGATCATGATTTAATATACTAACTTTTTTAATTATTTAAAAAAAATATTAAATATTTTTCTATTTTTATAAATAAATTATTTTATTTTTATTAAATATTGGTTATTTTTTGTTTTCCTAACTAATTCACACTTTTGATTCGAGGTATATTTAAATAAGTAATTTAAGTACTTATTTAAAAATATGTCAAATTTGATTATGAAATTTATTGAAATAAGTTAAAAAAAAGAGTTCATTTTAATTAGTTACACACAAAAAAAAGTTATTTAAATAAGATATAAGGAATTTATGAAAATTATAAGTTATTTTTATAAACTCAAATAAATTTTTGATAAGTTTTAAAAATATATATTTCAATAGGAAAAGGGGAAGAAGAGAGATTTTAACGAAGGAAAAAAGAGGAGAGAGACACTTTATTTGATTTACAAAAAGAGAAAATTAAAAAAAAAATAAAGCAACTTACTATTTTACATTTGCAAAAGATCTTTTATTAAAGGAATAATTTAGTAAGCACAATATAAAAACTTTAAGTATTTTCTTTCTCCTCATTGCAAAAATAAAATGTTATTTATTAACGGAAAAAAGATTTGACATCAAGATTAACTTTGTATAATCTTTGTTTAATGAAAATTAATCGATTAATACAAGTCCATACTAATAGTATTATGTATTATACTAACATTAGATATTTTATTAATATATGCTAATTTTCTATATCAATATAATTATATATTAATTTGATGTAACCTATTATCAAAGTAGAGTCACAATGTTTATATTAACATTTTAGTTTCCATTAAACAAAGATTACAATAACGTAGGCTAATCTAACACCTAACCATTAATGTATGTCATTTGTTTTTTTGTGTAGCATCTCCGAATCCTCCAATGGAGGGTGTGAATTTTGATCCTCTCGCATCTAAATATTTAATCCAAACAAATTCCTTTTAAAGAGTTCCTCACTTTCCCTCCCTGATCGATCATTACATTATCTTAAAGTAGTCGTTACCTAATTATGATAAATCACCAGTAATTAGTTACGCTTTTCGATTATGATCAATCGTATTATATCTGAGAAAATTATAGCAGCACTGTGCCACTTAATCTGAAAAGATAGATTGCATCACTAAAATCCAGTTGTAGAATGAAATAATTAACTGATGTCCAATGCACAAAGCACTTTATTCTACAAAAGTAATGCCACGCCATTGAATTTCCAACAGCTGCATAAGATACTGGTAGGAGCTAGTAGCCCTACAACTTTTCACCAAATGATGGCACCACTTGGTGGAGGCGAAGGATCACGATAAATATACTTTATGTTTGTAATATTGACAATCATGCAATTTTCTAATATGTGATTCCTCAAAGCGGCTTTCTAATTTTACAAAGAGGTACTCTTCCGAGTAATCGCTTTCTTTAAAGTCAAAAGCAACATGGAAAATTAAGTAACAATGATTGTGCAAATGTGGAAACTGGGTCTTCTATTCGGCAGTCCATGTGTGCATTTCATACAATATGAAATTTCCTTGTTGCAATCATTTCCATAGTTTATAGAGAGTTCATGATATCGCCTAATATCAGTGAGCAATTATTAATCACCTTGAATAGCATCGAATCATAGTTTAAGTGTGTAATTACTACTAAGATATCAATGAATACTTAAAATGCACAGTGAGACTCATCTCTCTCTCTCTCTCCTTGAATAAACAAAATTTGGACATCGATGTATGAGTGCAATTATTTGGTGAATTTTATAACACAACTCACACATCATTGAAAAAATTAACACAAAAGAAGATTATAAACAGTAACTTTTTTCTACTTTAGCTCGGATAAACAAAAAAAAAATTTAACAACTAAAACAAGACAAATCAAAAGTCGTGAGATAAAATAGACTACGGCAAATGACAGATTGAAGAACACTGTAGATAATTAACAAGTCCCCGCATTCCTTATCATATATCTAACTTTCTACTAATTACAGCTCATTCTAAATTGACAATTTATCTGCGATCGACCACAGGTTAATTAGATATTGATTAGTCTAAAAAGAAAGACGGAAACAACTCTGCATAATTGACTAGTGAAATTAACACAGAAATATATAATTCATATGCTTCCATCTGTTTATTGTTTTCCAAAGATTCCACGTGTTTCAAGGATTTAATATCAAAATCAGTTCTTTTCTTAATCTATTAATTTGTCACTCTCTTCTAAATAACCAATTATTTGTGCCGGGTTCAATAAATGGACTTGAGAATTACGAATGAAAATGATAAATAAGTATATCACACAAGCTATTTTCGTTTAAATGATGTAACCACTTTCCACACCTTACGTGCAAAATTCTCCGGAGTAATTTTTCAATAAAAAATTTAAAAATAAATGTTTCCTTTTATCAAACGTATAAAATCTTATTCACTTATGTAAAAGAACCTAGAAAAGTAATTAATAAGAGAACTGAAATGGTATACAAGGCCAGCTGTTATCAACTGGTTCTAGAGCTTCATTTCACACGTAGTGATTATCAAATACTTCAAAATAAAATCTCTATTAGATTCCACTTGTAGAAGTAATCAATCGACCCAGTGATGCACTGTACGGACATTTTCACAAAAACATCCTTTTCCAGCACCAACTTTGCTGTTTGAGTGCGGAAGAGCTAGTGAATTATCTGTTTTTTAATTTTTTTTTTGTTCTCATATGTTCATTCTTTACAGTACCTATCACAAGTTAGGTTTATTGTGTGATAATCAACTATATGCTTCTACTCTCATTAGACAGTCTCATCGGGTTTAAGAAATAAGGAAACCCTTTTCCGTAGTAACTTTGGAAGACAATGACATTCTTTCTACGAAATTGTTAAGAGGGCAAGCATGTTGCATACCATATTGACGATTTTACTTTTTGGGGTTTGGTGGTGTTGAGATGAAAATTTTGCAATTTTCATCACAACTTGGATTCCATATTTCGATTCGGAGAAGTATGAAGATTTTTAAGTAATTAGGTAATTTTAGTTAAAAAGCAATCTTGGTGATTGATAAAGGGAACAGGTTGTAAAAAAAAAAGGGGGAAAGAATTGAAAGAAAAAAAAAGGAGAAAAAGAATAAAATAAAATTGAAACAGTTGTTGGAAGCAAATTAATCGAGAAATTGCTTGAGACCTGTTTAATCTTTGGATGAGTGTGGATATATATATATATATATATATTTGGAATATATCAAGTGAGAGGACTTTTTTATGTGAGAGTAAGAGAAATGAATATTAACCATTAAATCTTGTCTTGAATGGTCAAGATTAAAACATACAAAATTATGTAAGCTTTTTAAAAAATCACATGACTTTTTAAGTAGTCACATAACATTAAATCTTAATTCTCTATATATGGTTGTATGGTCAAAATTTACTCCTCTCATTCTCATATAAAAATAGCTCTCTCACTAAATATGTCTCCTATATATATATATATGATCTTGTACAAGTTTTAATACCAAAGTTCCAATAATTTATTACATTGTACAAACTAATATTTATATACAAAATATCTTAACTACTAGTAACTTCTAATAATTAGTCCTAAAAATTTTCAAACGTCATAACCATTGATAATCATTGATAATTTTTTATCTTCATTCCTCAACCGTTGATCACTTTTACAGTTTTATTTTTTCTTCAAATCTTTATTTTGATCATAGTCTTGTCAAAGTAAAATATAATTTGACACTTGATCGAAATAATTTTGACATCAAGAGATGGTAAGGATAAAAAAGGTAGGATAGGATAATATATTCTATCATTTAATTTCATACTTTTGTGGCCAACAACACAAAATTGTCCTATTAGCTTACCTTATGTTCATCAATTAAAAATTATTCCTAAGGGAGAGTTGAGTTAATTAGAGTTTTTAAGATAGGATAGATTTTTTTTATTTCCTTTTACACTCACTCCTATACACCACATAATTGTTCTCCATATTTTTACCATGGTCATTGTTGTTATCACTACAATCATTATCCCTTCTACCATCACTATAATTGCCACTCCCAACTTGCCATCACTCCCACTACCATTGTTGCCTCCACCTCCACATTCTATCGTTCTCGCATCACTTTTACTGTCATCACCAATGCCTTTTATAAGGGTAATTTTGTCATTTGCATATAATTTACATAATTATTTATTAGGTTATTTGGTGCACATCAAACACCGGATAGGACAAGAACTTATCATGTTTTTATTCTTTTCTACTCCTATCTTACTCTCTTAAGTCGTCTTTATCTTTTCTTCACAACCAAAAATGACTCTAAATATTTTTTATACAATTGTTCAAACAAATTAAAGTTTTATCATAATAACTCATACAGACTTTTGATTTTTTTTATTATACAAATTATTGAAAGATAAAACTCCTATTTAAATTGAACAATAGTACTAAAAGTGTCTAAAATACCATACCTTAATTTTGTCTTACTTTTTTTTTTCCATCTTTTGGAAGCAAATCTTGTAATTGTGATCCCCCCGATACGGAATAAAGAATGGTATTGAATATATCAGTTGATTATGGAGGTAACATTATATTGAGCTCCGTTAGAAAACATACATTCGAAGAATAATCTCGTTTAAAATTAAATAACACGCTAAGTTACTAGGAGAAAATAGCCAAAAATCCTTGTTTTATGGAGTTCCATCTTAGTGAGTAATACCTGGAAACCGATCTGTATTTTATTCATTGTTAGTTGTTTGTATAAATTGAACTCATTAAGGTCGGTCTAGTGATGGGAATAGTTTGCACAAAATCTTAGATTCAAACTTTGTTGCTGTCATTGTATACACACACAAAAAAGTTGTATGTATAGATTCAAATTCAGTCTGTCCATAATTAGTCTTTTATCATATATGTTTTGATTGAAATTATAGTTCTATAAGATGGTCCCTTTTAGGTTGCATGATCAAACTTGTTTACAATGTTACAGCCAATCATCAACTGATTCAGAATACTGCAATTACGTAATTGTCACAATAATTAAAATAGACACTCGTCGGTGAAGCTGGATCACAATAACTATGCCATAGCAAATACATCCATAATCATGGGACTTTGCAAAACGATGAAATAGCACTATATATATAGAAGAGAGAAAAAAAATTATCATCAAATCGGTTTATGATAATCCTTATATAGGACAATTTATCATAAATAATAATAAATAGAGTAAATTACACTATACTTCCCTGAAGTTTTTTCATATTCTACATAATATTTCTGTTTTTTTAACGTTTACAATAACTTCCCTTATAGAGATACATAATGTAATGTTTTTCAAACAATTAAGGGGGTCAATATAGGAATAAAAAAAAGGAGAAATATCTTATGCAATATGCAAAAATCTCAGGAGATTTCAGTGTAAACTCTAATAAATATAATTAAAACATATATAGTTTCCGTTCTTTGTCTGAATTAACAACATCACGTGCAACATCTCAACTAGCTAGGAAAGAGCAAAATAGGCCACCTATTTGCCACGTGCTCAAAATTAAAAGGATAAAAAAATAACATTAAATAATTAACATTATAGATACAAAGATTTATATGTTTCTATAAGGAAGAAAAAAGTATATAACTTCCCTAAATTTAATCTTTTTTGTAAAAACTTACCTTGAATTTTACTCTTACTAGTTAATCTTTAAACTTTACAATTTTTATAAATAGACAATCAAAATTTTAATTTTATTTAATTCATCCTTAAATTTTACTTCTTTTACTAATAACTTCTTCTATTAAATTGGAATTCAATTACTAATCGATAAAAAGTTGCAACAATTTATTTGCTTTAAATTTCAGTCATTTATCAAGTTTTATGTTAATTATAATTTATTTTTGGTTAAATTATTCTATGGTCCCTATAGTTTTATGGAGTTTTTAATTAAGTACCTACAATTAAAAATACTTTAAAAAAGTCCTTATAGTTTAACAAGTTTGTAATTAAATCCCTATATGCTAACAGTGTTATAACTCTGTTAATTGAAGGTGGGAAACCCCAACCTTAAAGTTCATCAACAACATTAAGACCATTAAGCTAACAACTTTATTTGATATATAAATAAAAAATATATTATATATAATTTAAACGAGAGACTAAAATTGCACATATATTTATTAGCACTAAATTAAATAATGTCAACATTATATAAACTAATAATATTAAAATTAATATTAAAAAATATAAATTAGTATATATTTATCGGATATTAATAATATTAAAATTAATATTAATAAATATAAATTAATAATATATACTAAGGACCAACATAATACAATAAAACAAAACAGACAATAACTTATACTTTTTAATACTATATATCTATATTATAACTTAATCACTCTATTTTAAATATTTTTAATCACCCTATTTTAAATATTTTTCTTTTTTATAAATTTGTGTTGTTTTAATTTTTTATTTTATCTCTGCATATTTTAGTGACTAAAATAAAATATTATTATTGATGAAATAATTCTTAATATATATTTCACTAAAAAAAATATATTTATATCATATATTTTCAATTAACCTTCTTTTGATATATTTATATCATATCTAATATATTTAAAATTTTCTTGAGGTTTATTAACATATACTAATTTATATATATTAGTGAACTCTAAGGATGAGAATTCAAACTCCATTCACGCTAACAAGTATATATTATTAATATCCTATAAATATATACTAATTTATATTTATTATATTTATTAATATTAATTTCAATATTATTAGTTTATATAACGTTAATATTATTTAATTTAGTAGTAGTAAATATATGTACAATTTTAGTCTCCCATTTAAGTTATATATAATATAATTTTTACTTATATATTAAATAAAGTTATTAGCTTAGTGGTTTTAGTATTATTGGTAAACTTCAAGGTTAAGGGTTTGATTCCCACCTTTATTAATTCCTTTTCCATTTTTCCATATACCACCTACACTCAGACTTGATTGGAAATAAGAGAAAAGTTGAGAGACTAAAAGTACAATTAACTTAAATATAACTTAACGGAGTTATAACCCCGTTAGCGTATAAGGATTTAATTACAAATTTTTTAAACTATAAGAATTTTTTTAAAGTATTTTTAACTATAGGGACTTAATTAAAAACTTTATAAAACTATAGGCACCTTCGCATTAATTTAACCTTTATTTTTCCAAACATAAAAGCATAATAGAAATTTTGAATTAAAAAAGACAAAAATAAAAATAAAAACAATTGAAAAGAAGTCATTTGATTTTTTTAATTTCAAATTTTATTATGTTTTAATGTTTAGAAAAGTGATTTATTAAAATAAAATTAATTAATAAATTATGGAGGCTTAAGGTAAATAAATGATAGAGATATTATCATTTAGGAATTGAATCCCAACTTAGCAAAGTCTATTTGCCAAAAAAAAAAATAGATCTTAAAGATCAATTAAAATAAAATTAAAGTTTAAAGTATCAATCTGCACAAAGAAATAAAGTTTCAAGATTAGCGAAATTAAAGTTCAAAATATTTATTTGCAAATGGAATAAAGTTTAAAGATCAATTAGGATAAAATTAAAATTCAACATATATATTTACAAAAGGGGTATAAAGTTTAAGAATTTAATTTAATTACAGTGCATTGACAGTACTCTAAAGACCCGTTTGGTGGCCAAGATATGATAGGAAAGGGATGTTCGCAGATTGGATTGGATTGGATCGAATCAATTTTGAAGAGAAAAACCATCCGATCTAATCACTTCAGTTTTGTTAATTCATCATCCAATCAATTTGGTTTAAAATTTAAATCTAATCCGATCCTATCTAATTTAAAACCATTTGGATTGGATCGGTTTTTGGTTTTAACTGTACTATTATTTTTAAAAAAAATATTAAATAAATAATATAATATATAATAAATATATTAAAAAATAATTTTAAATATCAAATATTTCATTAATGAGTCATTATATAACTAATACTAGTATAACTCTTTAAATATATATTATTAAAAATAAATTTACACAACTTGATGATTATGTTTATGTATCTTTACTTAAATAGCTACTAAAAAACTATCTTTAAATAAATATATTTTTTATAAACAAGTATAATTTATGTGATAATTTTACAAATATATAAGAAATAAAAACATAAACATGAGTGATATTAGAAAATTACAAGTGAAAATATATATGCATGTATAAGTTCGATTTGGATTGAATTGGATCGATTTTCAAAATCAAATCTGAAACCGATCTAATCCAATAAAAATTTTCGATTTTTTCAATTTTCATTGGATTGGATTGGTTTATGAACACCTCTATAATAGGATATGATAACTATCCTATCATGTTGTAATTCGTTGTTTGTTGCACCAACAGAATATGATAATTCTATCTTATCTTGTTACCCTAATGTATTTCTTATCCTAAGGGAAAATTGTATTAGGAAGTAACAAGATATGATAAGCTCTTTTTTTCTCTCTCTTTTTCTCTCTCTCTATGTATCTATCTTATATATTAAATGAGAACAACTATCTTGGATGAGAGCATTTTTAGCTATCATTTTTAATAAGAGTGTTTTTAAGAATTTTTTAACCTCTTATCTCCTTCAATCTATCATTTTCAATATTTTTAGTTCTAAATTAAATTTTAATATTTTAAAAAAAAATTAACAATAATTAAAAATTAACATTATATTACAATAATTATTTGTTATAAATTTAAAATATAATCTATATGTTCAAAAATATTTATTTATTACAAATTTTAATTATAATATAATTTATATATTCAGAAGTATTTATTTATTATAAATTTAAGTTGTATAAAATAAATATTTATTCCGTGCAATGCACAAGTTAAAATACTAATTTTATTTATAAATCTTTAAAATGATAATATATAATATTATAAAAGCATAATGTATAACATTTAAATAAATATCAAACTCTATTGACCCAAACATAAAATAAAATAAATACTTTACCATAATTGTATTAACCTTAATTTAAAACAACAATGATAATGACAATAATTAAATTATGATCAAAGAAATATTTTAGGTAATTATCACTTATAATATGTGAATTTTAATTAATGAAAGATCAATTTTTTCTTTATTTATATTTATAAAAGATAAAAATAAATTATTCACTAATACTAATGATCATGTGCATGGCATGGGTAGATGACTAGTATTAGTGTATATATATATATAGAGAGAGAGAGAGAGAGAGATAAATAGATAGGTAGTTATATTAAAATAAATATTATATATAATTATATATAAACAATTATAATATTATTGTGAAATATATATATATATATATATATATATATATATATGTTTATAATAATTTTGAGATGTAAATTTAAAGTATATTATTAATTAAAATATTAAAAATTTAATATTTAATATTAAAAATATTTTTAAAGAAAAATATTTGAATAATAATTATAAATTTCAAAATTTTATATATTATTTTTATAATTTTACAAAAAGTAACTACATAAATAAAAAATAATATTGTACACTTTAGTTAAAATTATATTTTTTTGTGAAAGTTAAAAATTAAATTAAAAGTTACTTTCTAGAAAATCATATGTAATTTTAACAAAATATTAATTTTGTCATTTGAACATGTTTTATATTTTATCTTATCATTATCTAGTTTGTTATCTAGTGTACACCAAACATTAGATAAAATTATAATTTATCTTACTCTTATCCTGCTGTCATATCTTATCTTATCATATCCTGACCACCAAACGAATCCTAAAAGATTTTTACATTATCACTCAATCATAAATTGTCATTATAATAAGATTGTTGACTTTTATAATAATTATTTTACAAGTCATATTTATGCTAACTACTTTAGTCAATAGTATAAAAATATTTACACTGATAACATACCAAAATTAAACTCTAAAGTTTAAAAGATTGATTACTCTTGCTACTCTTTTCTCTTCTCATAGCATTTTACTTATAAATTTATAGTTGTCACATCAAAATTTTTGTATATAAATAAAAATATAATCCAACAACTATATAATTTTTCAAATTAGGTTAAAAACTATTGATATAATATATATATATATATATATATATATATATATATATATAATTCAGTTAAATTACATTTATCTTTAACACATAAAAAATTCCATTTACTACGTTATTTGGTTAGCCTTCATTAGTATTGAGTTTTTCCAACAAAAGTTAAATTATTAGTATAATCATTAATTGTTTTAGTATTATGCAAACAATAAGGTATATATATCAACTCTTTATACTCATAGAATTATTTGATAGTTAATGTATTATAGTTTTAGCCTACTCACAATATTTATACCAATAGTTTAATTTCTATTGGACAAAATGTATATTAAAAAGAATAAACCTAATGACAAATTGTTAGTAAATAATTTTTTTAGTTTTAATTAATTAAATAAATAAATAATATATCATTTAGATTAAAAAATAGTGTGATCTTAATCAAATAAATCTTAAGAATAAATGAATTATTATTAATTTATTCTTAAAAATAAATTTATTTTAAAATAATTAAATTTTTTTTTAGGAACATAATTAGAAAATAAAATAATCTAAATAAACATGTTTTTTAATCAATTGCATTTTTTGTCATTCTGTTATAGTTAATGTGTGATTTTGATTCTCCAATAACTTTTTACTCGAATTAGTTTCTCAAGTTATAGAATGACAAAGTTAGTGGGTGAAACTGTGAATAATATCCATGGGCCCAACCTTGCTTCTAATTTTAACGTGAAGCCCAATTATCTAAGACCAATTTGTTGAGCCCATACCCACTAAATCAAAACTCCTAAACCAGCAATTAAATAAATTCAACTTGAGACGTACGCGTTAGACTCAATAAAAAGTTAATTTTATCATTTTACAAATTTGGTTTTTTTTATGACAGCATTTTACAAATTTTGTTGACTTGTAAATAATGCGCACACGACATTGTAGCATTCTAACGATATTCAATGGTAAACTGATATTTTGCAGGCCAAAGAGAAACTTGATAATACGTGGCTTACTAATGTTCGAATACATTATCTTGAAATTCATTTTTTTTTTTTCAAATCAGTAGTTCAACAATTCAACTTCGATCAATAATACTCGAATACAATTATGGAGTACTTAAATAAAATTAGCTCGTGGTCGATTTTTTTTCAACTCTTCTATCTAACCATTTTGAATTGAATATTGTAATATTCATATTTTGTGACTTTGAAATCAGAAGCTAAAGTTAGCTTGCTGATTTCAATTCTATTACTGCATTGGGTGGGCTTATGCCTATATCGTTATTATAATTTTAACATTCAAGTTTAGTTGAATTGGGGGAGGGGGGGTTGAGATTTTTTCTTATACACATATTAATTCAATTGCTATTTTGAAACTCTCAAACTTCAGTTACCTGTTAGGAAGGAGAAAGCTACAGATATGACATGGAGAAAATTAGAATGCAAATTATCTTTGGGGTGCCTACGGCTTAACCCATTTAAGGCTTGACTTGATCTAACTTCTTTAATATAATGGTCAAATTTATACTTTTTAAAAAGCCTTTAGTTAAGTAAATCAGATAGTGAGCTTTTTCAAAAACCTACTAAGCTTAATAGGTTAATCTGTTTATAAAGAATATTATTTTTAAAAAATATTAATATTTAATATATAATATTATATTATATTATTATTTTAACAAATAAAGCATTATGTTTCTGACTTAGCTATTTTTAATATCTATAAAATGTAATATGTTTGGTGGTTTTAACTTGTTTTGAACCTCAATCTATGTACATGTCAACAATGAGATACATTAAATTACCCTATATGTTAAATAAGCATCAACACGTCAGTACCTCAAGTCAACATAAGTTATTGACTTGGAGGGTCTTTGTCTAGGTCCTAAATGACCCATTAGGCCTGCCCACTACTCACCACATAGACTCAATAATTACCAATAGATAATCTTCTTATCTCTAAGGATAACTTTCTCATCTATGAAAATAATCCTCTTGTTTCTAAAAATAAAGATAATTCACTCTTCATCATAGATAAGGTCAAAGAGGCTATAAATACCTCGTACTACCTCATATAAGGTACACAATCTCTCTAACCCTAATCACTCCTTAACTCTGCTTTTACTAACTTGAGTATTGGAGTCCTTGCAGGTGGCTCTTCCCTCTTAAATTTGGCTTTCGACTGGAAGGCTCGTAAAAGGCACATGCTCCTTAACTAGGATGGAGGACCACCACACCTCCAACAAGACCACGAGGTATGCAATTACTACTCTTGGACTGGGTCAAAACGTAACCTTTTCTAGTGTAATATGCCCATTAGCTCGTAATCCTATTGACCTGTTTAGTGATTGGCTTGTCACCATATAATAAATCTTTTGATTTTTTTTAGTGATAGACCCATTAACTTGTAAGCCAATTGACCTATTTAAGGATAGACCAATTGACCTATTTAAAACCTTAATATAAAATAAGCCTTTAAATAGTATAACAGGACAGACCTAAAAAAAGACAAAAGTTATGTTGTAAGATTATAAAGCAAGTCAGACCAAATTTAGACATACCTATTACCCCGCCTAGAGGGTAGAAATTGTACTCAAAATTGTCATCGGTACAATTCGTCTATCATTAGAACCATCTTTGTGAATAAGTGAAAATGCAAAACCTACTCCTACAACTAGCCTTAACTTGGTGTGTGACATGATATTGTGCTATTGCTAATGCCAGTGATTAGCATGTTTAATGTCACACTATGTTATGCTCCATGCCTTGGTTAGTTCAGGCAACGTTGTTGTCTATTGAGTGACTGACGCACCTTCAAAATGGTACACAATTGCAAAGGCAGCAATTATTGGTTTCACATCCACAACCACGTGTTGATATTTTACAAATTAGAATTCAAATTGTTTCACGAAATTATCATTACACTGGGAAGGGTAAACCAAAACTGGAATCTTTTTCTGTACAATGAACTAAATAATTAACATGAGTTCGAATTATGCTCCTCTCCTCTCCACAAAATCGAAGACAATATTCACAGCACTGATATAAAAATCTACGAGCAAAAACTTCAAGCTGTTTACAAAAGAAAATTCAGAAGAATCTGCAAGAAGCTTTAAACTTCTGCACTCTCCATAAGTCAGAGAACCTGCAGACGAACCTCAAACTTGTCCTCTGCTATTCCTCACAAGTCATAATGCTGTCATCACATGCTTCTAATTATCCTTCTTTATCTTCTAGTTCTACACTAATGTTCTTGGGAAATGGAAATTGATAAGCAATCACATGATAATGTCACCTTCCAGCATCCTGAGCACCTATATGAGAAAGTATAAAACAATGAGGGATGGATGAACCACTAAATACTAATGTTTTGAAAGAACAGATTATTAGATTCTCCAGAAACGTGTTCAGAACCATAATTTCCTGCCACTCGAGCTGATGTTGTTTCCCCTATTATCGTCACTCTATACAGCTAACACTTGATTTATCACCGTATAATTGGTTATTGCTATGGTAACAAAGTCATCAACCATGTTACAATGTCAATAGTATATCACTGGTGGCATGGCTTATGAATCCCATTTAAAATATGATGGAATTGTAATGGATGATACCATCAACTCGTAATTTCCCCATCAGTGGAGCTACATTAAAATTCAAAAGTCAACTTTTAAAATGCTTGTGATTTCTTTTCACACTCCTTTTGTCCTTTCTTTATCATCCATATCCTGACAGGGTGTTGTTTCTTTCTCTCTTTTTTTTTTTGGTTTAATTTTGGTACAATGTTAATGTAAAGACGGTTTTATCTTGTCAACCAATTAGAAATGATTCTTAAAGTAATTATTAAAAAAGTTAACAATTTTTAATTATATGACAATTTTTGATTGAATAATAAAAAGACCTTTACACTATTAATATATAAATTCTCTTGTTTTAGCTGTGTTTTCTATAAGCTGGAACATTGGTTCTGGATCAGATTTGTTGATAATGAAATTTATAAGTAAAATTAGAATGGCAAAATGCTAAGGAGAGAACTGCTATCATATATCAGGTGTCCATCCATACCCGGGTAATGATTTCTATTGACAAAGGCAATACGTACAATTATAAACATATGAATTAATTGTCCAACCTGAGACATTCGAGGCCTTAAATGAGGATCCCGTCCGATACACAAAGAGGAACATTGCAGCATGCGATAGACCTCTTGATCAACATAGCAGTTCCTTAAGCTCGGATCTACTAGTTTATAAATGGCTTGTTTTTCAAGCAATGGGCGTGCCTATGCAAACATTTGAACCACAAGCAATGATGAAGAAATAATTTTAAGTAGACAAGTGTTTGTTTTGGAAGAAAGGCAGGTAAATTTGCTATGCTTTTGTCAGGGGGATGAATTGAAAACTACATTATTAAATTCAATTCAGATTAAATATTAGAATATGTAATCAATATTTTCAGATACAGGATAAATTGGTGACAAATAATTTCAAGGGTCAAATAAAATCTTACCCATTCACTTAGACATTGCTGGCCCTTGGGCCGGTTTATATCCACTGCTTTCCTTCCTGTGACAAGCTCCAGTAATACTATCCCAAATGAATACACGTCAGCTTTTTCAGTAATTTGACCACTTTGAGCATATTCTGGCGCCAAATACCTATGAATAAGCAAGGCTTACATGATCACTTTTTACAACTAATAAAAAGAAAATGGGAAAAAAGAAATTGGCTTTCATCTGGCAGCACTACCCAAATGTTCCTATCACCCTGGTTTCCACACCCATGTCTCCATCTGGCTGCCACCTAGCAAGTCCAAAATCTCCTACCTAAAATCCATTAGGGGCAGTTACCTGAGACATTTCATATTATAAAACATACCTAAAAGCATTGTTGTGAACATATGGTTTCATAGATAATAAACTGTCTTTATACAGAAGTCAGTAATTGCTGTAAAAAGAATATGAAACCAATAATCATTCATTAGCACATTTCAAAATTGAAGAATAAGACGTACTAAAGCTTCAAAATCATGAGTGAGGAGGATATTGTTTGGCCGCATGTCACGGTGCACAATACAACCCACCCTACATTCTTCATGAAGGTATCTTAAACCACGAGCTGCTCCAACTGCAATTTTTTGCCGTGCAGACCATTCCAGTACATTCGGCTTTCGTCCTGCAAAACCAAGTGATCCCTTTAAAATCCTTTCATTGCTGTATAAATCAATGAGTTTAATTTTCATGCACCTTGAGTGTAAAGATTGTTACATTGTCAACCAATTAGAAATTATAGGTATAATTATCATAAAAGTCAATAAATTTACCATATATAACAATCTGTGATCAGATGATAATATAAAAAATCTTTTTATCATCGGTGTATTCTAAATGAATTTGCCAAAGGAACAAATATGGAACAAGAACAATGATGACATTAGTACTTCATGAGTTATTTGATTGCTACACATTCCCAGGACAGCCAATCAAAAGACATTTTATGAAGATTATGATGACAATCCCTCTACCAAGGTTGAATATAGATCATTGGAGAGACAAATTTTCACTAGAGAGTATAATGGTAATTAACTTCTCAGATTACTTCACCGCATAAGATATTTAGTATGGGTAATGAATAGGAAGAACAGCAATCTCCAATACCGGTTATGAATGTAGCAAAAAAAAATTAAGGATTCAGAGGAATTTACCATAGAGATGAGAATCCAGAGAGCCATTGCAGATGTATTCATAAACTAGCAATCTTCTTCCATCCTCCACACAGAACCCAATTAGCATCACAACATTACGATGTTGTGCACAGCTTAAGACCTCTACTTCTGAGCAAAATTCTTTATCTCCTTGAGCACTGGCTAATTTATACTGCTTGACAGCAATGACTTGCCCATCAGGCAGGACACCGCGGTGTACAGAACCAAAACCACCTTCAGCCAAGAAGTTTGCTTGTGAAAAACCACCCGTGGCAAGTTGCAATTCAGCAAATGTAAACCACCTTGGTGGATTGCCAAACACAGGCGCCTTGTGCTGACAAATGGAGCACAATGGGGGAGGTCCAGGAGGTGAAGTTTTGGCCAGTGAAATTGCTTCTCTAACACTTTTGCTTAAGTTCACGTCAAGTTTACAATTAAGCATTCCCAGGATAGGATCTTGATCCAACTTTGAAAATTTCTGAAGCAAAGCTTCATAGGCAGAAGCCAAAGTCTTGTCACTGGATCTTTGCTTGTTGTCTTCATGTTTTGAGAAATCACCATCCATGCAAATTACATTTGGAATCCAAGGCTGAAAATATGAACTCTTGGATGACATACTTAGCTTTTCACTCTCTGAGTCAGACTCAATATCCTCTAGGTTTGTCAGTCCCTCATGAACAAAGGGATAACCTCTCCTTTGTCTCTCATAATTGTCAGAGTGGAAAAATGGTGAAGTTGCGGGATCTGAGCTTGATATGGATGATGTTCCAATATCAGTTGCAGTCAATAGTGGTGACCCTTGTTCAGGACTACTAGCAGGAGTAACAGCTGGACCTCTAATTATATCTGCATGTTCAGAGTTGTCTTTGTAGTTTCTTGTGAGTACCAATGGACAAGCCATGTTTAGTTCCATCTTAGGTGAACTGTTCAAATTCAAGCGCAGAATCTTTGGCCGAGACCGTTTCATAATTACAATATTGCAATGCAGCTGCTCCATGCAGTATTTCTTTTCATGTTCTAATTTTCTGCAATTGTGGAAGAATAGATAATCGTTTTTCAGTCCATAAGTAAATGGGGCAATTTCACAGCAGGAACATCTTGTACCAATGGCATTGCATATTATCAAACACACCAAACAGATGCATTAAACAACAATACAGCCTTTAACATAGAAAATGAAAACAAAGTATTCATTATTTAATCCATTACTTGTCCAATATAACCCAGCTTGACTGCACTCTCTTGGCTTCAGCAGCCACCGCTCCGCATAAAGAACCAGAAAGAATCTTTACTCTGATCTTTATCTGTGTAAATATCTTATAGTTTAGAAAAGCTGAATACTATACATAAACCAAAAAAAAAAAAAAAGGAACATATATCTGGAAGTTATTACAATGTTATGTTCCAACCTTCTCTGGATCATAAAAGTCATGGAGTTGCAGTACTAATTGAGAACAGGAATTTGTAATAACTTCTTTCTGATCTGAAGCAGTTCCTAAACTGGATCTCCAATGACTAGAGGTACAATCAGTAGCAAATCTTGAAAGTGCCCATACCCTCTTGCCTGCAAAATGCACAGATTATAGTCCATCATGAAACTTGCCCCCAGAATGAGTAGAACAGGTTTCAAGATTGTACAGATCTCAAGCAACTCTAAGGTCAAAGCCTCACGTATTTGAGGTTTCAAAACTCAATTGTGTAAAATCTTCTGTTCAACCTTCTTCTATTTATATCCACTGCCTCATTTTCTATATGCATCTTCTTAATTCTTTTTTTTCTTTGCCTCAAATTTATAAAGTCATTAAGTGTGACAAAAATTGAGTAAGGAACAGCATAAGCAATTGGAGATAAATTGAAAGAAATGAAAGTAACCAATACTTGAGGAAAGAGCCGGAATGACAACCAACAGCTTAATGCAATCCCCTGGCTGAACAACATGAGTCAAAGCCCACACCAAAGCAGTCCTTGAAATATCTCTAGAAGCTTTAACTGCAACCACAACCACTTTACCGGTGGTTTCCGAGGTACCCATCTCTTCTTCATGACGACCCTTTTGGCTGCTCATCTCAAATTCTTAACTTGCAAGCAAAATCAGTCACCAAAAGCCATCTGAAACGCCGAATCAGCCAAAATATTGCAACTTTGCAGCAATGAACAGTGATAACAACACACCCTCAGAAACCAAGGTTCTTTTGTGTTCCCCAGAAGTAAAAAAGTAGAAGACACACACAGTTCAAGGCACTTTAGTTAAACAACCTTCGAGTTAAAGCACACAACAAGTGAAAATCCACGCTTTAACAGCGACTCCACAGGTACAGAAGAAAGGACAGTTTTTGTTACATTACATTACATAAAATTACAAACCGAGGATGCCCATTTCACGTTGAGTGCGTGAGGCTATGGAAACAGAATCCGGCTACCCCATCTTTTATTATTAGCATTTTCTTATAATACATAATGATTGAGACAGAGAAGAAAGAGAAACGCCTTTGAAAATTGAAATTAAATAAAAGGGATAATTCCAATCAAGTAAGGACACGAAGAAATGGACAGTTTTTAGGTGAGAGTGTAGAGACAAATCCTGCTCACTAATCCCAAAATTGAATGAAAAGGTTCGTGTCATATTATTAGTCATGTTAACCACTGAAGTTAGTTCCCTTCTTAGAAACCCACAAAAGTTCAAGCCTTTTTTAGTTACCGAAAATTATGAGAATGAAAAAGGTAATGCATGAATGAACAGTGTAAAATATGTCGCTTGAGCCGAGAGAAATGGATATTAAAAGTACTAGTAAGCACTATTATATTAGCAAGTGATAACGCAGGAATGGATTTACTTAGAGATCACTCTCCCATGTTCTCAAATAGCGTGGCATCGATGACATGACATGTGGATTTTTTACTAGTGGGGTGGGTGGTACCATTCTTGTGCAAGTCACAAGGCACTTTAATTGAAGTCTCTTTGAAAGTTCCAACTATTAAGATTATTTAATTTGGAAATATTAATAATTATATTCGGCACGAAATTACACCTCACGTCAATCCCCACTCAACATTTGGCACAACAAGATGCAACAAACACAAATCTAGTCTAGGAAGAGCTGAATTGAGAAACTGATTAAAATGTTGCTTTCATATGTGGGAAGGTGCCAATTGGTTAAAATTATTAACCGGAGAAAACTTTTCCCCATTGAATACAAATAAATAGGATGGCCTAAGGCCACGATTGACTATTTGCCCATTTTGTTTTTTTTGGTTGATGTAATAATGAGCCAACAAAAGATATGTACTTGGTGGCGGCAAGCAGAATTGATCGTTGAAAGTGAAAGACTGATGTCATAATAATGCCCTGGATAGTGCCTATGCATCTTTAATGGACGATATCTGCACTGCGGTTTTAAACCAATCAGGTTAGACTCGGCACAAACTTTGTTTCAAATGAGTTATGTGTTCTCACGTGTAATGCTTTATGAGTTCATTGATGATACTGTGTTCTGTCGATTACCAATTGTTATATATTCTTCTAATCCAAACAAAGAATACTTTGTTTTATTTTCCCTTTTTGTCAACGGAGTTGCAAAGACCTCCAAAAGATACCAAAAAAAAATGAAATAAAGATATCGTAATTTAATAGTTATAGAGATGGTGGTAATAGGTAATATTTAAGTAGGATACTATTAAAGTATTCATGCTCGTACGTATAGACTGGAACCATTTGCAGATAAATAACAACTTTCAGGTCCATATTCGGCCTTTTTGTACCTGGAGGTGTAATTTTTAAAAAAATATTATCAGAATGAATAATTTTTGAAAAAATTACCAATTTGGGATAAGTCATATTTGAGAAATACGACTTTTGAATATGAAGTCATATACGTACTTACGATTTCTAAATTTAATTTATTTTTTTACGATTTTCAAAAGAAGTCGTAAAAGAATATACAACTTCCATTTTTTTCGTTTTAATACGATAAAAATGAACTAAATACGGTAAAAAAAAATTATTTTTTTAAAGAAGTCGTGTTTTTCAAATGAGACTTTGATTTATTTATTTTTTAATTTTTCTTGAAAAATTCGTATTTGGCAAATGAGACTTCAACGACTTCTTAAAAAAAATTGAAGTCTCGTTTAAGAAGTAGAAACACGACTTCTTTTAAAAGAAATAAAAAAATAAAATTGAAGTCTCATATCTAAAACACGACTTCTTAAAAAAAACGAAGACTCATTTGCCAAATATAACTTCTTTAAAAAAAATTGAAATCTTATTTACGAAACACAACTTCTTTTAAAAAAAATAAAAAAATAAAATTAAAGTCTCATCTCTAAAACACGACTTCTTTAAGAAATTTTTAAAAAAATTAAAGTCTCATTTAGAAAACACGACTTCTTAACATATTTAATTCATTTTTATCGTAGTAAAATTAAAAAAAAAAATAGAAGTCATATATACTTTTAGAACTTCTTTTGAAAGTCTAAAATAAATTAAATTTGAATGTCGTAAATATGTATACGACTTCATTTACAATAGTCATATTCCTCCGACTTACACTAAATTGGTAATTTTTTCAATAATTACCCATTCTAGTAATTTAAAAGAAAAATGCACCTCCGTGGTAAAAAAAAACGTCCATATTCATATTTATATATTTATACTTAAAAACTTATTACACGTATTTTAATGTACTGCTTTTTTAACAAATTAATAAAATAGAAACATCATTTTAATATTAAATTAATTATAAAAAAAATAATATAATTTATTAATTAAGTATGCAATATCTTAATTAAAATATTTAAAGATCTTTAAAATTTTAATTATAAATTATACTCCCTCTGGTTTTATATATAAGATCTAAATTGAAAGTGTTGCTTGGTCCTTTTTATAAAAACCAATCCGTAATGTCTCTTGCATTAATTTTTTTCTTTAAAAAATACCCTTAATTAAAGTTATTTATCTAAGTTCAATAAGTAGTTAGTGGATACATTAAATTTAGACTCATTGAAAGACAAAAAGTCTAATGTTAAGGGTAATTTTGAAAATAAAAATTATATATATATATATATATATATATATATATATATATATATATATATATATAATTTAAGACAAATTTAATACTATCAACTAAATTAACCAATTTCCTTAATCCTGGTGATATAGTTAATTGGGTCTTATAAATAAGACCAAAGGGAGTAACTAATAGTAATTATATAATGTTAGAATTTAATTTATATATTGTGAATGTAAAACTTATTTACATAGACATTCAATAAGATTTGATCATTTTACCACATCATCCTTTTCATTAAAAATAATAGTTTAATGGTCATGCACTGTCAGTGTAAAAAGTTTTACACTGTCAACCAACCAGAAATCACCATTGATACGACTTTTAAAGTATTTATTATGCAAGTCAATAAACTTACAATAAATAGTGGTTTGTGATTAAATGACAATGTAAAACTCAATGTATGGCTTGTTTTCTCTAAAAATAATGTGGTGACACAGTGAAATTTTATTTAATGTTTGGGTAAAAATATTTTAGACCAAAAGTGCATATAAACATAATTTTATGTTCACAAATTTATGGCCAGACGGACACTTATTATAGTATTCAAACTCCCACTCATGCTTGCAAAATTGGTTCAAGAATTACCTCTATTTGAATTAATCTAATAGGTAAAACCCTATCCATTCTGAATAATTTTCATGGATTCATCGAGTCTAAATCTTATTTTCATCCCTAGTAGCAATGCCAATCTCCACCTCAACTAGCCATGTCCCTTGCAATATGTTCATATTTTTGTTCCAGCTAGTCATGTATAAGGGCTTTCCTTTAATTTTGTAAATTAGATGCAAACCCACACGTTGTCTGGCCAATTTTTTTAAAAAATGTTTTTAATTTTATTTAGTTAGGCATACTTCATTTTGCACACAATGAGCATTGTTTCTCTTGAATTATATAAAGGGATTGTCTAACTTACCCCAAGTAAAAATGGGGTTAAATAACCTCATCAATGATGTTTGGTGGAATTCTCTATATATTTAAAGATAATTAGTACAACACAAAAAATTGCACCAATTATTTTTGATGGTGTTGTTTAACTCCATTTTTACTTGAAGTAAGTTAGACAACCCCAGGGTGGAAATGTTCGAAAAATATGGTAACTTTATGAAAAAAATAAATAAGTAAACCATCTTAACTTTTATTTTTTATATAACCCACTAGGATTAGTCTAGTGGTGGGGGGTTAAGGTAATATGCATAAGGTTATAAATTCTAACCTCAATGCGACCATTGTCCATTATACACAAAAAAAAAAAAAAACTTTTACTTTTTATACATAAATATTGTAGATATTAATTTCATAATTATTACTTTTTAAAATTTATCCTCTTTATAAATAAATATCATGAACTTTAATTTCGTCACAATTAATTCTTAAATTTTATTTCTTATACAAATAATTTTTCATTAAAATAGAGTTTAATTACTAAAAGAAAAGAAATCTCAACCATTTATTTATTTTAAATTATAGTCATTCATTACTTTTATTTTTATAAATTACTTTTCCAAACATTAAAACAAAAAAAAAATCAGAATAAAAAAACCAATAAAAACATTTTGATTGTTTTCATTACTTTCTAACCGTTCAAAAAAAAAATCTGAATTTGGAATTTTTATTATGTTTTAATGTTTAGAAAAAATGAATTATAATTTTAAAAATTAAATAACTAGATCTAAATAGGAGTATTCGTGGCTTGGATTGGTTCAGATTTAGGGTAAAATAAAATCCGAACCAATTATATTTAATTGTATTGGTTTGTTTCGACTTTTGATTTTTTTTCGACCAATCCAAACCAAATCGATTACAACTAGGTTGGCACAGTTTGAATCATTGGGTTATATTAAAAATTAAATTATTATATTTTTTCAAGTTTTTTATTTTCACTTATTGTCTATTTTATGTAAATATTTAATTTTATATTAATGCAAGATAAAATATTCCTTATTTTCTAATAACTAATTATTTATTTTATTTCAAATATTTAATTTTTCTATAGTTATCACTTTAAATATATTAGTAATCTTTCTACCTAAAATATAATAAAAAAATGCATAATAAACATGACCAAAGACATTTAGTAACATTAGATAAAATCAATGAAAAGGAAAGAAAATACAGAATTTGAAGCAAAGTTTAAGCTCTAAGTCTAAAATGTATTAATCTAAAAGTTAAAAATAGTTAATTGGGTCATCAAATTGGTTGTGGTTGAAAAAAGATATATCCAATAACCAAACCAATTAACTGGTTTGGTTCAAAATTGAATTTAAAAGAACCAATAACCGAACCAATTTAATTGGTATCAAATCAGGTTAATCTAATCTGATGAATACCCCCTAAATTTAAAGTAAATAAATGGATGAGATTTTATCTTCATCAATAATTTAACTCAATTTAAAAAAAAAAAAAAGAGTTATGAGTAAAAGAGGTAAAATTTAATGATTAAGTTAAACGAAGTTTAAAATATTTATTTTAAAAAATAAAATTTAAAGATTGGTTCACATAAAATTAAAAATCAAAATATTTATTTATAATAAATTAATGTTAAATTAATCCAAAGCTTTCTATAGTTTTATAGAATTTTTAATTAAGTCCTTATAGTTAAAAACACTTTTAGTCTCCCAACTTTTCTCTTATTTACAATTAAATCCGAGCATATAGGTGGTATGCAAATATGAAAAATAAATTAATAAAGGTGTTGAAGGTGGGAATTAAACCCCCACCTTTAAAGTCCAACAATAAAACTAAAACCACAAGGTTAATGACTTTATTTGATATATGAGTGAAATTGATATTATATATAACTTAAACGAGAGACCAGAATTGCACATATATTTATAGGTACTAAAAAAATAATATTAATAAATATAAATTAGTATATATTTATTGGATATTAATAATATTAAAACTACTATTAATAAATATAATTTAATAATATATACTTGTTAGCATGAATACAGTTTGAATCCTCACTTTCAAAGTTCACTAATATATATAAATTAGTATATATTCATAAATTTCTAGAAAAAATAAAATATATTAGATATGATATAAATATATTAGAAGAAAGTTAATTAGAAATTATGATATAAATATATGTTTTTAGTAAAATATATATAAAAAATTATTTCATTGATAATAATATCTTATTTCAATCACTAACATATCCAGAGAAAAAATAAAAAATTTAAACAACACAATTTTATAAAAAAGAAAATTATTTAAAATAGAGTGATTAAGTTATAATTAAGATATATAGTATTAAAAAGTATAAGTTATTGTCTGTTTTGTTTTATAATATTATATGGTCTACTTACTAGTAGTAAATATATGTGTAATTTTAGTCCTTAGTATATATTATTAATATTAATTTTAATATTATTAGTTTATATAATGTTAATATTATTTAATGTAGTAGTAGTAAATATATGTCAATTTTAGTCTCCCGTTTAAGTTATATATAACATAATTTTTATTTATATATTAAATAAAGTTATTAATTTAGTGATTTTATTGTTATTAGTTGACTGCAAGGTTGAGAGTTTGATTCCCACCTTTAACACCTTTATTAATTCATTTTCCATTTTTGCATACTACCTACACTAAGACTTGATTGTAAATAAAAGAAAAGTTAGAAGGCTAAAAGTGTAATTAAGTTAAATATAAATTAACACAGTTATAACATCGTTAGTGTATAGAGATTTAATTACAAACTTTTTAAATTGTAAGGACTTTTTAAAAGTATTTTTAATTATAAGGACTTAATTAAAAACTCTATAAAACTACAAGGGCCAACAGATTAATTTAACCAAAAATAAAATTTAATAATAAACTAAAATGAAATTAAAATTTAATAGATTTATTTAAAAATAAATAAATTTAAAGATTAAATATACTTTTCTGTAATTAAATCCTAATTTCATTCACCCCTTGTTTGGTGAAGGTGAAATGGGTGAGAAATGAGAGAGAAATATGAGAAATTAGTGAAAAATAAGTGTGTGTGGTTGTTTGGTAAGAGAGAGTCGGAGAGAGGTGAAAAATGAAGGGAGGAACGAGGTGGCTCCACTATTTTTTATTTTCGCTCTGAGATGCTTGAAAATGCGGAGGGGGAGGCACAATTGAATAATTTATGACAGTTTTTTTTTTTGGTGGTTAAAAACTACTAGAAAGTGTCTTTTTTTGGCGATTTTTAATATGTTGTGGTAGTTTTAAACCACGACAAAATGCAATAATCGATTATCCAAAACCACAACATACAATAATCGAATATTGGCACACAATAGTCATCTTGGTCCTCTGACTCGATTAAAAATTATTTTTTATTTATTTTTTTATTTCTCTCTTTCTTACTTTTCACTTATTTTTCTTAAACTAAAAACTTTTATTTTCACTTATTTGTATTTATCTATTTTTTTCTATTTTTATTCACTTTATTTCTCACTTATTTCTTCTTCTTTTTTCCTACCAAATACACCATCGGCACTAGGTGTAAATAATTGGATGCGACCTTTTGTATGACATAGCCAGAATGCATCGTTGTTTTCTTTTTCTGCTCGGAAAATGTTGAGTAACATTGTATATTCCTGCATGGTAGTCATACATGGGGAACATGGCACAGTTGTTGAGGTTGTAGCTTTCCTTACAACTGATCAGAATTCAGTCAGAATCGGTGGAATTAACAATTCAGAACACAGAAGCGAAAATTTCTCTTTACAGAAAAGCATCCATATTTCAAATGGGTTTTTTTAAATATATCTTATAATTAATTAATAATAAATCAAATCAAATCAAAATTAATTTAAAATTTGATTGGTTATTCAATTTTTAAAATATTAAAGTATTAATATATTAATTTTTTCTAAATTAAACCCTTAATAATATAAATTTCATTAAATTCATCTTGTATCACTACCTCAATCTTTCAATTAGATAAATTTAATGATAATTTTATATTTTTGAAAGACTAATTTAATAAAAAAATTAAAAAGCTAATATGATAACACTTTAATATTTAAGAGGTTTATATAGTAACTAATATTTTAGTTTGTGGAATGTACAAAATAAATTTTTATTTTATATAATTGAATTTTTCACAAATAAATATTTTTAAATATATAAATTATATTATACTTAAAATTTGTAATAAATAAACATTTTTTATTATATAAGTTATATTTTAAATTCATGATAAATAATTTAAATTGTGATACAAAGTTATTTTTAACTATTGATAATTTCTTTTAAAAAATTATTAAAATTTAATTTAAAAATAAAAATAAAACAGATATATTGAAAGAAATAAAAGGTTAATTTTTTTTTTCTAAAAACACTTTCATTGAAAAAAAACTAACTAAAATCACTCTTGTTAAAAAAAAATCTTAAAAATATTATCATTCAATATAGTTATTTTAATTTAACATAAAAGAGACAATTGTTTAAAATTTAACCAATATAGAAGCACCTTAATTTTTGAAGAATCAAATGAAAACCCTTTATAGACTCTTTTTGATACGTGGTAGAGGCTAAGGTGGGAGACTTAATAATATTTTCCATCATGAGAAAGGAATTTGAGCTGTTGGATATATTGATTTTAAAATTAATGGCTGAGATATTTCTTTCTTTTTTTATTTTTTTCTCTATTTTTTCCTTGCTTTTCCCGATGTGTCCTCTTCTTTCTCCCCCTCCCCCGATCTCCAAGAGCGTGTACCCTCTCTCTCTCCTGAACAATCGAGACACTCCGGCGAACACTGCACCTTGGCGGGCGAGTCCGCCGCCACGGCTCGCATCGACGAGCAGAAGGAGGTTGCGCTCGCCGAGCTCCTCGCCCGGCCTCCGGCAGGCCTTGAACTCTCCGCTGCCCTTAAATCCATCTCGCGAGAGATGGACGCGGTGCGGTTCATTGTGTTGAAGCGGGTTCGACTGAAATGGATCTTTTTTTTTTTTCGGCTTGATTTGGGTTTGTGTGGATTTAGGTCTCTACTTGCAGAGAGTGGTGGTTCACTCTCAGCGTAAAAGAAGTCCACCTAGAAAACGATTCTCAAATGTTGTTCCTCGTCGAAATCCACTGCATAAAAGAAGTTAGGGTTTTCATCTCTTCTCCATCCCCTTTTTGTGGCTTGATTTGGGTTTGGGAGGATTTGGTTGGAGGCGTAGGTGGAGAGGTTGTTGCTGGGAGTTTGAGCCAGTCGCATGAGTTGTGTTAGGGCAAGGGATGTAGCCGTTGTTGAAGCCGCCGATTTAAAGGGCCGCCACTGTGATGTCGGGGACGAGGCGCCGCCGTAGTCAGCGACAGGATGAACAAGAAGGAAGGATAAAATCGGGAAAGTGGGTGAAAAAAAGAGTAATATAAAAAAAAAAAGCCCAATCATCCATTTAAAAACTAGTAGATCGAAGGGTTTAAAATTTCTTTCCCACGGTAAGGGACATTATCAAGTCCCCCACCCTAATCTCCACCTTGATGTGTTTAGGACAGAGATACAAACTTGGCATAGGCTAGGGTGGGAGACCTAAACATATCTCCCACTGTAGATAATAATTTTCATGCATTAGATATATTCATTTAAAATGAATGAACAAGATTTTTTTTCTTTTTTTTTCCCCTTTCTTTTTCGATTTTATCCCTCCATCTTCTCTATGCGCCTCCTTCTCTCTTATGCTTCTTTGTTTCCATCTTTCAATACCGACCGCTTACAGAGAACCACCACCCCACCATAAACCACACAACCATGAAACCCACATAATCAAAATATTAACATGCCACCATAAACCACACAAAATCTCAACCAACATCCCACACCACCGCCAACCGAGAACCACCAGAATCCCCACATCACAAAAAATTATCAGCCACAAACCATGTCATTGAAAATCACAGTCACAAAACACCACAAACCCAACCCAAATTGAACGACGCCCAACCCAACTGCGGGAACTGCGAGAGGAGGAAAAGGATCTAGAGCGAGAGGAAGAATGAGAGCGAGAATCAAAGGGGGGGAAAGTAGCAAAAGGAGTTGAAAGCAAAACCAACCAATGGGGAACAACCCCAAGTCGTCGGCAATGGCAAGCATGACCTTCTTCATCTCTCGAAACTCGTAATTGTCGACGGTGCCACATTAATGCTGAAGTGCGTCTTGATGAGGTGCATGAGCTTCAAGCGCGAAAGAACGTCGTCATTGTTGAGGTCCAGCGCTACGAACTGTTCGTCGTTGTTGGGGGGGTTCAAGCAGGTGCAGTGGATCAAGAAGATGAGAGGGAGAGTGGGAAGGGTAAATTGGGGGAAAGATTAGAAAAAGAGGGGGAAAAAGAAAAAGGAAAAAAAAATATGAACCATCAATTTAAAAATAAAGAGATCCAATGGCCCAAAAAGAGTTTCCCACAATGAGAGACATGTTTAGGTCTCCCACCCTAGCCTACAAACTTACTATCCATTTGGGACTGTTAAGGAACATTTTTATAGTTTTAGGGGAGTTGCTGAAAAAATTTATTTTATTTTTTTATTTTTTTGCCATAGCACTTAATAACCATGTTTATGTATTTACATGTATGTTTGGTTGAAAAAGGAAAATAGAAAGAAAATAAAGTAAAAAAAATGAAAGGAGATAAAAAGAGTAAAAAATAAGATAATTTTTCATGGCGTATTTAGTATTAAAGAAAGTGGAAGGAAGAAATGGAAAAGGAATGAAAACTACCAAAAATTAAATCCTTTCGTAGTTTGGAACATATACAAAAAGCAAAAAAAAAAAAAAAAAAAGAATAAAATGATTGAGACTCACGTTAAAAAACAATCTTCCCTATATCGAGTGGAAAGCTAGTAGAAGAAAGGAACTCCGCTACAACTTTTCAAAACTCTGTTTTGCAGCAATTTTTATATGTAAAATATATAATTGAAAATATTAAATGAAATAATAATATTTTTTTTTTTTGGTTTTAGAATTTATTTTCAAAACATATATGAATAAAAAAAATAAGTAATAAATGAAAATAATTATATATAATGTGGTTTGTAGTGTCAATATTTTAATATTTAAACAATGAAACTATAAAAAAATATTATTTATCAATTTTTTATTATTTGAAAAAATCATTTTTTATTGGTTTAATACATTAGTAAGTTCTTGAACTTTTTAAAAATTTTAATTAAGTCTCTAAAGTTAAAAAAAAAATTGTAATTAGATTTTTAATCTTCTACAAATTTTGTAACTACGTCCTTGAAGTTAGTTAAATCATTACAAATTATTTTTTTCTAGCAGTTTCAAGCTATCATAAACTAATTCGAGGAACCTAATTACAAAAATTATTAAAGATCAAGGACTCAATTATAATTTCTTTTAGTTTAGAGATCTAATGAAAAAATTTTAAAAAGTTCAAGGACTTACTAATGTATTAAACCTTTTTTATTTCACACTTGTCTTTTATTTTTTCTCTTACCAAATAACCTAAAAAATCATCTTACTTTTCACTTCATTTCTTTCATTCTCCATTCTTTCTTTCTACTTTCTTTTCCAAACTAAACATAGCACTAATTATTTGGTAGGAGAGAAAACAGAAAACAAAAAGTATAAGTTTTTCTTTTCCCTTATTTGATTGGGTAGAAAATGAGAAGAAAGAAAAATGCATATTTCTAAAATGATATAAATACCATTAAAAATGAAATATAATAAAAATATAAAAATATAAATTATGCTCTTAATAATACAAAAAAAAAAAATAGTTAGGACACAAGATAAATTAAAAGAATAATAATAAAATAAAATAAATAATTTTACCACTCAAGGGCATTTATATCTTTTTAACTTAAATTCACACTCCTCCTCCTCCTTTCTTCTCAAATTGGAACGAAACAAAATTTGATATGGGGCCACTAAAGTATTATTTCTTTCCTTATTTGTATGACAACCAAACAAGAGAAAATACTTTCTTTCCATCTTTTTTCCTTTTTCTTTTTTTCTTTTTATTTTCAATATAACCAAACATAATATGCAAAAGTAAGGAGATTGCTCCTCATTGGATGTTGACCAGATATGATGGGTAAGAATATGATTGGTAAGCATTTTGAGTTAGTTTTTTTCAATTAGTTAAAAAACTTGATTAATTATTAGTAGTATTTAATAAATAAATTTATTTTAATAACTTGTAGCATTTTGTGACATGTTATTTCAAGTAGCATTTTAATTTCTAACTTTTAACTTCTTATATTTTATGTTCTTTTTACCCTTAAAATATTTATTAAAAATATATTATACCTTTTTTACATAAGATAGAATTTTATTATTTACTTTTTTGGTTTTTTGCTTTTACTCATCTACACGTCCAACACTGTGACCCATCACTAGTTGTCGTCCTTCTTTTTGCTTATCCTCATTTTTGTCACTCCAAGTATGTTATTTTTATTTTATTTTAAATTTGATTAGAAATATTTTAAGATATGATATAAGATTAATAATAGAATGCAAAATATAAAAAAAAGCTAAATAATTAAAACTAAAAAAACATAATTAAAATAATTGATCTTTAACTAAAAAA